>CANNZV010000182.1:35442-428933 GCA_947561585.1 Caprella mutica
CTATCATTCTTATCCTAGGATATATCTATTACTATCATTCTTATCGTAGGATATATCTGTTACTATCATTCTTATCGTAGGATATATCTGTTACTATCATTCTTATCGTAGGATATATCTGTTACTATCATTCTTATCGTAGGATATATCTGTTACTATCATTCTTATCGTAGGATATATCTATTACTATCGTTCCTAACCTAGGATATATCTGTAACTATCATTCCTAACGTAGGATATATCTGTAACTATCATTCCTAACGTAGGATATATCTGTTACTATCATTCCTAACGTAGGATATATCTGTTACTATCATTCCTAACCTAGGATATATCTGTTACTATCATTTCTAACGTAGGATATATCTGTTACTATCATTCCTAACCTAGGATATATCTGTTACTATCATTCTTATCGTAGGATATATCTGTTACTATCATTTCTAACGTAGGATATATCTGTTACTATCATTCCTATCGTAGGATATATCTGTAACTATCATTCCTATCGTAGGATATATCTGTAACTATCATACCTATCGTAGGATATATCTGTTACTATCATTCCTATCGTAGGATATATCTGTAACTATCATTCCTATCGTAGGATATATCTGTAACTATCATACCTATCGTAGGATATATCTGTTACTATCATTCCTAACCTAGGATATATCTGTTACTATCATTTCTAACGTAGGATATATCTGTTACTATCATTCCTAACCTAGGATATATCTGTTACTATCATTCTTATCGTAGGATATATCTGTTACTATCATTTCTAACGTAGGATATATCTGTTACTATCATTCCTATCGTAGGATATATCTGTAACTATCATTCCTATCGTAGGATATATCTGTAACTATCATACCTATCGTAGGATATATCTGTTACTATCATTCCTATCGTAGGATATATCTGTAACTATCATTCTTATCGTAGGATATATCTGTTACTATCATTCTTATCGTAGGATATATCTATTACTATCATTCCTAACGTAGGATATATCTGTTACTATCATTCCTAACGTAGGATATATCTGTAGAGTTTGGCGGCATGAAAAGAGGATATAATTACTAACCGAAACCAATGGAATGTATTCCAAGGGGACTGTAAATATTAATATCGCCACAGACTCAGCCTAATGCTACCTTTTAATGGTGGATATTGAAACAGGAAAATGATTAAAAAGTAAAAAAACTCGGAGTGAGTTAACTAAATTATAGTAATATTTAATATTCAAATATTGTAATATTTCATAGTGTACCCCAGTTAAGAAATAGAGACAAGTCTTTTATCTGTGAAAAGTCTACTGATAGAATTTGAACTGGATTTGATTACTTATTAAAAATTTCAGAATTCTTGTCCTTGAAGCCAAGTCAAAAAAGTCTTGTCCTTGAATTCATGTCTTGGAAAACTTGCTTTAGAAGTCGTGTCTTGGAAACCTTGCTTTAGAAGTCCTGTCTTGGAAGTCTTGTCTTCGAATCTTCTACTTATAGCCTTGTTTTTGAAGTCATGACCTTAAATATAAAAATTTAAAGTTTTGTCCTTGAGGACTTACTTTTGAAGTTTTTTCCTTTGACTATTGTTATTGAAGGTCAGTTCCTGAATTTCTGACCTTAAAAATATTTCCTTTCAATTCTTCTCCATTCTAACTCAACGTTACACATTTGTGTAAAATCTTCGATAATTAACATGTTTCTTCAAGTCATTCTGCAGTCAAACTCTCAACACTAAGCACAACACTAAACTTCAATTTTCTTTCCCATCCATTGGAAATTGGATGGACTTTTTTTCAGAGTTTCTCTCTTTCAGTCGAATTGAGTTTCCTGTTAACACCGAAACAAGGCGATAATTTCCCCTCAATTGTACCGAATGTTTCCCTGATGTCATGCAGGAATTACCCAGCAAATGAAGTGTGGCGGAGAGAAAAAGAGAGAACAAATGATAAGGGAAGAGGAAAAACACGGAAATCATTATTGAAATTGATTTTAACAAAGATTAGTGGTATAATGTGATGTGCGTGTGCTCACGACGTCACTACGTACATGTGCACCGTATATGTGGGGATGGGGTTACTATTCATGTACTTGTGTTCATAGTTTGTATGTAGTATTTCTAGTTAGTTAAATAAATGAGCTAAACTCAGTTGGTCATCTCTCTCCCAATACCCATCATAATACTAATATATTTTTCATTGTTTTCTATGTGGTGGCTGATTCTCCTTTCTTCTGCATCCATGAGCATTGTCATCGACTGTGGTAAGTGACTTTGTTCATGGAGCCACTTTCCTCTCTGACTGCTTCTTCCAGTCCCTTGTATTTAATTTCCTTTTGACGTCAGAGATATGGCCTTTGGTTCCGAAGCAGACGTTAAACCCCCTAATAAATTAATTAATTGATTCTCCTTTCTATAAATATACATACGAGGAATAATTTCAATTAACTATTATATTAATATAAGATTCAAAACCAGAAACATAAATTTTTCTCATCAATAAGAATACGAAAAAGTCTAATATACCAATTGCTAATGTATAATATATTAACAAAATATTGTATTTTATTAACAAAATTAATTCTCTTATAATCAAACTAATAGTTTTTCATGAGACTCGTAGAGTGGAGACACATTCACCAGTTTTAGAATAGTATCATCTCTGTGCATCAGTAAGGTTCTTTATATCAAATGGAAGTATATCAGTGGATCTGATTTGCATATATTATTCACCAAAAGAACTCCAACTGATGTTACTCGTGCATAGTAAACTGGTAGTCTAAACTGAGCAGCAAACTCAGTAAACCAGCAAGTTGATGTGAGGCAAAAGCAGATGTAGAACCTCTACTCCGTATGTAAATGCAGTAATATCCACCAGACCTCTTCAAAGTTAGGAAGAGTGATGTATTCAGGATGGGAAAAAAAAATGATGTGGAATGTGAATTATAGGTTTTTTTTTGATGTGCAATGAACTGTGAATAGACACTCTTGATGTTAAATTTAAAAATTGTTTTTAATATATTTTGTAATTATTTAAAACAAAAACATTCTCATATGTGAATAGTTTTAATTGATTTTTAAAATATTTCAATTCGGAGTCAATAAAATACACCCAACATTAGATATAATTTCACGAAAGTGAGACTTTATTCCCACATCTAACCAAGAAATGTGGAACAATTTAAATTTGAATGAAAGAATGCAACCGAAAACATTAGGTTTTATAGTGATGGTAAAGCATATTTTTGACTAAAATTTATTCATACTCGCGAAGTAAATAATTTATTATCATGTAAATATATTAATGAAAATATAATCAAACAGATAAGTAAATGTTGATTAAAAATACGATAAAATGTGTTATAATTAAATTACCATTCAGTTTTTTCTACTCTGTTAATTTTACACAAAAAGATTCACTGTATACTGAGAGATCGGTTGAAACAAAAATTAATCAAATAAAGATGGGTTTAAGCTCTATTAATTTGTCAAATAATTAGTATACTAATAATTTTTCCATGTATGGTACAATTTTGGTATAAAATAATAAAGATGAAAGATACTCTCAAAATACAGAGCATAGCATAATAACATGAGTGCCTATGATAGAAATGATTTGTAATTCTGTTGTTCTTTGTCGCTCGCTTACCTCTGACAAGTTAATTAAAGCAGAGGCAGAATTTAGGGCTTAATTTTACTGTGAAGTTAATGTGGTGTGTTAGTAAATCAGGAGATTTCATGCACTGAGAGTAATATATTATATATCCTAAAGCCAAAGAACATTTCAAACAAAAACTTCTGACTTTGTTGTTTACTCTTCCTAAACTTTGACTGTTTTCTTTGGATATCGTGTTTGGTTCGTTGTATCCATTTCCTAATCAGTTTGTTGCTTTTCTTATCTAACCTGAATTGCGTTATTTTCTAACAAAAAAGCAGTGCTTACACGTCTTTTCTGCTTTAATTTCCTCTCTAAAAGCAATGCCACATTGTCTCAATAACAGAAAGACAGCAGAGAGAACATTTCCGTGCAATAAAATAAAATGATTACAAAAATCTTGAATTTTTGTTTCCAACTAAGGGAAAAATATGACGGAATGAATATTTATGGAATTATTTATAGTTATATATAGTTAAGAAATTATTTTTAGATTTACTTTATCATGAAATATTTAGAGAGAAAATAGACTATATTATATTCACATTTCAATAGAGGGAGGTTTAGGTACAAAAAATGTAGAAAATAAAGATGTCCTTCACGATGAAATATATAAGAGAAAAAAAAAAAGTCGAAATAATATTCAAAATTTACTTATAGGCAATGTTTCGTATAGATTATTTTAAAAACTAAATCCTTTCAATCACTTTTCCATACACGTTATAGTTACCTTTATTTTCAGGTTTCAGAAGATTCATAGAAAAGAACAATGAGAGAGACCTACATATAATGTCTTGTCGTTGCTTTCAACTGTCATTAAAACCTATTAGAACGTCTCATTAAACTTCTATCAGAATGTGAGTTTTCATCTGATGTTACGTCATTAAAAATATAGAAAAATAGGTCCATGCAAGTTATCGCAACAAGAAGAATTTTATTTGCGATCAATCTTCCACATTACAAGACATTTCTTATGATGATTCCGAAATAATTTATTAATAACTTATAAATTCTTTCGAAATATTCTCGAGATTGGACTCCACGCCTAGTGGATCTTACCAACAAGTAACTAACTTGAAGGTTGTTATCCCATGGGATATTAGCTGAAGGTTGTCCATTAGGTAACTAAATTGTTTTTTGCAATGGATGGTAAAACGATATATGCTTATATAGGTAGCTATATAATATCTTTTGAAATAGGAAGTTATACAATATACGTATGTTGAAGTAGGTGATTATAAAATATCTGTTGAAGTTTGTGGATATATACATAATATGGTAGCCGGTAAATTGCTCGAAAACAATTGCTCGAAAGACAATTGCTCGAAAACAATTGCTCGAAAAACAATTGCTCGAATGAACAATTGCTCGAAAGAACAATTGCTCGAAAGACAATTGCTCGAAAAACAATTGCTCGAACGAACAATTGCTCGAATGAACAATTGCTCGAATTATCAAATTGCTCGAATGATCAAAATTGCTCGAAATATAAAATATTGCACAGTTTTCTATTTTTTTTTCGAAGTCAGTTATTCATGAAGTGGAGCTGCACCTAACCATCCTTGTTTCTTTTTAGTAATTGATCATTAATCATTCTATAAATGATTTTAATTATTACTCATTCTGCATTATCTTTTTTTACACCGTTTGTGTCATCTCGTATATAACATGTGAGTTTGAATCATGTGGTGAATCACTACTATTCATGTTTTTTACCATAAAACCCGAAAACTTATTTATTACTATAGCCTATCTGTATGTGGCACCTCAATAGGTGAAATAACTCTAAGTTATGGCGAAGTTTTAATAAATCTACATTTTTTTCGGGTTTTATAATAAATAAACATGAATAGAAGTGATTCAGCACATAATTCCAATTCACATGTTACATACGAGATGACACAAACGGTCTAAAAAAAGATTATGCAGAATGAGTAATAATTAAAACAATTTATATGATGATTAATGATCAATTACTGAAAAGAAACAAACATTATTAGGTACAGCTCCACTTCATGAATAACTGACTTTTATAAAATCGATAACTGTGCAATTTTATAATTCGAGCAATTTTGTTAATTCGAGCAATTTGATAATTCGAGCAATTGTCCATTCGAGCAATTGTTCGTTCGAGCAATTGTTTTTCGAGCAATTGTCTTTCGAGCAATTGTTCTTTCGAGCAATTGTTCATTCGAGCAATTGTTTTTCGAGCAATTGTTTTCGAGCAATTGTCTTTCGAGCAATTGTTTTCGAGCAATTTACCTAGAACCACATAATATCTGTCCAAACATCATTATCTCTAAGTCTCTTTCTGACTTCATAATTGACTTTTATGTTGATGCACGCTTTTATAATGCGTAAAATATTTATAATGTAATAAATGATTTATCGAATATCCAAAGGACCATTAACAATGAATGGGAAACCTTTTATATATTTCAATGCAATTTCAGTGCAAGTCCACGGTTATTTTCTCCCTAAATGGCAAAGCTTTCAGATTTTACTCCTGTAGAGTCAAGCGGCTGTAAAATCTCACCAAACGATGAAACTATTGCTTTTTACGACTGGAGAAAAATTGAGGAAAGGTAGAAAATATCCTCAGAATATTCAGAAATTGGTAAGGTGAGGGGAGTTACTCTGTACCGAAGTACTCCCCTTTATTAATTTGGGTAAACATTAAGCTACGAAGAAATTCTAACTTAAAGAAAACAGTACTTATGAACTGCATAAAATGATGGTCTTGATGTAATAACACAATCGATAAATAGTTACTATTTCTTAATGGGTGGTTGTAATTCTTTTATTCATTAGGAAAGGAGAAATAATGCTTTAGGTAATTAATTAGGTTCCATCTAAAACTCAATAAAAATGATAATGATAAATTCAGTAATAATGAAAATACATTGAAAATACAAGAAAAAGAAAAGAGGCAACTACCAATCCCTTTCATTAGTTCCAGTGAATCACTGGATCTTTTCGAACAGGTACAACATGTGCAACATCTAATGGTAAATACAACATTTAAAAATAAATATTTGTAGATCTTCAGACATAGACTACATTTACATGTGGAATTGAAGAAGTTTACGGTCAGACAATTTATCAAATTGAAGATTATCGAAAAGTGTTTCGTTTGAAGCCCTACATGTATTTGAGATAAATTTTCCCTCTCTCAATTAATGAAAACTTTTCATCTGACTGGTTTTAGTTTCGTTGACGTTGATGAAGGTATCAAAGTCGTTGTTTTTCCTTCAGAGAAGTCTCTGAAGGATGAAAAGAAGAGGAGAATGGGAGATTTAGGAGTCAGTCTGGGTAGGAAAATGAGAATAAATGAGCAACATGGAATAATGATGAATCAAAATTTAAAAACATTCTAATAATTAGTGAAATATTTTATGCTACCACTTATAGCTATGCAGTTTGTAATTTTTAATTTTTATTGAAATACGTATAGATACTTAATGTTCGTTTCTTTGAATAGTATAGTTATATAGTAATCTATGATAATATGTACCTTCCATCAATAAAAGGAGTTTAAAATAATAGCAATATCATAAATATCTCAATGATAGATTCACTTTTTCTCTCTTTCCTCCTCATGAAAGAATCTCTCAAATCCCACCAATTTGTTTAATTTGGATGATTTCTTTTGTGTTTTTCCGCTTCAAAGTCCATTCTCCAAATCAGTGCGAGACATCCATCTTCTCTTGGAGGAGTTTCTTCAGCCATTTGTCTCCAGATTCAGAGATTCTATTGGTTTTGATTGCAGAAAAGAATACATAAATCAATTTGAATTAGAAGAGGAAAATTTGAAATCTAAAACTTGGTGTAAGATGAGGAGATTGTATAAAAAGAGTGGTGATGGCACTTAATTAAATGTGAATAAATATGTGTTATTTATTATAAAATAAAGAATTCTCTTTAGATAAAAGTTATCCAAAAACTATTATCAAAAGAGCTGCCTAAATAACAAAAATAAAAATAGAATCTTAGAAAATATCACAGAAAGTTTGGAATTGCTCTTTTTAATTAATATCTTTCAAGTTATAGTATAAATATGACATAAATTTCTTCCCAAAATTGAAGCTGAAGTCATTAAACTTGAAATAGATTAATATCTACCAAGTAATGGATAAATTATATTATAAACAATTAATTTTATCTGCAAATTAGTGGGATATGCTTTCATTGTGGGATATGCTTTCATTGTGGGATATGCTTTCATTGTGGGATATGCTTTCATTGTGGGATATGCTTTCATTGTGGGATATGCTTTCATTGTGGGATATGCTTTCATTGTGGGATATGCTTTCATTGTGGGATATGCTTTCATTGTGGGATATGCTTTCATTGTGGGATATGCTTTCATTGTGGGATATGCTTTCATTGTGGGATATGCTTTCATTGTGGGATATGCTTTCATTGTGGGATATGCTTTCATTGTGGGATATGCTTTCATTGTGGGATATGCTTTCATTGTGGGATATGCTTTCATTGTGGGATATGCTTTCATTGTGGGATATGCTTTCATTGTGGGATATGCTTTCATTGTGGGATATGCTTTCATTGTGCGATATGCTTTCATTGTGGGATATGCTTTCATTGTGGGATATGCTTTCATTGTGGGATATGCTTTCATTGTGGGATATGCTTTCATTGTGGGATATGCTTTCATTGTGGGATATGCTTTCATTGTGGGATATGCTTTCATTGTGGGATATGCCGCTACAAGTATTGTAGCGGACGGATGCCAAGTTTATGCTGAAGAAAGCTACAGTCGTGAACTTTAGAGCATCGACAAGCTTTTCTCAATTGACATTTCTTTTTATCCATTTTGACAATAAATATAGGTATGAAGAATTATGAATTGGATTAATTATATATAAACTATTTGAATAAACTCACATGCTTGCTCTCTCGATATGATTCTTGTTTATATATTATTATTCTAATAACAGCTGCCATTATCATTTGTTGACATTAGATCGCAAAAGCCCCTCTAGAGGGTGAAATATTTTACTATTATTTTCGGTGTTTTTCATTTTTTTCTGTATTTTCCTGACACATTCGGTGATGAAAATGGACAATAATTGTAAATGTTGTTTCTGGAACTCCACTTTACTGTTAGTAAATTTAAGTGAATTTCAATTAGCGTTTTAGGGTCGAGTATGAATTTTACTGGTCCTTTAGCAGGAGCTTTGGATATAGGACTTTAACTCAAACTCACTGATCTTTTTAACTTAATTTAAAGAGAATGGATTCGAATAGTGGATAAGAATGAATTTCATACATACAAACGAAATATTGAAAGTCTGTAATTTTATCATATTTGCATTGAGAGTTGATGAAAAATTTCACTTAATATCCATGAGAACCAGATTGTACTATTACTATAGTATAATGTAATAGCTGATACATTGTTCTGTTTTGAATTCTTTCCGATTCATTCATTCAACTATTTTGTGATTCAGAGACTCCTCTAGTAGAGGAGTCTACAAGTTTACAAACTCTACAAGCGTAATGTACAAATTGAGAAACGATTTCCGCTCCCTGTGAATTGCGCCACTTTACCCGTTCTAATGCAAGATTCTCTCTTAGAAAGTGCTTAGTGTTGTAAAATATGAATCTTTATGAACATAGGAATTATTACCTCATTAAATTGGAAAGTAACAGAAGATTCTGTTGGCTGAGGTCCAAACAACTGATGCAGAAACAATTGCAAAACTGGAGAGAAAATTGCAGTGAATGAAGACATTACAGACCATCGATCTAGAAAAGAGACCATCACTTATCATTTATAGAAGCTTACGTAACATTATTCGATTGCTTAAGTTTGAGATTGTGGACGCATTAAATAATCATTTGGCACACTTTATTAGACAGAGTTACTACTTACTAGTGTCCTCATTCACCTTGAAAATTGGATTAAGCGCTCATATAATGGGTGGCGCAAAAAGAAGAAACCATTTTCAAATTAATTTAATCACAAACTATTACTGCTAGAAATTTTCTAAAAAACACAATTATAGCTTTTTTGTATCTATCATGAAAATCTGGTAAAGTTACGACTAAAATTAAACATCGTGCAGTGAATTGAAAAAAAATTAAATAGAAAGGGCTTTCGCGAGGACGAAAAACACAAAAAGACTTCAAAAAAGGTATAATTAATTTCCATATGGTAGAAGTAAAAATTGAAAAAATGCATTTTTCATTCAATTAACGTTTTGTTTATTGACTCTTCCATTCTTAGAAATACTTCTTCATCACCAATCACGAAGTCTTACACGAGCATTTCTTTGCAGAAACCATCCTGAAAAATTTAAACTGTTCAGTAAATCAGTTTTAAGAGTACGAGCCTTACATGCTTCTTGATAGGATGATACTTCATATCGTGTTATAAAATCGGTGAATTGTGGCTTTAGTGATGTCTAATTAATTCCTCCTGATTGATATGTTTAGATTCTCAATAATTTGTTCATGAATAAGATTAATGTTTTCATATATTCGTTCTGTTCTCCTGCGACCTAATCGCTTTTTGTTCAAAATATAGTGGTTTCTTCAGGTTTGAATTTATTAATATAATTCAATATGGTTTTATAGTTGGTGAAAATCTTTCCTAAAAGCTATGTTCAAAATGAGGTTAAATCTGTTTAAAGATTTCAGTCTTTAAATAACTTGTCACAACAAAAACTCTGTTCTTTTGAAACTTGCATTTTGAAGGTTTCCAATAGGAGATACAAATTGACGGCGAACTGATTTTATTAAAGATATCAATTTTATAACAAATATCAATTCTCATACGGTAATTAAGGTTTTAATTGCCGTTTATTTGTTACAGAAAATTACATAATTTAATGTTTTTACATTCATATGAAATTAATTACACATATTATGATTTTTTTATTACCTTTTTTTAATTCGCTGCAGGATGTTTTATTTTTGTTTTAACTTTAACAGATTTTCATGAGAGATGCAAAAAATGTAAAGGAATAAAATGATGTTTTCAGAAATTTTTTAGCTTTAATAGTTTTTAAAATAAACTAGTTTGAAAATGGGTTTCCTTTTTTTGCGCCACCCTGTATATAGTTAAATAGTAACTTTAATAATTTAATGTTAGAAATATTTCAGTTACATCAATCCAAATATATTACAAATTTTGAGACTAACTATTAGAATAAATCGATAAATTGTTTTCGTTAATGAAATTAATTCATAACCGCGCCAATGTTTGAAACGGAAGAAGATGTAATTCAAATAATAAAATATCAAACAAATGAATTGTGGAAGCAATTTTGGGGTCATAATGGTTAGTATGCTATCAGATATTAATTTAAAGTATTCCAATTCTTAGTCTGTTATCATAGAATCTATTTCGAATTAGAGAATAATATGAATATTAATCTGCTATCTGCAATCGACACCGTACACCTAACAGACTTCACTCAAAGAAATAACACATGTTAGAATTAAGCGTGTCGAAAAGCATAAGTTTGCTATTCGAATTGATGGTTCAAATTATTGGAAATACGAGTTCCATTCCTGTGTAAGAATAACAGAAATAAAAAGTTTTCTTTTCTGACATTGAAATTTCGAATGCGTCTACATTTTTGAATATTTTTACCCATTCTCCACTTCTATGAGAGAGAAAAATATATTAATAAAATAATCTTGTAGATGAATATCAATCGAAGAAGATACAGTGGCATCTACAATACGAACCCTTTAATTCAACAAGTTTTTGTTATTCACAATAAATGTTTTATATAAATATAATTCATCTCCTGCCTCGAAGTTTCTCGAGCAAGTTAAAATTCAAACCATTTGTAACTTCTCAATTTGGAAGATTGTTCACTTGGCTCAAACTTCATAGCATTTAATTCAGTTAAACGAAATACTATCCAGCAATTCTGGCTTAAAAATTGGAAAACTTATTGTCGATATCTTGAAGTGAACTCTTTGTTGTGAAATTGGGATGTAGATAATAGGGGTATATTCATAACTTACTTTTCATAGAGTTACGATTGTGATACTTCATTTTCATTCCATATTAACTTTGTTGGAATTAATTTATAATCACATTTCTGTATCATTTTGGATTTTGTAATTTTAGTTGTCATTTTATAGTTTGGTCATTGAGACTATAATGGAGCTTAAAAGTATAAATGTATATAGTTAATTCTCATTGAAAATAAGAATTAATTATTTCAGTAAACTCAAATTTATTGAATTCTAGTTTTAACATTTATTATATAAGCTCCAATGCAAGTGTAATATTAAATGTTCGATTCGGAAAAAATCTACCCTTACATTTCTAACTATTACCAAAAATTATACATCATGTTCGTACCCAATTAGCAGTTAAATATCTAACATTGAAATATTTCCATCATTGTATAAAACAACTAATTAATGAGGGAATATTAACGAGGAATCATCAGAGAGTTGCAATGATCTATATTATGTATATAATCACTGCAGTTGATAATTACTGATCTGTTAATTAAAACTGCATTCAGTTAAATGAATATTTATGCATGCAGTTACTGAATTATTATTCTGAAGAGTGAAAATTTTTAGTGTGCTATCTGATTTTATTCTCATATATAGATTAGATGTGAAATATATATCAAAAGTAGGTATTTCCTCATGAATAGAACGTATATGTTAGTTTGTTAATTGCATATTGTTCTACAATCAGTGTAAAAGTACTTTACATGTGTTATCGGCATGTACTTCCATTGAAGGTATGAGTACTATAAGTCTGCTATCTGATAAACGCGGTTCATTGATGACCAAGGATAAAGGAAAGTAAACTTCCTGTCAAAAGCTATCCAAATAAATAACTCTGTCCAATCTACAGCTAAAATATTTCAGTTCTGAAAGAGGGAGGTATCAAGGGAGAACAACAACGTTTGAAAACAGACGAAAACGAGAAACAAAGAACAAAAAATGGGTGCAACCGTCGATCTTGTCTTGTTACAAAATAATGATTTAAGAAAAAAAGTTACAAGAAAAATGTCACGCTTTAAAATTCAAATCAAATTATTTTGGATAACAGAACTTCAGATGACACAGAAATCCGGATCACAGAAAAAATCCAGGTAACATGAAATCCGAGATACAAAAAAGCTGTGATACATAAATCTCTGAAATACAAAATAATCAGAGAATTACCAACAAACCTGAAATCCGAGATTACCAAAAAATCCGATCATTAATTAAAAATCCAGGATTAAAAGAAATTTGGAAAAAAACACTTCAAAATAATCAATCTCACTAAGCATTGATAAAGAAATTTATATATTAATAATTGATGGGGTATTTTCACACCGTATTCCTAAGAATATGAACTAAATATATACATAACTTAATATATTACTCATTAATTTCCCCATATTTATTTGGGTCCAGTAGTATGTATCGCACAGTTTTCACAGCAATTGTGTTTTTACAATTACGTATGAGAATTTTCATAATGTTGTCATCTGAGGTTTACTTGCAGGCTTCGTGTGGCCGGATGTCTTCTTAACACCGGAAAAATTCTTAACGCAGGAACTGTCTCGCGACAGCCTCAACTCCACCAATATCTCTATTGCGCTGAAGTCCCTTGTAAAATTCCTGCTTTTATGAGAAAAGAAGTCGAATGAATGAATATGAACTGTGATGAAGAAGGAACGACTACAAACTTAAGTCTGGTGACAACGTGCAGTAGTGTAAGTACACAAATACCATACTCTTTGGTGTTTTTAAGAAATAATTTTCCTACACAGAGAGTAAAAAGTACAACCCACGTACATGGTCATATCTAATGGGTCATCAATTTATGATTTGAATCAATCTATTACGTGAGTTGGTTGGACTTTATTCATATTTTCGAGTGTGTTGAAATAACGATGACGTGGTGTGCCATCAAACATTAGTTAATTCAATTCATTTTAGGGATTGATCGAACTTAGGGATTGATAATTCGAACGTATGTTGAAACAACTATGGCAGAGTGTATTGCAGTAACTCACAAAGACTGGCAATTCAATGTACAGGTGAAGCTCTTAGAATGCCCAGTATATGTATCAGTAAAGCGTTCGTTGTAAAGATCAGCGTTCGTTGCAACGATACATTCTTTAGTTTAGTTGGGGATTTAAACTTTGTTTTCTTTAATAACATCAATTCATTTCCTGATTCTTAATTTTTTGCTTGGTATGAATCAATGAAGAATATATTGAAATAGTGACACCTTTTTCAAATTTCTATTGAAATTTTCTAATCAAAGAAAATGTGGCGCAAAAGGGTAATGAAATAAAAGCATTGAACATCTTAAAAAAATTATATCAAGTGTTGATTGTCAATTCTAATACCTATGATTATAATCAAGGTTGACTAGATACTTGGTAGACGAATAAAATGGAGAGTTCGTTATAGCGATATGCAGTCCGCTAGAGCGGACAATTTTAGTCCTTTGTAGGGGGTTGGTGCTACTTTTTTAAAGATTAGTAGTGAGTCAAAACCACTTTATGTTGTTTTAACCAACGTTAATTTAACCCATTTTAAATAGTACTTGAAACTCACCACGTAGGTAGGGGCAAAATCAAACCATTCATTTAAGTCAAAACAAATCAAATTTCATTTGATTCAACTAATCCTTTCTCTGTGTGCATCAATTTGTAAAGTAAAATGTTAAGAACTAAGATGTAAGAGAGTCAACTTTGACAAATATTTATTAACAATTTTATAATAAATTACACATTTATTGATAATGCACTACTACTATAAAAGTATTCCATTAATTCTAATTATCTTCTATCAGTCTATAATGGCACCATTTTTTTCTCGTCGTAACTTAGGCAGGTGGGATAGATTAATAAATATTGTATGATAAATAACATATATTACTTATCATAAAATTATTCCACCTTCATTAGTTTCGGCGAGATAAGCTTAACTGAAAACAACCAACAAAACTATCAAAGTTACTGCTACAATATTTTCTTTACCAGAAGAAATAAAAGCAGGTCATATGTCCCACACTTATTCGAATGTAATAAATCTGGGATGTAATAAGAGCGGGTTGGGTATGCCTGTATCCCGTCAGAGACTGTAATGAGCGGTAACATTTTCAATAATTTCACTTCGTATTTTCCTCTGGCTAAAAAATTGAGATCTTTTGAAGCTTCATCGCAGAAAAAAGAAGCAATACCCTGGAAATTCTTGTATCAAATTCTCCCTTTAAGATGATTGATGACGAAGTAAATCTTTAGAAGTGTAATATTTACCAAGGAAACATAAATAGAATTTCTCTCATAAAAAAGTATTCTTTTCTTGAATGAATGAACATTTCTCATTATGTACCATTAATCTTAAGAATTGTGATTGATGTTAGTATAAAAAGAATTTATTGCTAGTAATGCACTTTTAATGGAGTAGCCTTATTTGATTTAACATTTCGGGTTGAGAGCATATAAATTATATATGTATTTCGTATACATTATTGTTAAGTTTTGCAATAAAGCATTAGCATTGTTGAATTATACAAAATAAATTTAGTACATTTTCAAAATTGAAAGATTTGAAGTCAAGTAATAAATTAGAATTTACATCAATAGTTTTTCATTAATCTTTAGGTTTGAGTATCTATGTCAAAGAAGCTGCTAGTTTATAGGAATATTTTCAATACCAATATCGCAGAATTCCATTCATAATATACAGACAGTATGGTAAAAGTTACAACAAGAAATTCATCTAATTCCGCTATTTGGTTCTTCTTGGCGTCTCTGTGGGATGAAGTTGGCTTTCAGTCTTTTTAGTGGTACTAAAAACAGCCGTGAAACGAGTAGCTCTGTGTGGTGTGTTTTTATCGCACGTTACTCTAAGAGTCTAGTGGAATTGACGCTTGGTGAATAAACAGAGATTATGACATTTGAGATAAAACAGCAATTCTGTTTGTTATTATTCCATGTTTCCATATATTGGAAGAAGTTACTTTTAGTTTCGATCTACTCGTTGATGAAACATCGAAATAAATTATAATACGTATTGTGCGCGGAAAAAAGCCGCTTGATAGATTGCCATACACAAAATTTTCACCCCAATAATTATTATTAGGCTTCTTAAATTATTCAGAAAAAGGTGATTTCTTTTATAAATTAAATTCTCCCGTAATAGTTAATTACCATTATTTCTTTTATTAAATGAAAGCTCCGTATAGAACAATCACATTTCCCAATCTTCAACTCTAGATGAAGATTAAGAGATTTCAGCAACAGCTACCTATCATCTTATCTGCCGAGTTGTCAATATTCTCCAGAGTTTAGAGCACACTTCATAGCGTTCATCTTCCTATGAGATAAGCTTATCTCCTGCCTCACTATCGAGATAACACCTTCCACACAAACGAATGCGGACTTTACGGAGAGAGAAAAGGTGAAGAGGAAGTTCGTAACAGATAGTGAACAACAGATGGAACTGAAACAGGATGAGGTGAGAATATTCCAGAAACAGCGAATGAATTGAGAATCCTATTCTTTTGAGATATTATAATGAACTATAATTATTGCTGCATATAGATATTTTATAATTTTAATATGTAAAAAAGCTGCATTTTAAAATATTGTACTTTTATTAATACTTGAAAATGGTATTATTATTTAAATTAAAGATGGATTCAAGATGTATATTTTGAAAATAAAAGATCATAATCACCTTCTCATCCATTTCCAATTTATTTTTCTTTGTTAATATGGCATAAATCGACCATATAATTCATTCCTTTCAAAACAAATTAAAAAGATTCGACGAACAAAAACCATAATTCGAAAAAAATGTAACTCATTGTTTTTTTCATTTAATTAATTATGATAAACTTCTGTTCACCAACTTTAAGATAATTTTCATATCATGATAGCTAATTGATATTAAATGACAAAATTACAAAATTATGTTTAAGTCTGATGGTACTGAAACATACTTTCGAATCATATCTTACTTTTCAATAAATTTTCCAAGTAAATTGTCAAATAAAATTAAGGAAATGATTTATTTTCAATTGTAATTTGATTAGTTTGAAGCAAGAATTTTATTATACTTCCTTCCATAATTGTTCCAATGCATTGCAATATTTATAATTTCTCCAGAGTATAATTTTCTCCATCAGCAAACATTTATTTGATTACATTTCTGTCATCAAATTCCGCCCTGAAAATGAGGGAATGAGTGGCGTTTGGAATTGGTAAATATCTTAAACTTAGTAACCTAACAACCGCTGGCGCAGACGCCCCAGTTCTCATTAAAATTAGAAATAATTTCAATTTTAAACCGATTTTACTTTTTCACATAATTACATATCGATTAGGCAAAAACGAAGGTGATAAATGGTAAAATGCTCATATCATGAACATTTTTTCAAATATATATATTTGAATATCAGAGCTCTCTCCAGTCATGAGATGCCCGAGTTTGTTTGAGAACATAAGGGTGATTGTCTCACTATAATCAGTTGCATGTAACCATTAGCAGCTTTTGAGTCTAATGAGATGTGCGAGATTATTTGCAGCTCGCCAAGCTCCGTAAACTTAGAGTGACAAGTCCCGACCTGTTTGATAATTTTATTGTAAATTGAAAATTATTCCTTGACGTTTATCAATGGATGTGAAAATATCAAATGATGGTTTTTATGAGGAAGAAATATCGATAAGTAAATTAGTTAAGATTTTATAAAAGTTTTAGTGAGCACTGTTGAACCCGCGACATCGGCTAGGTTAGAGAGCAAAATTTTGAGGGCTGGGTTGAAGGGTTGAAATTTGAAAAATCACTTCACTCTAAATTTGAAAAATTTGGAATTGCTTTAAATTTGTAGAGCTAAGGTCACATAAAATATTAAAGTTAGCAGAAAAGAAATTAAACAAATATTACTAAGAACTATTAGTAAGAAATTATAAGGTCAGACATTACTGATGTGTCTGACCTCTGCATCAGACATAACTGATGTGTCTGACCTCTACATCAGACATGACTGACGTCAAGTTGTTTTTAACAATTAGTTAGTTGAACAACATCTGTTTTATCAAATGATAAGAGCTGATTCACTAAAATTTTCATTATTTTAAGTTTTATCGTTTCTAATTAATTAATTTACTGTTAAAAAATATAAAACTAATTTTATTTTATTAGCTTAATTAAATATTAGTAAGGTTATAACATAATTATATTTTCCACTTCTTCTATATCCTCCTAATAGTTCATTAGAAATAACTACTTTCATTACTCACCACACTACTTTTCTTTATTCTAAATAATAAACTAAACATAGTCCATTTTCTAAATATAGTCAAAACTCACACATATAAACATTCTTCACCTCAACATTAATTATGTATGTCCCCAAAAACCATGCGACTGTAATTATTCTACATTCAAAACAGTAAAGATTATCTCTATCTTTTTCCTCACTTCAAATTAGTTTGCTTTAGTTTTACACACGAAACTGTCAGCGTCTGATTATTTTTCAGCTAACGTCTGACTGTTAAATTAATTATTTAATATAGGTGACTTTTTAAATGGAAAGTGAATATTACTACCAGGGTATACAATTGGATCGAAAACTAGTGCACGAGAAAAAATGATATTGTTAGTTTTTACAGACGGGAAGAAAATTAAAAATATAAGAACATCGTCGTTAAAGTGTGACATCTGGTAGTTCAGAATGATAACATAGTGTAGTAGTTTAAATTAAAGAATTTTGAAATTAGTTAAGCAATTCGGATATTGAAAAAAGTATGAACTATCTAGAACTTACGTCGAGAGTATATTTTGTTATACAGGTAGACCCGCTAGTAAACCTCACTTTTCTAACGGGACGACTCAAAGCAAAGTTGACCCCGAGGTTACTTACATCACTTGTACCGAAATATCACTTTTAGACAATTTTATTTAAATTGAAGGAACCATACAAAATATGGCACATAGTACTAGTGTACCATGCCTTTTTTTTTGAATTTTGTTATTAAAAAACCAACAGATTGGATTAACAATGTTTAAATTTAAAGCGAGGTTTCCCCCGATTTAAGTTCAACTTCTAAGTTAATGTTAAGTGCAATTTTTGACTTAAAGTTGGTTCTGCCTGCACTCCAACATGTTCATTTCATTTCACTTTATGCTAATTTGTTTCTTTTCCTCATTCATTAGTACGCAACGGAGCAATCCTCTCCCTAAAGACATTCCTGAATTCTTTGGCTGCAAAGAGTCTCAAAAACCGACACATTTGGTGCTAACAAGAACTCTTTGGAAGAAACTTAATTAGCAGGAGAGGCTGACTCCGAGAGAGAAGAGAGAGACGTTGTAGTCTCAAAGAAGGAGTGGATGCAACTGATGGGACAGTAAACAATATAGAAGTTAGGCAGTTATTATCTGAATAACTCAATTTTTAGTCCATTCTCTAGCACATAGGTTGTTGGTGCATGAACAATATAACCCTCTTATGTTATTCCTATACTATTATGACGTACTGATTGTTTTGAAACGAAAATAAAAATAGGATTATTTCAAATTATTTCACTCTATACATATAACTAATAAAAAATTGCTGTTCGTATGTTACAAGATAGTAATTTTATTGGTTGATATGAAATGTGATTAAATATTCCATGAATATTAATTTAATTTCACAGTGAATGAAGTTCTACCCAATAGAACTATTGATCACAATGAAAAGTTTATAGGTTTAAGATCTACAAAATGACGTGACCGAACACTATAAATTCTAATTGAAATGAAAGTACTGTCATGAAATAGTAGTTTAACACTTGTCACGATAAGATACAATCAATCTCTATTAAGTTAATGAGACAAAATCAATTTATGTTGCTAATAAAAGTACTCAGTTACTAAACACTGGTATTATTTATTTTCGTTTTTAAAAACCTGAATTTCATTTAAACAATAACTATCAACTTTTTACTAGTTTATCAGCCCGTTAAAATATACAATGGAAGATGATAAATAAGTGTCATACATCAGGTAACAGTTTCTTATAGTATTCAAATGCAGCTAAAAAAAGAACGCAAGGAGTTTAACCTTACTTAAAGATCGTCTTCAGGCTTCGAAAAAAAGAGTTTATTTCATAATATATACTATAGAACTCAGATCTAGGAACATTATTCGTCAAGCCGCATACAATTCGGTTCAGTAATATTTCATTATTTGCTTTTAAAATTTTTAATACTCTGTGTGCAACAGTTGAGCGTATCACTAAACTGATGCTGAAAAAGAAGGTTGCACACTCTTTCTTTTGATTTCAAATTTGAATTTTAGAAACAAACTAACTTAAAGGCCTTCCTTTAAGATATTAATTGATTCCAAAAGTATATAAACGTTTCTATAATAAGTTTTTCCAATTATATACCTTTATACGAATATTAAATGGAATTATTATACCTGATATCTAGTTGATAATTGAAACAAATGGTGTACATTCTTTATCTTCAGACTGAAAATTAGTAAGTCGGAAGTAGAATAGGTATGGAGAGTTTTGATTTTTTTTAAAAGGTTGTAGAATTGAAAATATGCAATCAAATTTGATGCAGTTTGCAAATTTTTTTTAAGAAACATTAGCCTCGTTGATTGAAGCCTTAACTGTTTTCTAAAACTTAGAGTAAATAACTATTATTCTGATTGGTACGAATGAGTGATAATTGTATTTTGTTTGAGTTAAACGGGAAGCGTCACATTGCTCAGACACTCATAGTTTTTGGAAAGTCGGGTTTATCGAAGATCATGAAAAGAATATCAGTTATTTTAAAGGTAAAATTTATTTATGTTCTAGTATATTGAAGTCCTCTTTATGATTACTGTGATTGGTCGAATAGCACAGCATTCATCAAAATAATAAAGAAATACTATCATTCAGCTGAATGAAGTGAATAGAGAACAACTTACCGCGACATCACCACACTAGTTGCACCTTCATCATCATCTACTCGCACTTTAACAACACTATTCGCACCTTCACCACAATACTCGCACCTTCACCACACTACTCGCACCTTCACCACACTACTCGCACCTTCACCACACTACTCGCACCTTCACCACACTACTCGCACCTTCACCACACTACTCGCACCTTCACCACACTACTCGCACCTTCGCCATTATCAGCTCGCAATGCTCACCTCCTTCTGAGTCTGGAGCACACTTCAGAATCTCCAAACTTCTAACTGATGAAAAGGTCTGGCGACTAATTCAGTTACTGTCTACTTATTTACTTTGGGAAAAAGTTGGAGGGAAGTTTGAAGATTAGGAATTAGAACTAATTAATGTGCGCACCTGTGAAGAGACTTGGAGTTATTAAAATTTTGTGATTTAAAGACTCAAAATCTGATTTTTACAAATGGTTATGTTATGACCCAAAACGAGTAAATAGACCACTGTTACTCAGTATTCTTACTGTTTGTTTATATAAATTCAGTTAGCTCATTTACTATCATAATAAAACAAGGTATACTATAATGAAATATTTGAAATATATTTGATGCGTACTGCCTCAAATTCCTCTTCAGATCTCATTCCACATTCATCATCCATTCCTTTCATCCGAATTTGTACGTAGTCTGTTTGATAGATTTGTGTCAGCAGTTCAGGAGTTGATCTTTTGAATGAAAATCTTCTCCTGAAATCTCTGAGGAGATTTCACTTGGAAAATATTGACGGCAGCTCTCCAGGGAAGAAAGTGAGTGATTTGAACTGCAGGATAATGCATTTTGTACTGAATTGAGGGATTTGAACACAAAGAAACCATCACAGATGTACCTTTGGAGGTAAATTTAATGAAATGAAATGCAATAAATTTCCCCACAGTTCACCAATTATCTATTGGGAGACCGCGTAATAAAATACTTTCGGTGTTAGTCGATGAACTATCATTTAGAATCTTGGTTTTACAATCTTACAGGCAATCAACAAACAAACAGTTGCATCCTAAATGGATAATAAAACACATTTCACATCAATTTTTGCTCATTTTTTTACGTTAATACCGTCACCCATGATTAATTCTGTTTCTCAATCGCTCTTCATCACTCTAAGAAATGAGGAATAGTTCTGGTAATATTTTAGAGGGCCTATTTCTGCCAAACGAATTAATAATGAAATATTACAAAGGGCATTATGAAGAAAAGGAGACAGAGTAGTGGAAAGATGTTATTGGAAATATGAATTATTAGTTCAAATGTAATTTCACGAACTCATTTTGTGATATGCCAGTCATCTATTTCTGTTTTCATTGAATTTCAGACTGGGAATTTATCTCTACTGTAGTATAAATTCATTCTATGCATGTTGAGATTTCAATGAATTTGAAAGCTTTGATGTCTTCATATCGTAAATTTGACTCGCGCAATACATAATTTCGAATAATTCATATATAGTATCAGCTAAATAACAACATCTTGGTTAATTATAATATGAGTTTAAATATGAAGTCTAGTAGATAACATACGAATTGGTCTTTAATCTCTTTCTCTATCTTCATTGACTACTTTTTTCTTTTATAATTTGTATAGATGAGATTATCCCAATTAAATTCGAAACAGATTTAGGAGTATATTCTACTAAGATTTATGATATCATAAATCAAAATAAAGAGATTTCCTTCAGAGAACTTTTACTTTTTCTTTCCTACGATGTAAATAGCAAAATTTAAAATTATTCCTTTTGATAAATGACCAACAAATATCGAAGAGAGATTTCAAATTTTTTAACCACCTTCTAAGGGGTTTCTACAGAATTATCTATTATAAAATGATTTTTTTGTCTTTAAGTAGTTTTATTATAAAGTTCAATTGTTTATTTATTGAACTATAACTTCAGTAATATATATTGATTTCTGTATCATAGATAGGAAATTTTTGTATTCTTCTATTCTTCCATACAGTTCCTCATATTTTGCATGAGAGTTTTACTTATTATTAAGTAAAGTATAAGGAGTTTAAAATACAATTCTCATGTTCAAACTAACCTCAAACTATGATAATATACTGAAAATATTTCCATCCAATAGAAGTGTTGAATTTAGCAACATAAATATGATGATATCTAATCATTTTCATGGCAATTGTCCCATACAATGAAGAACAATCCATTGATTCACTAGTCGTATATCCCTCTTGGTTTTCTTTTAGTGTCGGCAAATTTCACGGATTGTTGCATTGCTCAAGTTGATGGATGGGAGAAAGAGATCGTCTGACGGTTAGATTGGATTGCTTCCAAGAGAAATATTGACAAAATAAAGATGAATATTTTGGGAACTCTGCATAAAGAATCGAAACTCAGTCTTTTAGTTGAACACTTAAATATCCTTCGATCAGATGATCATAATTGTAATTAATGTATTCAAAGGATTAAAGAACGATTCGGTAAAGTTAGCTAGTATCCTATTTATGGGTAATTTAATAATATATATAGTTAACAAAGAGCTATTAGAAATAAACAAACTTATGATTTCGTTAAAATATCTTCCTCGCCAAATTATTAACCATAATGAGTTTGACTATCAGAATTAATGGGAAGGTTTGAGTATGTGTAAAAAAACACATCACGTATGTCTTATTTATAAACCTAACGTACCATATTTTTACAAGTTGTTAATATATATACTAAACTAATGTGTAGCAAATTTCAAGTAAAAATATTGAACATATAAGGAGAAATAAATACACAGGTATATAAGACATTGGCAACTGAGGGGGCAGAGCTGTGATTGGGTGGAGTGTGACCCAATCACCCCTCGCGCCTGTGTCTGTTCTCCATGAAAACGTGGCAGAAAATGTGTTGAGTGGTTAGCTACCTATATTTCTACGGTGCCTCATTCACCTCAGTACAATTGATTTCCTAATTTACGTGATTTACGCTAAGAGTAAATATTTTTAAACTTTTAAATACAAAAATGTATTTAGTATTTATTTAGGAACAATGTGAAGAAAGGCCGGTAAATTTAAAGGAATGGCATATAATATAAAACGGATGTGCCTAGAAAACACACGTCAAATTCATTATGGTTAAAATATCGTCACTGTGCGCATTGCTATATTGTCTACTCCCCTAATTTGTTATAAAGTATTGGTCCCAAAAGGATTGGGCTTCCCTGCAGTGACTCATATTTAAACCTAAGAGTTATTTCGATTAAATTTTCAACTACTTAGTGTTTATAAGATCTTGACAACTTATAGTCCTATTATTCTTTTATTCATTTACTATATTGTTAAGGTCAAGAAGCTGCCCAATGAACGGTGATTGACATGTTAGAATGTCTATGGCAGAGAGTTAAGAACGGAGGTAGCTACAGACAAATCTTAGTAATAGTATTTGAACCTTGCAACTCACCTATAATTTTGGTTTAATCTTGACTTATAGGACTTTTTTTATCTAAGAAAGGAATTATATGCATATAAACTTCAACAATTCATTAAGTTGAAAAAGCTGAGGGAACACAAATCTTTAGAAAGAAGCTTTTCAAGTTAATTAAAAACTTTTTGACTTCTATAAATAGTAAGTATACCAAACAATAATTTAACCGGGAAGTTTGGCTTCATTAATTCAGTTGTTTGAGGTTTATGGCCACCACTAAGGTAACAAAAACTAGCACTGTGTTTCAATATTACTTCAAATATATAAAAAAGCTAACTCTAAAGCCATTTATTCTTAAAGGGGATCCAGTTTATTGCCCAATTTATGGGATAACTGGAAAATACGATCGGTGGCTGGTTTCACAAAGAGTTTATCTAATCTGCTTCAGTTGAAGTAGAAATATAATCTTCTATTATTTAAAGAAAATCTGCTTCTTCCGGTAGGGGGCCTTTATTAAAAAAAATCTTCATCTTGAATATAATTTACTCATTTTAGGTATTTTATTATGCTGTTAATGTGATCAAGTTAATATAATTAATTAAATATAATAAAATAATTATAATGAGAATCAAAAAATAAGCCTATCAATACGTATATTAGAAGTTTAATACACTTTTCACACATTCAGATCATAGATATCAAGTTTGCTGTAGGTGAGAAGTGAAATATATAGAGTATTATTAATTTCCTCAGTTTAAAGTCATTGATGTTAATCTTGTTAGTGAAAAAAAATATCCCTTATACTTAATCGAAACGCTTAGAGAAGTATATTAAACTTAATAGACTGTCACGCTACTCTGGTCATCAATTATTGGAAAAGGATTGTGAAACACATTGTTTCCTATTATCGAAGAAGAATATGCTCATATGTATTTTGTTTTACAAAATCTTCTGGAATTTCAACACTGCAAGTATGCCATCCGTTGTTCCTTTTATCGCTGAAAGTGACACAAAAGCAATAAAAGTGAATAAGATCAATTTAATGAATTCGAATTCCGTTAAAGTTCAGTTTTCCTTTTCTTTGGCTCAGTTCCAACTAAGTGAAGAGATTATTGTCTCTGAACCTTCAGATCACTTTACTGAAGCTAAATTATATAATGCTGTACATAATATATATGTGATTTTCTATAACATAATAAGAGACACGTCTGTCTGTCTGCCCATGTATCGCGCTTTTAATAGGGAACATATATTGTAAAAAAAATTAAAAATTAGTGGCAGTGTCAATATAAAGACTCTACTCAATAGCCGGACTTTAACCAATCACTGAACAATACCTAAAACAGTGGAATCTAACCAATAACCTAGCACTACTCAAATACCGGACTTAAACCAATTACAGAACACTGCCTTAATCACCAGACTTTACTCAATCACCGACAACTACCCAATCAGAGAATACTAGTTAAATCAATAGAATTTACCCAGTTGCCGAACACTACGTTATCACCGAACACTATTACGCAATCACTGGAAAGAGAATTTTACTAGGAACATAACGTGTATTATACTAGGAATAATAGCAGATAATAATAATGATTGCATATAACTAAAGAAGCTTTCAATACATTTTGATATTAAGTGGTTAACTTTTAGGCTGCAGTTAAGTCCTTAATGGTGGACAGAGTTAAAGGAATGGAATTCTGTTTTTGTGTACCTCATGACTGTTATTTCAAGTATATTTTTTATTTTCTCACAGGTGCTGCCAGTGCAAAGTTTCGATCTAGGAGTGTTTGCACAATACCATTTGGAACTGATCGAATGTTAGTTATGTTGTCTTTTCTCTCCTCGAACACAAGGTTGTTTGTTCATTGGAATTGGTTTTTGTTGGTGCATTTGATGTCACGAGGATATTTTATTTTATTTGACAGGGTTAAAAAAAGACGTACACTTCTATCAACTATAAGATGTAAAACATGAGATATTCAATGTTTTGGTATTTCTCTCTTACACCAGATGATCTATTTGATGTTTTAAAATCAAATTAAATGAAACTTGACTAAGATATAGAGGTAATTTATAGTATTAATTTTTTTTTCAAATATTTAACTAAGGTGTACTTATAACTGTATAGCAGAAAAAATTATTGGAGATAAAAAACATAAACTTTTTTCATAGCTTCGTTTGTCTTTGATAAATTTTTATTTTTCAACCTAGCTTTATTGCTTCAAGAAGGGACAACTTTTTCTCATAATAAAATCAAGAGGAATTCTATCTTCAATTATACATTACCTCCAATAAAGTCAGCATTATTTACATAGTATTTACATTATGCAGACTATAGATATGATATGCGAGAGAAGGGACCTTTCTTATATACACAAGGGATAATGAATGGAGTTCTTTTTTCACCATTTTTATACATACCAATCTTAACCACCGATAACTGAAAATGAAACATTTCTGAAGAATGGGAAATTGTGCACAGACTAGAAAGAGATAAAGACAAATAGAGCATATCCTAGGTGTCATTTTTGTCAAAAGGCAATAGTCAGTGTTGCCATTTGTTTGAAGGCAAAAGCTGAAAAACCTCTGTGGTACACACTATGTGGATATGGCAACACTCAAAATAAATTACTCTGATCTAATTCCAAGAAATGAAAGAGGTTTGAAATAAAAAGTTAGATAAGGTTATTTAAAGTAAGGAGTTGCAGGGAAAATAAACATCAAAGAATTATTATAATTTGATAAATACTTTTTTTCCTCACCACTCTAAACTCTAAAACTATATCAATAAATTACAATTTAGTTCCTATTTAACTTTTTATTTCTCAAGTAGGCTCACTGTTGATCAGTTACCTTATACAATTATTTGTTTTACAATGAATTTTCATTACCTATATTACTAATTCTTATTGGTGTAAAAATGATAAAAACAGATATCCCCAAACATAAAATGCACAATATAGTGACATGATAATAATAACATTTATGGAAAAGTGGCATCGAAACATATCTTGTCAAGATCGTACTTCTAGCTGTGACTGGTACTTTGTCTCCATGGAATTTCACTCCCGGTTATTAGATTCTTGGATCATAACCCAAATCCAACCTGAAATGATTAATCAGTATATACAATGCAATATTAGAATTAAATAAGAATCATTTCGTTTTGATGAAGCATTAATATCTAAGTTTCCAATCTAGAAAATTACACAATTTTCTTTGTTTCCTTAATTCATCTAAAGTGAATAACAATATTTTAAAGCAATTTGTCCTAAAATCTTGTAGCATGGTAAGATAATACTATTTTTGTTTACAAATTTGTAACATAAAATATAGATTAAGAGTCAAATTATCGGTAATCAAATTAATATGGTGGCAAATTACCGGTAATCAAATTAATATGGTGGCAAATTACCGGGAAATAAATTACATGTAGATAAATTTCCTAGAGCTCCTCTACCAATTTATTTCTGTTTACTCTTCATTGATTAATTAAGTAAGAACGCCATTCTTTTAAAAAATACATTTAAATTAAGAAATATACTTAATAAACAGTGTATCGATCTATACTCTGTCAAATAATAATAGAGTTTATAGGACTGAAATACATACTATTTTTGTGTTTCAGGCAATTACCGTATAATATCATTAATTAATTATCTATTAGATTAATGAGTGCAATGTACCAATTTCTTTATCAGTTTTACTCTATTTATCTAACCAATATTGCGTGTGTAGCTGCAGTTTGGTAGATTAGTCTTGAAGGGTTGGTAGGTACTTTTAGGATGAGGTAGGTGAGTTTTCAATACTAAATTAGTGTAGGTTAGATTTACATACTGGTAATATTATTTTATGTTCGTCTTATTTATTTCTTCATTTTTATTCAATTAAAAATATAATTTGTTGTATTTCAATTAAAAATATATCTATAATACCCTAGCCCTCACAAGTTTGCTCACTAAATATCTTATAAAATCGTAACTAATTGACTTTTCGATATTTTTTCTTCATAAAAAACTTCATTTGATTTTCACACATCCATTGGTAAATGTCAAAGAATAATTTTCAATTTAAATTAAAGATAACAGGCAACGATGACAAACAAATATTTCTTAAATATTATTGTATGTGTGGAGCTTGTCACTCTGTACGAAGCTTGATGAGCGGCAAATCTCGCACATCTAACTAAACTGCTAAGGTTTACAGTTAACTGATTGTAATGAGGCATTCCCCCGTATGTATTCGAACACATTCTGCATTCGTGCATCTCATGACTGGAGAGAGCTCTGGTATACTCCTAATACAATTGAATAAATGCTCATAACGTGAGTATTAACTCAGTTTCTATTTATTAAGAAGTTAATATAAATAACCAAAACGTTTTTCAATTTTATCCAGCGTGTGTATCAAAAAATCAAACCTCTGGTCTGAACTTTGTTATCTGATGCAACCAGTGAAAATATTCCTAAGTCTATACCTGCAATGTAATCGAGTTAGGAGATTGGACTGAAATCCCTTGTATCGTTTATTCTAAATTGAAATGGTTAGCGTAAGGGAATACGAATTCCAAAGCACATTACAAAGGTTTAAATCCCATCGAACTCATGGAGAAGCAGATGAAACATCCAATGGGGAATAATCTTAACTGCTTTAGAATATGAGTAGAATGGATTTTCGGGATGAGGAACTTATGGTTATCTTAAACGCTGCAATAATCATTCAAATTGGTTTTATGTTCTTATAGAAATATTTGTGATTATTAATTCATTCTAATAATATAGAAAAAATAAATAGATAAACCCATATAGATAGTATGCTTATAATACATCCTCTAACTTTAACAGCTATTATTGAAACTACTATTTTCATGTTTCAAAAATAATCTTCCTATATAATTTTTTTTCAGTAAATTTCCAAATTCTGGTGGATGGAGTTACGAATCACACACATATACACACTTAATCCTACAGTTTCTGAGTGACTTTGAATAAGTGTGATGAGACCTGGAAGCACTTAGGCTCTAAAGAAAGAATATATTCAGAGATCAGGAATTTGAACATTATGTTCGCAAATATCAAAATAAAGTCTCCCAAACCCCCTAAATCATCTGGTGGGAAGAATTTATTTCAGTCACGATATTCCCCAGCATCAAAATCACATAAACAAGCCAGAGTCTTCATCTGAATGCTCCGTCAAGCAGCGAATAATAGAGTATGTTTATTCCAGACCGATATTGATGTTTCATTAAAAAAAATTGTTTTATCACAAATTTTAAAAACTAGTACTTTAAGTTAGTTGAAGACCTTCATAAAATTCTAATAAATTCAAGAGATTTTGTAGTAAAATAAAACTGTAAAACGATGTGAGATATTGATTTTGGTACCTGAAACATCTATGATATATAAATAATACTATAAAAGGTTGATTAAACTCAGCGTTGGAAGATTTTCTAGTTTCAAGCTTTCGAATAGAAAGATTTCTATTCATCATCAAGAGAAGGAATAGATAGATTCAGAAATTATGCACTATAGAGAGATAATTCCTTATACTGACGATGAATTGAAATATTTCTAATCGAAATCTTGAACCCAATGAAAACTTCAAAGCTGAGTTTAAATAACCTCTGATAATATGGACTTCCCATTTAGTATGAAATTTTCCAATCAAATAAGTAACAGGCTTGTGCAACAATAAAAATTGAATTATGTACTTTACAAGACTATGCAGTATTAATGACAAGTAAACACTACTCTAAATAGTTGGGAAGAGACTTTGATATAAATAATTAATTAATTGTATTTTACTCTTCTCTTAGCAGCAAGAATCATCCAGTTTTTACTCTGGAAATGCGCAGTTCTTCCTCTTTAGTTCGTGGTCGATTTTCGATAGGAGGTGAAGTTTATTCCATTAACTTTTCAGATAATCTCTTTCCGATGAAACCAAAGTATAATTATTTGAAAGAGAATTTAAAGGGAATGATGAAAATGTTTAATATATTGGTATAATAACTACAGACAATTTAATTGTTCATCAAATATTTTTCTCGGCAGTACCCACTTATAAAATCATTAAAAATAGAGTTTCCAACTTAACAAAAAGTCACTTTATGTTACAGTCTCGAATTCAAACTTCACCAGAACTTTGATTTTAACTTTGATTTATGGAGAAACGTGCCGCCAATAAAGTAAAGGTACTGAAAGAGACAGTCAATACTTGGCTTGAGGAGTAATTAGGTATACTATTAGACGTACAGAGAGGTAAATGACAGAAAATATCGAATGTCATACAGTATATGATATTAGATATCTTTTAGTTAGTTATTTTATTTAGTTTAACTATTTTCTGGAATACTCAAAATTAAAACCGATGGGAATAGAATGAAAGTATGAACCAGGACATGATGACTACAGATATATTGTCTACGGGCAATTTGCCTAACGGACAAAAGACTAACGGACAATACGACTAACGGACAAAATGAGTAACAGATAAAATATTATAAATTGAAAATAAATAAGTAGGATACTAATGTAAAACAATGTTGGATATAATTTTATTTAAACAGCTGAGTATATTAATTGCACTTAAAACATAACAGTGAATATTTTAAATATTTGAAATTTCAAATAAATAAGAATGATAAGTTATACAGTAACATTTAAATTATTAAAACTATAAATAAAACTATAAGTTATCATTATTAGTGGGTCATTAATTGTATAATTGTATTAGTGGGTCATCTACAATTAATGACCCACTAAAAATGATAACTTATCCCGGTTGTGTTGGACCATTCCTATGCCAAAGGATTAATATTTTTTATGATTTCTGCTATCATTTGTTTATACAGCGTTGTTCAATTTTAGTGCTTGAATTTATTTTTTGTATAAAATTACTGTACAAATAACACAAATTGATACGCGGATCCAACGAATTCGTCGAATCGTCAAAAATTGATATTTTTTTCATTACATATAAAAATGATTAAATTTGTACATAATTTTATTATCTATTGACCATATTGGAAGTAGTATATTTTTTACTTTAAGAAATTAATTCAGGTCGCCAAGAGTTAAGAGGGCATTTCTTTTTGTATTTTCAATACTTTCTCCCATGAACAACAGTTCTAAAAGTAATTCAGTATTGACTTGTTCAGTATAATTTAATTATTTATATTTGATAAATTCTTCAAACGTTTCAGACTAAGATATATTTGTTTCCACTATTTCCTAAGTGTAATTAAATATGTTCACAAGGTAATTTAGCCCTTCAGTCATTTTATCTGTTAGTCATTTGGTCCGTAATCATTTTGTCCATAGTAATCTGGTTCGTAGTCATCTTGTGCGTAGTCATATTGTACATAGTCATCATGTTCGTAGTCATTATGATTGTAGGCATTCATTCCGCTCACGTTGAAGGTATCTTTTAAATTAACGGCTCAGTCTATTTTTCTTTGATGAAAAAAGACAGAACACATTATCTAATGCTATAGATTAACTCGGTAATCTGAGACGTTAATATCACAATATTTATGTCCGAATTAAATCCATATTTCAGACTAGCAGTAATCATTGCAAAAAGCCTTTCTAGCTTTGATTTATACAACCTGAAAACACGCAACATAAGATTATAAATGAATGGAACAGCAGTGGTGAATAAGGAATGAAAAAACAACCGTTGTGAAGAAACTGTTATTGATAAACTGGTAAGATATGAAACAGCAGTTGTGAGGAAACCGTTTTTGGAAACTGGTAAAGAATGAAATTAACAGGTCAATAATATAATTAACAGCTAATAATATTAAATAATAAATTCAATAAAAAACCTAACATGGAAGTTAAATTCTGAATCGGTTACACTTCCTATTGTTTTTTTCCACAATATTAATTATTGTGGAAAAATTATTTTCATCTTTACGCTAATTTGCACTTTTGATTTGTTAAAATTAGGCTGAAAATTAATATAACTTACAAATATCAGAGATATTTCTGTTATAAGTTTCAAATATTTCTTTTGAAATATTTTCTGGACCAATTTATTTGTTCTTACATATTTTGGCGGACAGATTTGGCTCCACTGTTTTAACACATACCATGAAAGTTTAATGTCTTATTTCAGTTCTACTGTTTGCTGACATAAGCGTTTACATCCGGGGTAAAGAGTTAAATCTACGATTATAAAAAGTTATAAGTTACTGAAGAAGAGGATAGCGAATAATTCTACATTTATGGAAAATATTTTTTTTTTCAATTACGAAAAAGAAAGTAGGAAGACAATCTTTTATATACTCAACTTGGCTGAAAAATTCTGCAGGAATATTATAAGAAATATCCGGTGGGATTACAAGAATATTTTGATGTCGTGAATATATTTTTAATTCGTTATTATAAATTATTCGATGCGGAGGAAGAGGTATAAGTTGAGGCAATATTCTGTAATATTGTTACCAGTACGTATTATCTATCACATTACACTAGTGAAGTTTTTATCACAATTATATATTTGTTAAATAATGATAATATTATATAGTTATTTCTTAAACTTCTCCTCTTGCTGTCATTAAGACATCTATTGGAATCACATTTACGAATTCCAAACTTGGAAAATATTCCCATAACATATCACTCCATATTCAATCTCCAGGCTAACAATGGCACACTGTAATGAGTAGCTTTTGGATCATTGTAGGACTCATCACAAGGAGTTAATTTAGGTTATGATGCGCATCCTTGAGCTTCAATAATGATCCTCCCTAACAAAGGAATCACAAGTCACAGTAGAGTATGGATTATCGAGATTAGGTGATGAGATACGATATTTGAGTAGAATATAGAAAAAAACATAATTAAGTCAAATACTCTGACAGTTTTTAGCATCCTCGTCATCCAAACTCGCTAAAAGAGTAGCTATTGAGTTACTATAATTCGAACTCTCTGCCACTGAGTTCCATTTCTGGTCACCATGCAAACATCTTCTAAAGTACTCTCAGTCATGTCTAGACGAATTGAGAGTCAACTCCACACGGTGAGGCTTGTTCTCAATATATGCAGATGGCTACATTTCAGCAGCTTCATTTGTTCTCTGTACCGTCAGATCATAGTTAGCTGAGTTAACTATAGCAATTGAAGGACATTACAGACAGTTCTCCCACCACAACTACAGATAGAGGAAGTTAGAGGGAAGTTAGTTCTGAAGAGCATTCGATGGAATGATTTTGCTACCCATTCGACAGGATGAAACACAGTGGGAGATGATCTATCAGAGACTCCGGATATTTCAAATTAGGAAGATATTGGGATATACCCGTGAAAATGAAGTTTGATGAAGTTTCAGTCTATGAAGTGATGAATTTTTATGCAAAGCAATTCAAATTCACCTAAAATTGATTGAATTATTTCTACAACTCTCATTTATTTTAGGTTCTTGGTATAATATAATTAGATGTTTAAACATTCTATGTGACTAAGCGCAAAATAAGTTTAAATAATTTGTGTTATTGGCCTCCTTTTAGGAAATCTAAATCAAGTTTAAACAAACAATGTCCAGTTAAAACACCATTGGGGCCAAATCATGAATAAGTCAATAATGAAGACCTTGAATAGCTAGCTGGAAATTATAAAGCGTATAAATATTAAAAAAAAAATCAAATGAAGTGATAAGATTGGTGAAATAAATCTTCCGCTCCCTTGTTATTGAATGCAAAGGTTTTGAACTTCATTAGCTTTCATAATTTAAAAAAGAATTGTATTTTGCACTCAACCATATAGTGTATACACTCAATCAGAATACTGTACTACAGTAACTGTTATTCGTAAATATGAATATTTTCATTTAAAAGAATTAATAACATAAAATACTAAATACATAGCTACATATAATACTAATTGTATACAGATAGAAAGTTAGGTTTACCTTACATTTTTATTTTATTTTTCAGATAAGTAATTCTCCAATATTTTGTATCGAAATTATTGTAAATAACCATTTTTGTTGTTGTTGGAACATTCGATAGTTCAGGAAAATCCAATAAATATGAAGGTGTTTCTTTTCCTTTACTGGCCCTTTAGTTTACATTGCACTAAATTGGCGATAGGAAAGTATTGAAAGAAAATAAGAAACAAATGAGTTAGAAATATTGGAGATTAGGGCAACAACTTCGATACTTTGTGAAACGGACTGACCTTTGACCTCAAAATGTGCGCAGATTTAAAGAAAGTGTCACATTTTCAGAGGAGTGGTACATTCAATTGGTTCAGATTTTCATTTTCCAAATCATTTCATAACATTTTTTTCCATTACCATGATAATAAAGGGACCCAAATGAACAGAATTGTAGTCAAAGAGTTAGATTTACTTAATTAGGAACAGTCTATTTTAAATCAGTAAGACTAACTGAGGAAGCTTTCTATCTAAAACTTCTAATATCAGCAGCAATTCACCCAAAAAAGAAGAGCTCAGAAAAATAAATTCGAATAAGTCCTCAAAATTTATCTTTCTCTCCCTAACTAGATTAAGTCTTTGAAGGAGGTCACAAGAATCTAATTAGTTGGCGCCAGCTGCAATTTAATGGGAATTAAACCGTAACTTGTTGAAGAAAAGAAGTGAGGCAAATAGATAAGTTACCAGTTTCCAAAGGATGAAGAGCGATATTGTTCAGCAAATATAGACAGTTAATCATTATTTAAAAAAAAAACACAAGAAAATGAATTATAAGTGTAACTGATGTGTAATACTATAATTTTGAATTCAAAGAAAATTAATATCAAAAATGTCGTTCAAGTTTTTTTGACTATATTTGCTATTGAAGTTTTGGCAAATTGATTATGTAAATCGCCGAACCTAATAAATATATTATTAATCAATAAAAGCACCCTGTATTGAAATGTCTACCATTATAATTTTTTTCCTTTTATTCACTGCCTTTTCGAATGTAAAATCACAGAGTTAGCTCTAAGAATAACCTTCGCGCAATGACAAAAATAATCACCCTCACTCTTAGCTTACCTGTTCTCAAACTATGTCCATCAGTTCAAAATTGTTTCTACCTGTTGATAGTACAATAAGAGGCGGAGAAAAAAGACTAAGAAACAGTTTTTTCATCCATTGGCTGACGATTTATAAGTATTTGAAAAAGCGGAAACATTTTTGTGGCCCATACTGTATATGAATATATTGAATATGAATAGCAAGAGCATAGGTGATTTGTTTCACTTATTTTTATCTTAACTTTTATTCATATTGACTCTCATCATCCAATGTGAAAAATTGGCTTTGGTTAAGATTAGGCTAGGCCAATGAATAGTCACTATCTTTGCAAGGACAGAGTTAAAATCTACGAACGGCCAATTTATCAGTCGAAATCATTCAATGATTCGGCTTATCACATTTCATTTGATTTCTCTTTAAAAATACAGATATTCAAATGAGTGCAGGACTGCAAGTAGCACTTCTGACTCTATTGACTTGCAGTGATTTGCATCTTTAAATTTGTCGAAACTGAAATAGATTGGGAGGGACACTTAGAAATTAAAAAAATAACATTGCAACGTGGAGACAGGTATAATTGTAGAAATGTAATTAGTATTTTTCAATATATATTCTTTAGTCATGCATATTGTCATGCATATTGAATAAGTTATCAGAGGTAATTTAAACTCAGCATTGAATGTTTTTTTCTGATAACAAGCTTTCGAATAGAAAGATTTCTATTCATCATCAGAAGAAGGGTGGAAAAACCTGGACCTGAAAAAACATTCAACGCTGAGTTTAAATAATCTCTGATAATATGGATTTCCCGTTGAGTATGAATCTTTTCAATCAAATCTGAAAAAGTGTAAATGATTTACCAACATCCAAGGTAACATTGAGTTTTTCCCGTAATATTCCCTCGATATCTATATATTCCCTCATTAACCCCTATCCTAAAATGATACCGAGGGGATATTCCAGGAATTATTGAAAATCAGTTGATCCACTAACGATATCGAGGGAATATTCCAGGGATTAGTGAAAATTTGTTGATCTCCTAACGATATCAAGGGAATATTTCAGAAATTAATGAAAATTAGTTGATCTCCTTACGATATCGAGGGAGTATTCCAGGAATTAATGAAAAATAGTTTATCCCTTATAAAATCTAGAAGAAACGATTATAAAAGAAAAAAAATCTATGAAATATGAAACTATATTTATCAATGATAACTTATAGATAAACTTGAGTTATCATATTGCATGAAGTTCATTCAAAATCCTTCTTCTCCTATGTCCAGGATGGTCGAGTGGCTAGCGTCGCAGACAGGAGTCAACAAGTTGCGGGTTCGATTCCCAGAAATACCACTTCATTTCTTTCTCCATTTCTCTCCATTTAATTTGTATATTACAATATGTATCATTAAACTAATTCATAGAAAGCCAAATGTACATATGCACTATATGCTAGGATATATTAATTTTGGTATCCTTCTATTTATATTCTTCTCTATTCTTGATATCGAGGGAAAATTCAAGGAATATTCCAATTGGATTCCCTGATATTGAGGGAATATCACTAACCCATTTTTATCCCCTTGTTATTCAGGGATTAATAATTTCGGTATTCCTTTCCTTTCCTTTGATATCGAGGGAATATTCCAGGGATAATATATTTGAATCCCATCAGTATTCCCTCGATATCATTTGGGATAGCCCCATATCGCAAAAAACGCAGGGGATTACGAAGGAATAACCCCAGGGAATATCCCCGGAATATTCCGGGGAAAATTTTTTGTTACCTGGGATATATGATACAATCGAACATTGTTGCTCTGTTCATACATCTTTGCCTATTGCTTAAAATGCATTAAATTACGAACATCGCTAACCATTAATCAAATAACGTACTATTAACTTCATTGTGATCAGAAAGAATAAATTCTAAATATTCTTATATCGACCACAATGCACATTAATTAACTTAATAGAAAATGAGCTACAAAAACTGAAGTTCGTGTAGTGTATATTTCTACAGTAACTATACATTAGAAATGACCATTATTCATCTGCCTATCCATGCGGTACTGAAAAAGCCATGCTAGAACCTTAAAATTTCAAGAATTTTTTTTATTTCAGAATATTTCTTCTCAAAGTTCTCATATTCTGTTGCAGATTTCTATCGCTGCAGACACCGGATATAATCCGAGTAATTCACCGAACTGACACACGAAAAGAAGAGTGAGACAAAAATTTGAAATTGATTACCTAACTGCATTCTGTGTCACTGAAAAGCTTCATTTGCTCAGATTTCGATGTTCTGTCCTTGCTTTTGCAGGAATTGAAAAATCTCATCAAGGTTCATTGTTTGCGAGAGATCTTCCAGGTGCATTAATTAAGTTTGGACTAACAAACAAAGTGTACGAGTAACCAAGTAGAGTAGTCAGAACGATTTTTAGAACATGAGAAAGTGAGAGATATTCAATTTATTGGTTAGCCAGACATCTCATAAAACCTGTGCAACTCATTTACAAGTTATCGATTGAAATCCACAGATCAGAGTTAATAATCCTAAGTGTTTAGTAATAACACTAACATACAAATCAATCAATAAGTTAAAGAAATTAAAGATGTGCTTTCTCCCCTTACTCATCCAGCACTCATCTTAATTCTCACAATGATGCCTTCAAGTCCACATCAGCCTCTCTGCTTCTCTTCTTCTTTTCTTCGTATCTTCGGCAGGAGAATAGTACTTCACTGGTTGAGGATCAAGAGTTTTGGAGAGCTCTTCAAGAGGTGGAAATTAGCAAGGCAGCCTGAAAAATGAGGAACGATCTTATATTCATTATCCTAATCTCAAACACTTGACTTAATAGAGTATCTATAGAAATCTATCTGAAGTGTCTCTTCAATTATTCATTCAGTTATTTAAATAGGGAAGTAGATAGACAATATGAGAGTATAATTTAAAGGGTGTCCCTATTGAAAAGGTAAATAAAATTTGAATTATATTTACTGAAAAATATTTTAGAGTTCCGTTGTGTATTTGTAATAATATCATCAATGACCGAGGAGGTTGATATTTAAAATTATGAAGGTGTAGGTATTCTAACTTTATATCCAAGCCATATTTGGAAAACAAATCAACCCCTTAGGAATAATAACAGAAGAACATCAATACTGATTTATGAGTATCGTCTCATCAAATTTGGTGAGAATAGTTTTCATTTTGGCTGAAAAGGGATCTTTAGTTCATTCGAATTTCAAATGTACATGGTGCTACGAACACCAGAACTCCCAGGAAGGGTCCAAAGGGGGGCGAGTGTTTGACAAAAATCATGATATTTATTTTTGGTTAGAGAAGAAATGTTAGGCAATATACTTTTACGTCCCAAATTTCTGAGTGAAAAGGACAGGTTTTTGGCTATTATTTGGCTAAATGTGAATAAAATGAGAGAGATAATTTCAATTGTTACAATCAATTTTTTTTATCAAAATTGAAAACCGATTTTCTTTTAAATTTCAGTTCGTCTTCAAAAATCGCAAATACAAAGAAAACAGGAAAGAAGATTGGAAATCGGTTTCTCTTGATCACAACTTCAATAAAATAATTATTTAGGCGATACAGTCCCCTAAACTGTACCTATTTGATGGCCATTGATTTTATTTTTGTGTATTTTTTTCAGAATTTTATTGAAATCTTGTGATGGACAATAGTATTTAATCGAACTCAATGAAGAGTTGAATAAATAGAAATGATTGATTAATTAGTATATAGAATGAAGAAGACGATTCATCTAAGGTAATAATCCTATGGTATTGAGAAGCAAGGAATAAGGTTGTTATTAAAAGAAATAATACTAACTGTGTTGGAATATAGAAGCAACCTACTTTATAAAAAAATTGAAAATAAGATTGGCTAAATAAGAATAAGGTAATATGATAATATAATTTTTGTTAGGAATAATTGTAAAGTTTTTGTTTATAACATTATTTTATTTAATGTATAACTTATGTCATATTTAGATCATGGAGATATTTGAAACTCTATGGAAAGAATATAAACTTATCAATTTTCATTTTCTGTAACAGGTTTTGAATTTACTGATGTTTGGTGTATTTCTTTGAAAGCAGTTTTTAGTTCACCATTTCCCTAATTGTAATTTCATTAATATAGGCAAGTCCCAGTTAATTTGATGTGCCAAAATGTCGGCTAGCTGCGAAAGTAAGACAATTTAGACTCTATAATTGAAGCTCTTTCTCTATAAAACTGAAGGCTACAGTGAGAAAGAAATACTGGCGATGAATAACATGTAAATATAACCGAAGAGATTTACTTAAGAAAAGTGATTAACTAAAGTGATTAACTAAAGTGATTAACTAAAGTGATTAACTAAAGTGATTAACTAAAGTGATTATCTAAAGTGATTTACTCAAAAAGGGTGACAATATCGATGATGTAGTCGGTGGAATGAGAAAAATAAAATCGTATTTGCTAATTGCAAAGACATCTTAACTTTAAAATGAGGACAATTTATATCCTTATCGAATGAAGAAATAAAATAAAATGAAGAAATAAATTGATACAAGGAACTATAATTTCTATGTTTCAAATTTCGATTAATGTGTTCAATTTTACAAAAATTCATATTTCATTTTAAATTAGTAATCCTTATGTGTATTCTGTTTTCAATAATGTTTCATTTATTTTTCAATTATCTGTAATAGAAATTTCTATAGAATTATTACTTATTATTGTAACTTACGTAAATTATGAATGCTTTTGTGTAAGTGTCAGAGATTTAGAAGATAGATGACTTATCTTTTATTATAAGTTATAGGTAAATTATTTTGTATAAAATAGCATTTGGAACATCATTTTAGTAAATACCGGTACCAAGATATACATATATATTATTATGACGTTTCTAAACTTTTGAAATAAATTTATCGATATCATGAGAATGACTCTCACGATTGTATGTTTTGTATTTTTTTATCCGTGAAATTGAATTAATTAAATTACGAAGATGATAATAGTATTTGAGAAAAAATTCACGAAGGGAATGTCATCGTCTATCATTGTGATCAAACTTTTCTACTCATTAGTCATTACATCCCTCACATCAATCTATCCAAACATTGGACAACCTCTCCCTCGCATTGCATCCCACACATCAAACTATCCAAACATTGGAGAACCTCTTCCTCTCATTACATCCATCACATCAATCTATCCAAACATTGGACAACCTCTTCCTCTCATTACATCCATCACATCAATTTATCCAAACATTGGACAACCTCTTCCTCTCATTACATCCCTCACATCAATCTAACCAAATATTCCTTCAGACATATTTAATCCCTCTTAATCCTTCTTCATGTCAAGATTTACGGTTCAGAATGCTGTGAGCCTTGCTTCTTTCGCTAATTAATCTGCTGGAGTAGAGATATTGATATTAGGGTAACTAGAAAGAAACGTATTTTTAGGTGAAATTGATGGCCAAACGCATTATTAATTTAAAAGTTTTTATTATTGGTCAAAATAATAAATTAGCGGAGAGGTGTATAATTGTGTATGCGCATAAATCGTAGACCACTCTTTTCCCTGTATAATTTAATTTTTCTCTTTGAAAAAAGACTTTCGCTCGATATAAAAATATACATGTTTTGTTTGATAAAAAAAATATGAATGTTTGATGAAAAATGTTGGAAAAATTAAACTTTTAATCTTACTTCTTAATAGATCAAACATGGACAAATTTGATTCGTAAGAACAGGCATTCTTTATACTTTATATTATGTTATTAATATCCATGTAATTTCAAATAAAATATATATTCAATAGCTTTTGACGAATAATTCTTAGGCGGGGTGGTGAAATATTAGCAAAGTTTATGTTCAATAGTCAGCACCATCAAGAGTGGCATGCATTTTGTCTGTGAACAACACTGTTTAGAAATCAGTCTTAACCCAAATGAGTTTGACGTGTGTTTTTAAGCACATCCTTTTAAATCTATCGGCCTTTTTGACTTTGTTCCTACATAAATACCAAATCATCATAAATCACATAAATTAGGAAATTAATTGTAATGTGGTGACGTGTTGCAACAAAGCAACACAGTTTGGTCGGCTATTTTCACACTACAGTCCACTTTTTCATGGAAGATACACATGCGCAAGCTGTGATTGAGTCACATTCCACCCAATCACAGATCTGCTCTCTTAGTATATATCATTTAGAGTCAGACGGGGTATCACCACGCACACTATTTTTATGGGGTATCACTCCGCACCTCTTATAATTTTAGAACCACTTGTTTTAGTATAAATCTGATTGTACGACCATCTCAAGTATCTTCTTTTCCTCCTATAAACATCACGAAGCAACCTTTATCCTATTTGTATTTTTAGAGCTAAGTTGTAATGAATGTGGTGCACTCAAAACGATCGGAAAAAAGTTTGCGCTGGCGATATTTTAATCCCGCCAACTCTCCAATAACAGTAGAACCGAGATTTATAGATCCATATTGCTTTAACATCTTAACACTATGTTGACATTATGTCAAATTTTTAACTTCTCAGTTTAAATGGTTTTCCGCCACAACCGTGCGCAGTGATACCCCAGATAATTTAGAGGTAGATGGGTATCACTGCGCATCATTAATAACCATATTTGTATGTGAATAAATATAAAAATTATGAGTTTTTAGCTTTAAGTAAAGGCATAAATATTGAGTAAAGTGTTATTTAATTATAATATTGATTAACAATATAATTACGCTCGTAGTAGCTATGCTACTTGATGTGGAGGTATTATAATATAGAGAGAGGGAGTATTTAGGTAAGGGTGAGTGGTTATTGAATTAAAAATATTTATTAAAAATAAACATACGATCGTATTATATTATTTGATATGAGTAGTTAACTAGTTACCAAAAATGTAAGTGTTAAATTTGTTGCAGATTCATTAAATATGTGTTTAAAAAGTGAGGGACAATTAGATTGGGTAGAGGGCATATAGAGAGGGAAACACAGACATTTAGATGTGGAAGAGGGGGTTTAGATAGGGGAGAGGGGAATTAAATGGGGAAGAATGGGATTTAGATGGGAAGAAATAGATATTTCGATGAGAGGAGAGGGTGATTTAGTTGAGAGGAGATGAGGATTTACATGGGAGGAGGGGGATATTTAGATGGGTAAAAAAGGGGTTTAGATAGGGGGTTAGAGGAATATTAAAATTGGGAGAGGAGAGATTTAGGTGGGGAGAGGAGTGTTGTATTTATGCAATGCGCAGTAATACCCCTTAATGTGCGCAGTGATACCGCTATACACTCACTAAAAGTTGCCCACGAAAAATTGCCAATAAGTATTTCATTTATTTAGGTATTATTACGAATCTGGTTGAGAACCATCATCATTCATGATCATTTCATCACGATAAAAAGGAGTTTTTCTAGTACATTCAGTTTTCGAGTAACTGCAGAGTTTGCAAGATTGTGCTCAGTGATACGCCGTCCGACCTATATATTTATTTTTCCTTATATGTTCAATATTTTTACTTGAAATTTGGTTCACATTATTTTAGAATACATATATACTAACTACTTGTTAAACCTTCTGATACATTCTGATTGTCAAACTCATTCGGGTTAAGAAACATCTCTGCCCCTATAGCATTCTCGATTTCTTATGCGATTCACTTGGGAGGCCTGATAACAGGTGAAAGGTGAATTTTGCCATAACAGTAGGTGGATTTTGCAATTTTTTCCATTTATGTCTCTTAAAGGCTGCATTACTTGTTGAAAAGGGATCGTTATGAGTTTTTTCTAGATTGTAGATGAGTTACGTCATTTAGCTACTTCGAATGTGCATATATCTTTGCATGTAATGTTCTTCAGGGGATCAACAATGTGGGTCAGGGCATACATATTACTTAGCCTTTTCAGTCTCAGAAAGTCTAGGGCGGCAACTTTTTTCATTGAGTTAAATACTATCTGCATAAATGCACGTTACAGTGTTAAAACAGGAATATTGCACAAGTTAAGTTTTTAACAGACGGATTTCATAAATTTTTAAGTCACCTAGTTAAGATTTTCAAATTAACATACAATTCCAAATCATTATACATAATGAAACCCAATTTGTTAAACCCAAGAAAACATATCTCCCTAAAAGTTGGAAACGTAGTTTTTATAAAGTAATAGCAATAGATTAATATAATGACATATTTTTGAGAGAATAAGTTTCAAAAAGTGAATTTTACTCTTCTCAGAAAAATATATCTAAATAATTGAAATACTGGCTTTCAAAGTTCAGCAATATTTTACTTTCACCTAGAATATTTTTCTTACTCAATTTTGAATAGAAATTGTGTTCTCATATTAAAGAGAGCAGCTGCGTAACAATATTTACTACACTTACTTTAGTCTTCATCAATCAACGTTCGAACTAAATTTATGGTAGAGGAGATGAAAAATATAAAATAATATCTTTCTTTTTTATCATTTAATTTACTAATCCATTTAATACTTATTTCATCACTGAACAACTCCTATATTGTCTCGAATTATGAAATAGTTTCCGAGAACATTTCTTCATCAAATATCTTTCTAACAATTAATACTATCGATGAAAACAGTTTCATCTTTCTTGCAGTTTTGATGAATGAATGTTCGGAGGATGAGATTGATGTTCAGAGAGTTGTTTACAATCTTCAAATATTATCCAAACATTGTTAATTGACTTCTTTGATCAATGGGAAGTTCTTAGGAGAAGACGCTTCTTATCGAGAGTAAATTATCCTGTTGAATAGCTTGAACATATACAATTATTAATTTCTATTCGCATAGCTTAAATAATAATATAAATAATAAAATCAACATTTACCGAAAGATCGAAAAATATACCTTTTAACAATCTGCACATAATGCATCTTATAAATAGCCTCCCATGATTTTATATAGTGATCTAGGTACAGAGCGTAACTTTAATTCTTAGGGATTTGATCCAAGTTGCTAATTGGACGTAACTTAGAGCTGAAAAATTAGTTTCTGTTCTCTTTTTGATATTTGGAGGTAAAGTCTTAGGAATTCTGTAGCGGAGTTGTGGCTGGAAATTGAGTTCTGCTGTATTGAAAAAGAAATTAATGAATGAGGTCAAAATCTCGAATAGGTCAAAATGAGCAAATATGTGTAGCGCCCGTCTTAGTTTGTATTTTATTTAGTTATAAATATTTTATAATTTACAGTGTGTTTTTAGAAAATGTCGAAAATGAGTACAGTGAAATAATTCACAGTTATTCTAATGCATGACATATACATCATATAAATCTACATTAACATTATCTACGTCTACAATAAGCCATCAATATATACATCTACATCATATATATATGATGTAGATGTAGAATTTTCTTAACCTTGTGTGAAGACTCTAAAGCAGAGTCTCTCTCATTCCAATATTAGAAGAAACCTGTTTATTTTTAAAGCCCGGATTTATGATTAAGAGAAAGTAGTCGAATTAGGTCTAAAATAGGTCTAACAAAAAAGTTGCGAAAGGTTTTCGTATTGTCGCAAATATAGTCGTTATTATATCAAGGTGATTCCTAACATTTTTTAATTTTCTTTCATACCCAATATTAGAATTTTTTGATATTCCTGAGAACCAAGTCACTCTAATATGTCATATTTGATTGTTAATAGTAAATGTTGATTATTATTCGCAGAACTGATGAAACATCTGAGTGCAGCTGCGTGTATAGGGGTTTGACTGTTTAAATAGTAAATAAAACTACATTTCATTATTATACGTTATATATTTTATTTTTCATTAAACCAACAACAAGAAAAAAATAGAGCAAAATATACCCGAAAACAACGTCAACGTCCAAGTCACAGCCATATGAGAGAATTCAGTAACAAAACTCAAAATAGCAAAGCAAAAACCAAATTCAAAAACAATGACAATTATTCTTAATTTAGTAAACATGTTATTTTGCAATTACATATTGATACAAGATTCTACTAACATTTTCTGTTGTCAAGCTTATTTAATTTTGTCGCTCAAGAATTTTTTCCATTTTTTTATATTCAAATTCGGTTTAATATTATTCTATTACATTTTATGTGGAATATTATCTAAAAAATGTGAATGATATGGCGTAATAATTTAAATGTCTCCTTCAAGTTTGAATATATCAATAAAATAATATTCTGTTACAGATAAATCTCTCATGTGAAAAATGATTTATTATAGTATTTATTGTTGCCTATACCAAAATAACATCAAGTTGTTTCGCTTCATTTTTAGTAAAAATAGTTTTTATACCGAAAATAGTGTATATGCAATACGAACTAAGTATCAGTATTTTCATAATAAAATAGCGTTTATAGCATAAGAACTATAAATCCTGTCTCCATTTGTGTCTCTGTAGGATTTGAAACAGATTTAAAATGTGATGTAAAACTTAAAGAACAAATAGGTTTGTGCATTAAGTTAATGTAATATAAATGGAAGGATATGCTTTTTATATTTCATTTCTGAAGTTTCAAAATAAATATTTACTCCATAAAAATAATCTCTGCAACTCAAAAGTTTATGGATTTTTTTGTTAGAAAATAACTTATGCATTGTTCTCTTAATAAAATCAATACTAAGTCTTACACTAAACAAAATTTATGTTTTTTTAACAGACTGTACACCAGTTCCACCCATCACTTTAAGTGTCACTCAGACATTCTGTTTCTTTTCTCCAATAGGAACTGAACCACCTGGCGGCATCTTCGATATCGGGTGTCGAATTGACTGAGAAAATGACACTATTTTTAAACACACTTGCTGAATAATTCAAGAGAAAGGAAATTATTCCTTTAGGTAATTGACAGAGAGTAAGAAACAATACTTTCATTCCATTTTATAGTAATCGTTACACTTTATTTGGAATATATCTTATACAATTTACTGTCTTGCATTAGATATTCTAATACAATATACATCTCTTGGCTTCACCAGAAATATTCTTTTAGAACCTTATCTGAGACACACTACCTTCTTCTAATCACATTTGTATATGAAAGTTTTTTTCCAGCCTTCCAACGAAAGTTGTCGAAATAGGTCTAAAATAGTTCTGATAGACGCATAATTATGACTCTCTAATTTAATTCTCCTCGCACACATCTGCTTTTATAAATAACTATACAAAACTCATTTAAAAAATAAATATCTCTACAAAACTCATTTATAATTATAGATAAATCTACAAAACTCATTGTCTATGTTTAAATTAGTTTTTCAAATTTATTCCATATTATCTTCAGATGTGATATAGATCGAGTAGTTGCACTAAGCAGGATTGAAAGGAATATATTTATTAACACAAGTAGCATAGCCTCTGGTGATGACGAACCAGAACTCATGAAGAAATAGAAATTACTTTTATCCTCTAAACCGATTTGAAAGATTTATTTTCATGACTTTTATTTTTTACATAATTGCATACTTTTAGAGAAAAATGAAGGTGATAAATGATAATATACTGGTTCTGGAGCACTAGTGGCTAGGCCTAGGTTAAATAGTACGGTTAATCTCTTTTAAAAATGGCGGCACACTGTAACAGTTAACCTGTCTTTGAACTGCGTTTCTGGTGCTCCAAATTGAAACAAAATGTCCTTTTGAGCTTTTTTAGATTCAATTGATGCTGGTGGTTGATCAAATTTAAAGTTAATACTCATTGTCTTCCTTCTTTCAGCTCAACTACTGCCTTTTAGAATTAAATGGTTGCACATTTCATTAATGTTGCACATTTCATTTTTTTCCACAACTGTAACCTAATTCTTTGTTTCCTAACTTTTTGAAGTATTAATATATTCAGTTCATCTCGTCCTTGTCCTGATCTTTTTACTCATTCCACCTTTTCGTCTTCTTTTCACTGATGTAAAAGTAAAAATCCATGTCATGTAAAAGTAAAAGTCCATGTCATGTAAAAGTAAAAGTCCATTTCATGTAAAAGTAAAAGTCCATTTCATGTAAAAGTAAAGGTCCATGTCATGTAAAAGTAAAAGTCCATGTCATGTAAAAGTAAAAGTCCATGTCATGTAAAAGTAAAAGTCCATTTCATGTAAAAGTAAAGGTCCATGTCATGTAAAAGTAAAAGTCCATGTCATGTAAAAGTAAAAGTGCTTCTGTCAGACAAGTTTCGCATCACTTTTTTGTACTGCCTACAATTTTTCTTTTAACAAGAAATATATTTTGAATTCCAATTCGTAAAAAAATACAATATTTTTCATATCGTGTCTCAAACTTGATTTAGTTCATAAAAATTTTGGTGATATTTTCTCCACTATATCAGGCTATTAGAATCACGTAAATTGGAATTCTAATTAATTTGACTTTGTATTTGTGATGTTTTAAATGTAATTAAGTGATGTTTACATTCATATTATACATTGATCTCCATGGTAATAGGGAATTTATTTTTTTGAAAGAACCAATCATAACTGTAAGATCTCAGTACCAAATTGTATTATCTCAATTAAAGAGAAATGGGTGAATTATATATCATGTTTCTAATGGTTTGTTGTTAATAAAATTCATTTCTATTATTAAAAGAATTCTATTGATTTGAAAATTGTGTAAAATAAGAATATTTCTCTTTATTATATGTGGTATTAAAATTATGTTAATATTTCCATCAAATGGATCATTTTTCCAATCCCAATTTCAGTTATTTTTTCTCTCCGTTGTTCTTTTGTCTCATATTCTAGGTATTAATAATTAGTTTAATAATCCTCTTCTTCAGGCGATAATTCCTTGAATGAAATTACCCCATCATTGTCCTCATCACAAAAAGAGATAATACTTTCTCCGGATGAGCTACAACTACAGTTTTTTCTATTACTGCTAACAACACTGAAATTACTCATTTCACTCATAATTAGTTATTTCAGTCATAATTGGTAAATACAATTTGATGTTCACCAGCATCTCAGTAATACGAATAGTTTGTCTGAATGCAGAATTAATGAAGACAAAATATAAATATTTCCTACACTTCATATGTAAGAAAAAAAAAACTGAAACAAAATGTTAAGATCCAATTCTTTATTGTGATTTTTTGTCTTCTGCAGTCTGATAGAGAATACCACTAAAAGATATGAATACATATTATTGGATAGTAACTATAATAGCTGTGAGCCAAACTTACGCTTCTATAACAAAACAACTTTTGTTATAGAAAGATAACAAAACATTTTCATTGCTATTCATAGAAAAATAACTGCAGGCAAACAATGCAAATGTTGGTTCGTTTTTTTTTTCTCTAGGAATACTTATATTGATGATTGAATATATTAACTTCGTTCTTATAACATTTTCCATTACTGTATCGTAAATATTATATTATTACAATATTGACCCAATATACTCTCTATGTTCAACCAACATTCTCCTCATATTTTATTAATATTTTTACAAATATCATACCAATATTTTTCCTATATCATACCACTATTTGTTCAATATTATACCAAAATTCTTGTAATGTTTTTGCAATATATCTCTAATATTTAGCCAATACATTTCCTATATTTCCTTTTAAATTTCCACAAATATTCACCCAATAGGTACTCTATCAATTTTCTTCAAATATTTTACCAATATTCTTCTAACATCTTACCAATGGTATTGAAATAATTTTCCAATATCTTACTAATATTCGTTCCCTCCAATATTTTACAAATATTCCACCAATATTTCATCCATTAACTATTTTTCTGATATTTTATCAATACTCTTAAAATAATATTCCATCAATATCCTTTTTACACTCAACCAATATTCTTCTAATAATTTGGCAATATTCTTCCAGTAATTCACTAATATTCTTCCAATTTTATCCCTAAATTATTCTGATACTTTATCTACATTCTCCAATTGCTTTGCCATTATTCTTCTAATGTTTCACCAATTTTCTTCCACAATTTTATCAATGTCCTTCTATTATTTTATAAATATTCTACTAATATTGTACAAATAGTCTTCTAATATTTTACAAATATCATTATATTATTCAAAAATCCTTCTTCTAAATATTACCAATATTTTTTCAATATCCAATATTTTACCACTATTCTTTCAAAATTGCAATATTTTTCTAAAACTTCTTGTTCATGCCTCTAAGTTCCACAACACTCACTTTCCATTTTACGATATTAATTCTCCTGGTTACAACCCCTAGGATTTATTCACATTTTCTGTGGCTTATCAAGAGCTTTACCTTCGTCATAAATTTGAGCTGTGGATCAAATCTAACAATACTTCAACTTGACAAACCAAATCGCATTCAGTATTTTCATCATCAATCAGATGATTTAAAATTGGAAGTGGAGAATCCAATCATTGAACTACATTTTCAGTTATAGAGTTTGGTTTGAAAACGTATTTAGCAACTCAATTTGGTTGTGATAGCATAAACGTTGTTACCCATCAGAACAATGCAGATGGTGTTCATTCAGCACATAGATATATTTCGAATTTTATTCGACCTTCAAACTCTAGTTTGGTGTAAAATTGACTATCAGACTACCGATGTCTCTTTCAACTGATGCCTCTTACAATTGATGCTTTGGATATGCATTCAAAACACATGTCTTATTTATAAAGCTACGTTACTGTATTATTTATTACAAGTTGTTAGTATATATACTAAACTAATGTGTACCAAATTTCAAGTAGGAATATTGAGAAATAAATACATATGTATATAAGTCATTAGCAAATGAGAGAGCAGAGCTGAGACACAGTCGGTGACAGGTATTTTGCCCAGCGGAATTTTTCCTAGCGGAATATTGCCCGGCGGAATTTTGCCACTTTGGAATTTTGCCCGGTGGATTTTTGCCCGGCGGAATTTTCCCCGTGGATTATATATTTCTCGGTATAAATTGGTAAATTATAAATTATAAGTATAAAATGTGCGATCAAAACTTACATAAATATAAAACGTTTGTACTATAACAAGTTTTATTTAACCCTTTAGCCAGCCACTTTTTTTTGTTTTTCTGACTTTGAATAAAATATTTGAAAACATATTTTTCAGTTTAGACATCAGTGAGGATATATATAAAAATCATTTGATGAGATTTTTTTTTTAATTTATAACAAAATGAAGAGGACACCTATGGCCAGTTGCATAAGGAGACACGAGTGTCCACCTGGTCGCTAAATGGTAAACCAATGTAAAATAGCCATGAAATTGAAAATAAAATGAATTTGATTTTACTTAAAATAATTACAGAACATCTTTTAAATTTGACTGTTATATATTTTAACAGTGGTTTAGTGTAAAATAATACTATATGGTATGCTGTTTTTAAAATACTTTGGTTTAGTAATCTTAACTGTTGTTTGCAATTCACTTACGGCTTTATTCACCTGTACAGTACTTCGTGACGAGATATGACTATATGTTCACAAATATGTTCCGTTATTTCATTAACGATTTCATAGTTTTCAATCTTACATTGAGTATTAATAGGATTTGTTTAATATGAATATCTTTTCCACCTGAACTTAATATTATCGACGCCTTTGTGAAATGGATAAGACAATAGCTGCAATAGAGCAAACTTCAGGAACCAACTGATTACAATGAATGAATCTTCATCCTACTTTTTCAGGTCTTATAATACCATTCATAATAACTGTTAAATAGTAAGGATTATATAGTTTGCTTCTTAAATTATCGAAAATGTAGAATTATTGTTAGTTAGGTTAACCTTACTTTTTTCAATTACGGTGATAAGTGAATTCTACAAGAATGTCAGAATAGTCTAAAAAATTAGCAGGAATTATGCTTCTAAGTCTAAGGATAAAAAAGAACACCAGTACTGGAATGTACATTTCTTTAAAAAACAGGACGTTTCGATAGTCTAGCTATCATTACCAACTAATATAAAATCTGTAATGGAACATAAAAAAAAAAAAAAAAATAAAAAAAAAAAAAAAAACATACACTTATATTTATTGAACATTAAAAAACCTAACTAAAAATTAATTAAAAGTTAAAGGATAAGAGCTGTCACTGTTGTTTAAAATTGGTTGGCGTTTAAAATGTGAAGTGATTCTAAAATTCTCAACTCATTAAAATTGTTTGCACTACCTAAAATTTTAAAATGATCTATAAATTGATTGGAGAGTCGCAAGAACTCTCCGTGTGAATTCTAATTGATGAATTAGGTGGATTGCAAATTGGTCTATTAGTTCGAAAACTCCTCCCAGCATGCTCCGCAATCCTCATGTAGAGTGGCCGTGACGTCATGCCAACGTACTCTGACGTGCACTGCACGCAACTAAAGGAATAAACGATTGACGAGAGCATGCCGAGAGGAAGTTTATCTTTGTAATTAAAAAAAGAGCCTATTTTAAATGAATTGGTAAAAACAAATCTAAAAGTTACATCATTAAAATATTTAAAAGAAATGTACATTCCAGTACTGGTGTTCCTTTTTATCCTTAATTTCAGAATACACGTATAACAGTTAAATTAAAAGATGTTCAGTAATTATCTTAAGTAAATTCAAAATTAATTTTATTTTAATTTCCGTGGCTATTTATATTAGTTAGATAAAACTTGTTATAGTACAATATGTTAAAGTTAAATTAAAACGTTTTATATTGATGTAAGTTGGATCTCACATTTTATACTTATAATTTACAATTTACCAATTTATACCAAGAAATATATAATCCACTGGGAAAATTCCGCCGGGCAAAAATCCGCCAGGTAAAATTCCACACTGGCAGAATTCCGCCGGGCAATATTCCGCACGGCAAAATTCCTAGAACCGACACAGTCACAGCTCGCGCGTTTGTCTGCACTCCATGAAAACGTGGACTGTAGTGAGCTTAGCAGGCACACATCACCACATTACAATTAATTTCTTAAATTACATGATTTTCCCTGCTTTATGCAAATCGATAAGTAAATATTTTTAAACTTTTTGGTACAAAAATATTTTAAGTATTCATGAAAGAAAAAATTCAAGAAAGGTCGATAAATTTAAAGGAATGACATGAAAGATATAAAGTAATTTAAAAAGGATGTGCATAGAAAACACACGTTAAACTCATTAGGGTTTAGTATATTTCAATTGATTCCTCTTTTCCATTCTTGCTTATTTTAAATTGATAAATTTTTCATTATTGATGCTTTTTCTCCAGTTATGCCTATTTTCAATTGATGCTTTTTTGATGCCTCTTTTCAATTGATGGATCTTGCAAACTTCATCTCTAAGACATCCATACGAGATCAAAAGGAGGAGTTAATGAGAAGCAAATTACTGCAATTAGGAGTAATTTCGTTGCAGATCATTTAGAACTTCGACCGCCAAAGAGATTTCTAACACAAACTTTAAATCAGTGGTTCTTAAGTATTTTGCTCGCACACAACCCTTGCTTTTCTCAGGCACCCCCTGCATATTATTTTAAATTGAAATAGATTAAACAACTACAATTATAATATATTTGGTCATTATCATGTGAGAATTAAAAATGCAATATGAAAAAGTTATAAAAATGAATGTTTTATTCATAATCTGCATGGTATCAACAGAAAGAACCGAACTTATTTGTAAGGTATAGAACAGCCATCGCAGGCATCCTTTATAAACAATTCAGGCCCCAAAGAGGTGCCGGACACTCCACTTTAAAAACTGTTTAGTTTAATTGATGAAGTAGTTATATATCTTTATTTAGAGAATCAACTGCACTTTATGGATGTTCAATGCAATACATTAGAAGTTGAGTTTTAATGAAGAAGAAGAAGAATTTGATGAGAAAGATGAAGACTTTGCTTTTAAAGAAAAATAAATAATTATAAAGAAAAATAATATGAATGTGTAGAAAAAGATTGATAATTAAGAAGAAAAAAAATTGCATATATCTTTTGATAGATTATAAGAGTAATTTATGGATGTTGAAATTATTTCATTATACATAATATAGCGTAAACGATGAAGATTTTTCTGTTTTCATTTCTCATTCATAAATTTCAGCTCCTGGTAGTCTCTATTATTTATTGGTTTGTTCAAATAATCCTTATTATGAATAAGTTATTTTAACTAGCACTCACTTTTTCGTCTAAATAAATTAGCTAGTGATATTAAATTAGTATTAAAGTGAGAGAGAGAGAGAGAGAGAGAGGATGAGAAATGGGGTTAACCTGTAAAATGTTCTCTTTTCGAAGAATCTACGATAGCTTCAGAATATTCACAATAATACGAATAAGTTTTCAATTGAGAAAAACTTTTAGTAAAATTATTCATTAAATACCTAATTCAGAAAGTTTTCAACGAAGTTTGAAACTAAAATACCTAATTTAGAGATTCAGTTTCCAATTTAGGAGTATAATGTCCTGAGAGTTTGTTTGGGACTATCAAATATAACGAGAAAGAATATCAATATATTACAGTTAAGACTCGCATAATATCTAGAAGAACTAAACTTAAAACTTCCGATACCAGCAATAATATTGCAATTGGATGAGAATTACTTCTGGAAGAAGTGTTGAAAGTTGCGATACCTTGAACCCGAAATCCAGTTAGGTGAATTTAAATAAGAAATTGTGAGATTTTTGATCTGGGGTACAGGGAGATGAATTAAAAAGAGCAATTGTGAATCCTGAATAATGGAATCTACTTTGTTTTTATTCGATCAGATAGGACTAAGTTATTATTTTCTATATTATAATTAAGTTCATTATTCATATATATTATATTCTAGATGACGAATTTTTACCCGGGCCATAGTGCAATCAATTAAATATATATGTAAAATGTACCTAAATAGAGTAAATACATGAAATTTTAACAATAAGGAAATAATATATCTATGGAAATGATAGATAATCATTTATTTTTTGTGTTCATTAAAAATATTATATTTTAATTAGCTACATTAAATGTGAAAATCCACATCGATATAAAGTGTTAGTAAATTAGTTAGTTATTTTAATTCTAGAACTGTTGTATTATTAGAATTATAAAATATTATTATGATAAATTATATAAAGTATCTTCACAGACATCAACAGAATAGTAAAAAATCAAAATATTGCAAAAAATATTACATCAACACTTTTCCCTCACTATTTTGTTCCGAAGGATATTTTAAAAAATAAAAAAATGTAGAAAGAATTTATTTAGAGCATTTTTCAGAAATTAATAATGTTGAAATAGGTTTTTGTGTAAGATATTTTCAACCCCTTCTCCTGACTGTACGATATCGAATTACTTGTTATTAAGTTAAATTATCGAGAAACTTTATCCTACAATTGACTGTGATAAGACAGATTGGTGAAACTCAATATTGTTATCATCGAAAAACTATAAACTTGCTCTATACTTATACTAATAATCATCGTATTTGCTACGGTTGAATTTGATGAGTTTATTATGAATTGACTAACAGCAATTAATATCATTAATTCCTAAAAATAGTTAGAGTAAAAAAAATATTTGGAATAAAATTCAATTCTTTTGTTTGTTATCTTTAATATCCTCCTTTTAATAATTCATACTAACAGCACTCACTTGCAGATTGAATATTTTGAAAAAAGTTTAAAATATTATTCAGTAAATTCAAATTTTATTATAATTTGAATGCATACTTTGACTATATTATTATTCTACAAAAGGGAGAGGAATAATGACCAGAGTCACGACTTCCCTTGAGGGTGACCGTAAAAGTTGCTGCCGGACAATTTGCCGCGGAAAATTCGCCGTGAGGACAACTCGCTGCTAGGATAATGCTTTTTGTGATTTGGTTATCAAATTTTCTTAGCCCCATTTACAGAATGTTTTATTTTCCAATTCAAAAGTTAAATGAAATGTTTTTTTTTAAATATGTAATTTAAATTATTATCAATATTATATGAGTTGTAAATTAACAATACAATTTATTCGTTCTGCTTTTTGAGTATTTTGCTGAAAATAAATTGCTATTGGAAAGAAAAAAGTTCATGTGTCATCTTCATTCGTTTAATGACCTTAAAAATGACTTTAGTTTAAAACTAGTATATCAGAGCAAATAAAATATTCTTTAACTGGTGTTAGATTTGTGCGTCAGATAGGCTAATAGGTTATATTTACTATCAACTCTTCATTTTCCTCTTCAATTCGTGAGTGCAGCCACCAATGACTGCGTCTCTTTTCATCTCATTCATTGAAAGTATGTAACAGCATTCACGGAGTATATTTTATGCATACATGAGCACTTTGTTCAAGGTGCCATTTTCTTATCTGACTTCTTCTTCCTGTCCCTTGTATTAAATTTCCTTTTGACATCAACGACAACACCATTGGTTTCGAAGCAGTCGTTAAACCCTCTACTGAATATAAATTAATATATCTGATATCTTGGCGGTCTAAAATATTCTAATACGGAAATACATGACAACAAAAAAACAAATACATTGAAAGAATGAAATTTGTCAACTATTGCTTTATGTCAGTCTTGAGCATATAGAAATAAATTCTTGTTTAAATTCTTGTATATTTTTAAATATAAAAAAATAACGTATATGCCGGTAAAACATAAATAACGCGGCAAGTTGTCCTGGCGGTGAGCTGTCCTAGCGGCAAGTTGTCCGCACGGCGAATTGTCTGCGGCGAAACAAAACTGAAAGATAAATATCAGATTTTAAAGTTCATGAAACGTATTCCTGGAGTTCATCGTTGATTTTATGTCTTTTGAATCGGAAAAGTTATGCTATTACAATAGAATACAGGACACTTGAACCTAGTGTTTAGGATATATGGATCTATAGAATCTGTCAGTTAAGGCACGTAGGATACTTACAAAGGATATTGAGGACATGTAGGTGAGTAAGACACACTTACAAGAACATTTTCTCTCATTCTTACATAAATAAACATTTAAAATTATATATATATTAGTGGTGACAAATGTGAATATAAGCCGTTGCTTCTACAGTGACTGAATAATAGTTATTGGTCAAACTGTAATTCAGAATAAACACATTGTTCATCGTGGCTATAACATTGAAGTTAAATCTATAAACAGGATCCCATATTAGACCAAACATCTTCTTATGCTAATTGAGCTGGTGATTAGTTTTCTCTACAGAAATATTAACCCTGAGTTTCATTTTAAGAAAATAATATACATACCACAGTTTCGTCGCATTGGTAGAGTGTAGATAGAATTCAGCATCCAATTAAAGAGATTTCGAAGCGTACCAATAGTGGAGTGAAATCATTTGGTAAGTGGCAAGTTACTCAGTGTCACGAAATATATAGATACCAGACTGATGACAAGGAATATTTATTTTGTAAGCTCATTAGAGAAACCAATTCAAATATTATTGATTATGACCATTAATTATATCAATATTTTTTTTATAAAATATTACATTTATAAGTAGGATATATTCATTGAATAATAAATTACAAGAGATTAAGAACACTGAATCAGTATATAATGAATGCTGGGAATGATTATTTATTGGTTGGAAAAAGTTCACCACATTGAAGGAGAAATTAATTGATAATATATTTGAATCCTCTGGGGAGATTGTCTTGGTAATGAAGGTTTTTATCTCTTATAATATATTTTATATCAGCAACTGAAGAATATTTCGTCTTTTTGAGAAATTGCAATATTTTCTTACTGAACATCTTATGTAACTGAAGCCTTACTTTCTTGCTTGGTGATGTTAATTGAATAAAGGTAAAAGTAAATGATAAAGCAATTGATATAATATAATGATAACAGTTATTATAATATCTTTTATCGCCATTATAATTAGTCAACGCTTGATTTCATTTTATCAACCTGATATTAGTTCATTGTGAATATCAAAAGAAAATATAATGAAGACATGGGTAATGTAGCACTCGATTAATGAGGGACTTGAAATATGAAATGCACTTGAGTTATGAATTAGTTTTCAATGATTAAGTTACAGATTATGATATTAGTTAGAATTGGCCATACTTTCCTAAGATTTGAATGATATTAAACTATCTTTTTACCTGAGATATGAATTGGCTTTGAGTTATGAAGAAATCAATACCTCATAACTCTGCAGTTTAATTCACTGTGAAGATATTTTACAATTTCTTTCATGGTTTTCTTTATATAACTAATGACTATATGATTCAATAAGTATATATTCTATAACTAAATGCATATTTTCATTATCAAAGGATAATTTCTATTTTTCTATTAAACTGAAGTAGATCTCATTTAATTTCATACTGATGAAATTCAAAGTTAAACACACACCATTTATGATACTATAAGCAAATGTAATAGAAAGATTAAATTTTTTCTCAACTTGAAATCAGAGTTTAAACTGCAACTAACCAGAGGATTACAATCTTAACACACACTTAATTAAGGTGTAAAGTGTTTACATTTGATGCACTTTATACAGCCAATTTCAGTGAACTTCTTCACTGTTTCACCTCAAGTAGTGGGGAAGATTTTGTCTTAAGTTGCATATAGGTACTTATTGCCTTCCATTGCACATTAACTTCGTAATTTCAAATGAAGATAAGACTGTACTTGTATTTTATTGATTTGGGTACTCTGAAAAGGTGAAAACTGCACAATATAAACCTCATGACAGTACTCAAAGAAGTGTGTGAGCCATGTAATTATTATTAGGGTAATATTATGCAAATCAAAATAACATTTCCCACTGTCACTAAACACCAAAAAAAAAAAACATTTTCCCTAAATTCTGTCGCCGGTTTTTTCCAATTTCCAGCAGTTGTCATTAAGGTATTTTGTAACTGTTTGCTGTCATAGATAAGAGTCATTCCCATTCCAATTATAGCAGATGACAGGAATACTTTTCTTCTGGAACTACAAACACATAACTGCCCATAAAAACTAACATTCTCATCGTGTTCAGACTCCATGTTGCTATCCGTGCCTTCGTCTGTACCTCACCAAATGGTGTACTTACGGATTAGTCACTCGGTGAGATTTGAATACTAATATACCATAAATTTTTGTCAATATTAACATTATTTAATTTAAACATTTTAGTGCATGGCACTATTAGTTACCAGAAACACTAAATCTTACAATTTAACAAATTGTACACATAATTACCTCATATTTTCAATTATGATAATCACAATTAAATGCGACAGCGAAATTAAGTCGCAACTCATTCCAAAGTTTCAATAGCTTCATATTTTAATATCTTTCATCTGTCAGTTATATTTTATTTCATTTACTTCATTTATTGTTATAATAAAAATGATCGTACTCGAGAGTACAGATAGACAAGCAAATGCTTATGTTAATTATTTGCAGTGAGAGATAAAATATAATGTTTACTTACATTAGTTATTTCATTATAATTTACTATTTCCTTTCTCTCTTTACGCAGCTGTTACTCGGGAATTCTGGAGTTAGTCGGTAATTCTTGTGTTCCTCAACATTTCCAGCGGCCCCTAGGGGCTCTATCCAGTAGCTGTCTGTGGTGAATGAAAGAGAAGATGATAGGCGTCCCTTGTCATTTTTCATATAGACCATGTTTATTATTTTTTCAATTCTACTTTCAGTTTTAGAGTACAGCGCTAAAGCTATGCTCTTCATTTACTATGTCTTAGATCTTTTGTATTAGGTAGACTCGTTTAAGCTTCAATTACTATACTAATATCTTCATTTCCAATTTTGTTTGTAAATGCATTCACCAGATCTTTCCTCCAATTTCGTCACATTCTGACTTCATTCACTTATTATCCATTATGTATCAATGAGAATTGTCACAGTGGTGTAATTTCCCTATGCGGAATATACCGGGGTCTTATCTTCCGAAGTGGAACTTACCGGGGTGAAATTTTCTGGGGTGGAATAGATATACCTAAGACCGCTCATAATATGAGTCTCATAATATGAGTCTCTTATTGATTGTCACCTTTGCTTTTGTTTAATTATGATTTAAAGTAGAATTAATGAAAAAGTAATGTCCAAATCAAATTTAGATTAAAATTTATGTATATTTTTATTGTTCACGTGAACCAACCTGTAGGTTACTACCGTTATGTAGAATAGACTCGCTATACTTTGAACTTCACAATTTTTAATTTCTATCCAGCAATACCGAATGACACGAACGACAAACTGGCAATGATCTGTGTCCTAAGTTGTAGAGAGTCAGTAAATCTCCAGTAGTTACGACTGCAGCGAATATTCCTTCTGTCTCCTTATGGATAAATCAGGAGAGAAGTTCTGACGTTAAGTGAGTCGAAATTTCAGATAAAATTAGGAAGTAACCGAAATTTTCTTATCAACTTTCTTTTGTAGTCATATGTTGTCTCTTTGAGAAGAGTAATAGGGTATCTTCTTGTGATATTAATTTATATTTATATTATCTTGGATGAAAATATTATTCAGAAGATTTATTGAGCTTTTTCAAATAAAAAAATTCAACTTTGACCTGAAATCACAATATTGACCAAATTTATCAATGAAATTTTGTCCAAATATCCAATTACACCTACTCAAATATTTCAGTGATTTGTTCAGAATCCATTACTCAAGGAAACTAATTCTATTACAGAACAGAGTTCTAATAATGATTTTATTTTTCGCATGACATTACTTATATCTAGGAAATTAGTTAACCCATTCATTCAAAATGTCACAAATTTAGGGTAACTCTTGTTTAAACTTCAGGGACGTCAGTCTGCTCTATTGCTGGCAATAAAATATAGTATTCCTATATAGTACCTTCCACTGAGTAGGTTCCTCTCGAGTTAAATTAATCTCTTAAATATTACTTGAGCATGAAAGATTAAATTTATTTTTGATGAAGTTTAACTTTCAATGAATCTTCTATTATCGTAAAAATATTCACGTACCATGGTTAATTTTATGGCAAGTCTGGAATAGTGAAATATTAATTATCAAGCAATTTTAGGGGTGATAACAAATTTTTCAACCTACTTAATCTCAGCTATTAACCTTACAGGTAAATATTTTTAAAATACCACATAGCCCACTTTACATTGGCATAGTAAATTATTTATATATATATTTTTTATTTAATGTTGTTAGAAATGAATTTGGAGATAACCTCAGTTTAATGTGAAAATAGTAAAAACACTGATCCCTATTTATAAGTTTAAACTCATTTTCAACCTCATCACTTTTATGTTGAAACATTTCATAAATAAATATTTCGATTTAATTAATTATCCCATCAACCACACATTACTTTCAGATAAATTTAAATCACAACTGGGATAGTTATAATCTGAAATGCGCATGCTGTCGTTTCGGAAGCTGTATTTTTGCAACCGAAGTGTTACAGTATGAAAAAAAATGAAAAATGACACTTGCTATACTTCAGATGCCTCACCTCCACAATTATGTGAAAATACACCATGACATACGAAGTTGATACAAATCTGAAGAATGTCTAAATATCAAGAAAAAGAAGTATAATATATACAGATACGATGACAAATTCAAAAGAGAACATTATCCAAAATTGATAGTAGGAGGTATTGGAAAAAATAATACATTACCCTCACTTTCGGACATTCTCATGTACCTGGTAGTGAATGTAGCATACCTCACTCTACGGGAAAAGATCAGGCACAATATATACTCATAAATGATATTTATTCATGCAAATTAAAATGTAATCATGTAAATGAAATTGTAATTGTCGTTCTCTCTGTTTTAATAAAACCCCGTGTTCATAAATGAAATCGACAGTAATCACTTTTATGATGTTGCACAATGTTTTTTTCTCGTTCATCTCTCAATTAAAGAAAATGTATTTACATATATAATATCACCTAGTTTAATTTTTAAAGATGACTAATGACTATGTGGTAGTATTATCTAATGTAGGGTTCTCACCAGACTATCATCGGAAAAAATATGACCCAGAATTTTTTATAAATATTCACATCAAAACTTTCAATTATGAAGGAATAGCTGATAAAGTTTATAAATCAAGATATATATATATACAGTGTGAATTTGTCAGGTGAACCCACTCTTAAAGCGATACAACAACTGAATAACGATGTTAAATCATTCATAATTGTTTAGAATATTTGCAGGAGAACACCAAATCATTTTTTTAGATACAATTCAAAAGATATATCATTAAGGAAACTTGATCACACTATTGTTTGAGGGTCAACAGTAATATTTAGAAATTTTTGAGGTTAATGGGGAAATTCTTTGATCGATTCTCTCTCAAAAAAGGTGGAGTTTGAGAGATATTCTCGTTTACTATAACCATAGAGGTTCATTACTACATCTTGTTGGTAGATTTGCATATTATGTACTTCCATTTATTAAGAACATAATTTTCTCCGAATTATGAAATTTAGAAAAAATATGTAGCTGATGATATATGTCTAGGAAAGAGTGCTAGATGTGTGTTTAAAGAGTGTGGTTTAGAATCTGCTGTCAATGTTGGTGTCGAAAAAAAAGAAGGTGGCACAAAAAGAAAATAATGTTACAACGAAAAAGTTGAAGAAAAAAGAATATTCGAAAAAAAGGTGTAGCAAGGAAAGACATTTTCCAAATAAAGAAAATTACTGTTGTGAATATAAAATAGTGATATCTTCTGATTCAAGTATAGTATCTCAATTGACAGAGACTGATTAAGGGATGTTGCTACATTCCCAACAGAACGTTTTCACAATGCAATATCAAATTCATTCCCACCTGACATGATAAAAGGTTTGAGTCGGATATTTCTTGTAGATACGAGAAGGATTTTCTGCTTTCTTATCTAATCTAAAGCACAATCAACCCTATTATTCGTCTGATAAGATATCTTCAATTGTTCAATGACCTAGAGGAACACTCATCCACCCTATCCTCTGGCAAAACAGCTGATACGCTCGAAGCTGTTCCCTTACCATATACCCTCTTGTAAATACACCAAAATATAACTACTTACAATCATTGAACTTCTGACACTCAAAATTAAAACTTCAGTTACAAAATCTTCATCATAGTATAATTATGACACACCTTACTATAGTTGGTGGGTTAAGTGACTTTTGACTTCAAGTCATGATGCAAAGGTCACTTTGGCATAGATATTCTTTAGGGTCATAGAAAACATATAAAACAAATAAAAAACGAGGTATGTTCTTAATGAGATGCTTAAGTCTATTGAAGATTACCGTGGCTCAATAGAATCACCGGCAATGACTGAATTGAAAGCACTATATGAAAAGTGCATTGCTGGTTTGGGTTTTAATTTAAGATGATGCAACAACACACGCCCTTCATGCTGAGGATATTGAACACCTGATTTTGGACATCAAGTCAGAACGTATTATTCTTCGATGGTCCCTGGTTTTTGATGACGACTTAAGCAAAGCTGTCGATGGCATGAAAGACAACACCTCCACTGATTTCTCTATCATCCTCAAAACAGCCAAAATTCTCCGGTGAGAGTCTTTACCCATGAAGCAAGCTTTTACGGGTAAATTTTCAGCATTTTCTGAAGCATATTAAATCACTCAAATGCTGAAATCATACCCATACACGATTCTTGATGGATCAGATATTGCATGATCAGCCACCACCTGGACCTGATAAATCATAGTTTGCAACATCTATTGGGCTGCAAATAATATTCAACTCTGTAAAAAGCAGATCCAAGAAACGTGACAGTGCTCCACGTGATATCCGAGATAGGAAACTCCATCTTAGCTATATCTATTATCTAGCAATGAAATTCAACCTCCAAGCTGGCAGAGCATCTCTGGTGCAAGCAATGCATCAACGAGGACTATGTGTGTCATATAACCGTCTGAAAATATTCAAAGGTGTTTTCACTACTGTTTGATTTGATAACATTGATCAACAACTGCAACATCAGCGCTCCACGGAAAATTCATCAACACTTCATTCCAGATTGTCAACAAACTTATAATTTCATTGTCCTCTTAGATCCAGCTGAGATGGAAAAAATGGCATTTGAAATTCCTGCCAGCCTGCTATAAAACCATTGATCTGGATGTTTCACTCCCAACGGATGATGTCTTGTACCAACAGTCAGCCTTAAGGTTCGTTTTGCATGCAGCGATTAATGCGATCATCGTTCAGTAATCATCGCCCAGCGGTTATAGTTGAACTTTAGTTCAATGGAATTCTTATGCAGCCGTTTTGCAACGAGCGATTATCGTTAAGCACTATTTCAATGTATTCCTTTTGCTGAGCGATCAATGCTGAGCGATGATCGCAACAATCGCTGCATACAAAACGAACCTATATCCAGCTTCCCATCCTACCAGTAACGAGTGGTTGAAGAGAGAGTTAAAAACCTTCTATTGGAAAAGGATTTTGAAGCTGGAGATTGGATATCATGGGATGTATATCATGCAAGTAGAACATATCCTGTATCATGCGACCCAGCCAAATCTGTTGTCATTATTCATAGAGTCCTCTACAAGCCCCAGAATAGCTTGGGATGCAATGAAGGTCCTGCGCCAAGCAATGCACTACCTAATTTCAAGTCGGACACTGGGCCCAATGCACAAAGATAAGAAACTTTGGAGTAAGTCTGATGACTGGCTAGATGAAAGTGGTTGTATCAATGCAGTTACCAATAGTTGTATCGCAACAAGTGGAAAAGCTCAGTCCTTTATCGGTGTTCAACACATCTGTATAATCAGATATACATACAAGATGTCTGCATCTTCTCTCTATGTGCTCATGAACAAGGCTTATGACCAAAAAGAGAATTGGCAACCAACGATGACAGGGCTGAGCTACCTCACCTCCTTTGACACTATAATTTTCAATCAAGATACTCAACACTTGCATCAATATAAAAAAACATTTTCAAATTTTTATTTCCCCTTGGATTTGAAACAATTGAATAGTCTTCTAGGTTCATGTACTTTCTAATTAATCCTAGATAGAGTTGACTGTGGTTTAAGTGTGTCCGAACAACGACATAATTAGGCAATGGGCAGCCATCTTGAATTTTTACTAATATTTCATTACTCAAAAATCATATGAATACTAATTTCTAACTCATTTGAATAAAAATACTATAAGTAGGAGATAAAAAAATAAGTACAGGCATCCCACGCTTTAGTTACCAAATCACGACTCAGTTTAGTTACCAAACGGTAACTAAAGTTATCAAACGGTAACTTCTAATAACCTCATCTGGATTGTAATTTTGATGTTTTCTTTAGTTACCATGAAATAATCACAAAAAATTGTCTTAGTTTTCTATGTCTACGAACGGTTCTTATTTCGAATCATGACTCGAAATAAGTACAAATTTTACTAAAGTGAGTTGTACTTAAAGCGAGGCCTGCGTGTAATTACATTATGAATTTTAACTAAATTTGCTTATTTTACCCTCAAATTTCATAGTAAGGAGACAAATAATGTGTATTGAGCTTTAAAAATCCTTTTATTGGGTTCCTTGACCCCAAAAATGTATCATTTGATAATAATTTTGCCATTACAGCTTTCCTAGAAGCAAAGATATGGGTTCTAGTGTATGGCCGGCAGCCATTTTGAAAAACGCGTATATTTCGAATACAAAGGGTGATCTCACTTGTGTCTTTGGATAAAATGTTTTCTATGACCCTAAAGAACATCTATGCCAAAGGGGACCTTTGCATCATGACTTGAAGTCAACACCCTATTTTGTGCGCTTAACTCATCAACTACTAGACTAATTTTTAAATCTTTCGCTAACTCCCTAGCCAATTAAGGGTACATAAATTTTGATTAAAAAAGTAAAAATATGCAAATAAAGAAATTATTTTGCAAAAGGTAAAATCAAATTGGGCTAGTATCTATTAATTTATGAAATTATTAAATTAGTTGAAAAAATAATATAAAGAGCTAAACATCCTGATTGAAGTATTATTATCTTTTTCAATCTTAAAAAAAAATATTTTCCTGTCCCTATCTTTGTTACAATGAACTTCACAATAATATTTGACTGATTTCCGAATTGAACTAAGTTTAAAATATTCCGCGCTAGACTAATGGTGCTTAGAAACTCCTTCCCCCAGTCATCCATCTTGAAATCCAAAGAGAGAAGTTAATGAGAAGGTAAACCAGAAGCAAATTACTGCAATTAGGAGTAGAGTTTTCGGCTGCAGATCATTTAGAACTTTGACCGCAAAAGAGATTTCCTTCCGACACTTTAACTTCATTTGATATAGGATCTTCTAAGGAAGACAACTTTATCTTATTTTACTTAATGGTAAAATTGATCATGAAATATGATTTTTAACTTTTAATATTTTGCAGAATGCAACACACCGATATATGTACCATCAAATTGTATAAATATTATATAAATCAACCAAAATTGAAAGCATTTTCAATTGTTGAGCTAAATAGAGTTTTTTTAAATTAAACTTTCAATATAATTGAAGAATTTATTGGTTGTTGATTGTATCAAACTCTCTATTTCAAAGTTTTAAACTTCATTTAGAAAATATTTCTATATATGAGAATGGAAAATAAGTTATGGAAGCATGTATTTAATCATTTCTAATGTGTAACGAAAGGGAATATTGATGATGACACTGGATATTAGTTGGGAGAGAGAGATATATTTAAATCTATTTCACTGAAAATCTGTCTCCCATTACAATAATCGAAGGTTTTAACAATAATTACCTAACCTGACAACAATACTAGGTCTTGTAAATAGTTCTATGAAAAGTTATGAACATTGAATTCAGCTGCATATCATTTGAGAATGAGATAAATAATCATGTTTTAAAAATAGTATCTTGATAATGCGAAAAAATGGGTAGAATATAGTAGGTACATACAAACTCGATTGGAGATTTAGTTTCAAATTTTCAAGAGTGTTGAAATGGTCTGAGTTGATAATATGAAGAGTCATAATCGCAAAGGGAAGTTTACTTTATTGCTTGGACATAATTATCATATATATTTTGATTGCTTTGTTCTACAAACTGTTTTCTTTGATATTCAAAAGTCGTCCATAGAATGCTTCATTTTCCTAACTTCATTTGAGTTTTCATTTATTTACAATTTTTGTAATAGAAATTTTTACAAAAGAGAAGCAAGGGAGAGAAAAAATGAGTACGACAGAATCCTCTTACAAGAATTTTATTTCTGTCAGACACAATTTTCTTAGCTTCTAAAAATATTTATGTCAACTGGATTGAATATGACAGCTAGCCTTCTAAACCAGTAGGGATTTTTCTTTCTGTTTCTGAGATAGTGGATAAATTCAAAGATTGATGCTCTTTAGGTGACATGACTGCAACTTAATAAAGTTCAGCAGTGCCTACGTATTAAGTGTGTGACTTAAGATCAAATCATAACATCTAGTTTTTTGTTAGTTTCACTATTAAGCAGCTATATTGGCGTCAATTACTCGAAGATTAGAATAAAATAAATAGTTGAATTTAGCTAAATGGAAAGGGTGAAATCAAAAATTAATAAATTTCTCAAGATGTGGAAGTAGTATTTTGGGAATCCTTTACTCTTATTTCATTTGATATTATATATTATTCAATAATTAACTATAGGTTAATCCTTCATTAAATATTAAAATGAAATATTTATATTTTTTTTAACCCTAGTAACCTAGCCGCACCAGTTGTCAAGGAAAAATAATGATGAATTCAATTTTAAACCGATTTGGATTCTGTTTTTTTTCATGAACTTTACTTTTTCACATAATAACAAATAATAAGACAATAACGAAAGTAATAAATTGTAAGTTCCTAATTTTATTAGCATTTTCCAAATGTGGTAGGAGTATATCAGAGCTCTCTTCAGTCATGAGTTACATATATTTAAGCATACCAAACTCCGTACTGAGTCTCTATCCCCGTTCATACAATAATACCTAATAAATATTTGTTACGTATCTCTGCTTGTTACTTTTATTTTAATGGAAAACTATTCCTTGGAGTTTACCAATGAATGTGTAGATATGAAATATATGTTTTATGAAGCAAAATATATAGAAAATTACGATGAAATAGAGAATATTTATAGATAGGAGAAAAACGTAATATATTAATCCCTGTTAAGTTGATGTAAGGTGTGTTTATTTATTATTATATTTGTTCATACTAGTATGTATTCATTGTTTTGAATTAATCGATTAGAATAATAAAATTGAAATATTCAAATTCTGCTATATTATATTTCTTTTTAATTTTCATACGATTTTTTCCATTCAGCATACATCCTAAATGAATCGTTATCCATTATTTGGGTAACGTTAAAAAGCAATATTTTTGCTTTTTGCTAAAATGAAAACAATTGTCCAAAAATAGAATGAATTTATATATCCCTGATTACGAATTGGTAATAATTTGAACTAATATTTACAGCAATCATATCACTATTCATATTATCCTTTTATAGACATACATTGATCTTTACAACTTGAACATACGTAAGGGGACTACTTCACTTCAACACTGAATGGTCGTGTAGATGTGTGAATTTAATGTCCCAATGTATCATTCTTCTGAACAGATTGTCCATTTAACAAAGTCTTCCTCAGTGAACATTCACATTCCTCACACGTACTCACGAGGTACGTCACTGTCCAGATTTAAAAAAGTCTCAGAGACCAATATTGCACATCAGGCAATCTTTATTGGATATTTCATTCTCGCATGAAAAGAGAAGTGTAAGACTTGCAAACATTTGGAGGACTGGAGTCAGAAATACACAACAAAGCGTGGGAGAAATAGTAGGGTCTTCTCGTGAATAGCGACACACTGAAATTCTTCATAGACAAGTGTGCAATGAGTCAATTGAGGATATTTTTATACAACATAAAAAAGTTCATCGTTTTTTTATTAGGAAAATATACGTTCAGCGAATTCATTTAGCAAATAATTCATTTTCATTATTACTATTAACCTGTAAATCTTAATTTTCTACGAATATCGAACGTATATAACATGAGGTATCGTAATTTTAATCTTACCTCTCTTTTTCAGCCACTGCAAGTAGATATCCTATGAATGATTGACTTTGTTAAATTTCATCCATAGAAGAATATCTTTCAATAATCTGCTTGAATGTATTTGTAGGTAAATATTTAGTAACAGCTAATCAGTGAATTGCTGTAAATGGCAAAGTCTTACACTTCACCCTGTACTATCAGTGTTATGTATTTAGTCACAGCTAATCAGTGAAATGCTGTAAATGGCAAGTCTTACACTTCACCCTGTACTATCAGTGTTATGTATTTAGTCACAGCTAATCAGTGAAATGCTGTAAATGGCAAAGTCTTACTTCCAATCAGAGAACAAAGACTCCATTGTGTGGCAGAGGTTAAAATTTCCAATCAGAGTTTGTAATTAGAGATGAAATCAGAGCATAACAAAGGAAGCCATTTTACAAACAAGTGAGGCCTGATAATTGGAGTATTTAGCTCGGTTATTGTATACTTGTGTAAAACAATTTTACATTATATGTTCTGTTATAATTTATCCTGTATATTATTTTGTTACACACTCTAATATATATATAGGTATATTTATAATAATAAAGAATTTCACATTCTATAACTGTCACTACATTTCATTATCGTTCTATAGAAATATGAATGAAAATCTCAAATGATTAAATGCAAAAGAATAATATTTTGTGGATGCTTACATAATCTCCTAATTGTTAAATATATAAATATGTATCACTTTATATATTTCTTTTGAGATGGAAATTGAAAAGTTTTGAAATTTAAAATAAATCGGATTTATCTGTTAACAATTAAAGATAAAAAATAAACGAAACTATATTTAAAAATTTAATTCCTCTTTTTTGAGGTCTTCTTGAAAGTCTTTCTTTCTTTAATGTTTGTTTAAGACAAATACATATAACGAGGAAAGCCGTAAACAAATAATTCAGCAGCGCAAACTTAAATAATGTCATAGGAAACTGTCTAACTGAAACCAACTTAGGGATTCTTTCAAGCATTGCCAGTATAGTCAAAGATATTATACTACAACAAGATACACTACTCTCAAGAATTTCTGTTTCAAAAAGTGCCCTCTGCATTTGAAAGCGGGTACTAAAGCAAAGACAGAATTTGGTGTTGTTAACTTGATCAAAACATTGAAAAGTTTTCAGTGTTCAGGCGAAGTTTTACAGGTAAAGGTCATGCTGGTTCAACAGAAGAGTTATTTTGAAATCTCTCCATTTTTTTTATAAATATTGAAAGCTATTTAATTTTTATATGCAAATAAATTGATAGGTACGAAGTTTTAATTGACTTGTCTGATATTGCTCTACGGTACTTACCTACCATATAGGTGACTATCTATTTTCATTTCATGTTTTAATTGCACATCAAAGTTAACATAGGATATTTGGAATTAATTCAGTAATTATTCCAGCCGCATATGAACTTAATAAATATTTAATTATTTATAATTAGCCAACTAGGTACTGACAGAAGTGCGAAAACTCAAACTTGTCAATGTTTTGATCAACACCAAATGTTGTATTTGCTTTAGTACCCGCTTTCAAATGCAGAGGGCGCTTTTTGAAAGAGAAATTCTTGAGAGTAGTGAATCTTGTTGTAGTATAATATCTTTGGTATAGTGTATCAAAATAGTTTCCTATATTAACTTTAGTCTGGAAGAAAATGTTAGAAAATAGTTCCTCTGTAATATGTAATATGTACATTTGTATCCCCTCGTTTGTATAATTTGCAAAATAATTTATCAATATATTGAACTAAACCATCAATATTTAATTAGCTTGAATCACTGATAGTCATCGAAGAGTAATGAAAAAAATACATTGAAACAGTGTGTTCGATTCGTTAAGGGTGAAATTATATCCCATATATATAATGTTTTTGATTGATATACAACATCACATCCCATCACGAGTGATTATGTTTGGTGTTTGTGTAGACGGAGAAAAATTGATTTTCATTTTGAGGAAATTGTAGAATTGACCTTTGTGAATCATCTTGTGGAAAAATTATTTAAATAATTGATTGAATATTTCAAAATATCAATTCATAGAGACGGCAGCTCTGTCAATAATATCTCTTTGTATGAGTTAGCTATAATATAGACTCGAGTTATTTTCCTTTCTTATTTATGTGAAATGTTTATTACTGACGTATAATTTTCACCAATTCCGTACATTCAGAACATTCCTTAAATTCCCAGTTGCTAACAGCCAATCACATTGCTGTAATGAGACCGTAATTAGGCTATTTAGATTCTCGTCGCTGATTGGCTCATTAATATTCACGCTTGAAAAGAAACGAGGGACAAAAAATCAAATCATTCAATGGAAGTTCAATTTTTGGATCAATTTAATGTAGACGAATTAAAACACCTCGTATCATAAAATAGATTTTGTGTAAATAGAAGAGAAAGAGAATATGATTTGTGTCATGTTGGTAAATATTTGTTGTAGAAAGGAAAAGTTTGAATAATTGATAGTAACTCTACTAGTGTTTCCTATGACGAAAATCATCATTAATCTGCAATAATCACAAGGAATAGTTCGATTATGATCGTGATTGGAATAATAGTTATAATTAAACAAGATATCCATGGAATCATGTGAATGATATATTTACCGAAAAATATAATTGAAATCGTACAAGAAAATAATGAATTGTTTCTCGGACGAGAATTAAAAAAAAATCAGTTGAGAAAAGAATTGTGTGACACTAAGAGTGTCTGATTTCATGTTCGTGTAATTTTTTCTCTTTGAAGAACAAAAAACTAAACTGACGGTTTAGAAATTACTTGCATGTTAGAGAAACAAAAATGAAGAGAAATTCGAACACTTTGAGCTAATGAGACAAAATGCAGAACTTGCAGGTTAAAATATTAGCTATTATTTTTAATCAGTAGATGTTAAAAGAACTGACAGTGGTGATAGAATCAGTTCAGACTGTGTTGAAATAATAGTAAAATATTAAAAAACTATACTAAATATAGTAATATTTGCTAAATTGAAGTTTATTCAATGAATAATATAAAATTTTATTCCATGCGACCTGCATTTCTTTTCATAACCATTTAAACAGCCTTTTTCACATACTCGGATCAATAACAGATGTCATTTCTCTCTGCTTGTCTTGTCCTTTTCTTTCTTCTACCAGATCTTAATTAATAGGAACAGAAATAAAGGTATGTATCGTTGAATAAGTTATACTTTTGGAGCTTAAGTTTGATCATAACCAAATAACATCAATTGGGTGCAAATTTTTAGAATATTAAGACGAGTATTTCTAGTTTCGTTATTGGTGTTTCATTAACGAATGAAGGCTCGAATTCAGCGTGTGATAGGACACCAAGTGAGATTCTACCGTTATCTATTCAAATTATAAAGGGAAATTTCTTTATCTTGTAGTCTGTCAAATACTATTTATGTAAAATATTGTTTTCTTTGTTAATAACTTCAGCATATTAACTACTTCACCTTTAAATATTACAGAAATAATATTAAGTTATATCACTGCACATATATTTTCCATGTCTCCCTAAAGTATAAACAGTATTATCTGTACCACATTTCGTATTTCAAATTCTCCACAGTGTCAGATTATTTAGCATTAAAAACCACCGGAACAAACACCTTTGAAGCCATTTCTTGAAATTAGGTCGAGAATTTCCGTCAATAACATAATATTCTTCTGACAGTTTATTCGTCTGAGTGTCGAACTGTTTGCAAATTATTATAGACGAAAAATGAGTTATTTTATCTCAGATGTTTCTTGTTGTTTGAGTAGATAATTTGTGCAACGAGCAACAAAAAGTATCTGTTTAAATTCTGAGTGTATTCTTCTTTTCTGGTTGAAATTATTGGGTATTCATTTAATAAATTTTTTTATAGTCATTGGCACAGAATGTATATACAATCGAAATGAAAAATGAATGGATGTTTAAAAGTTTTCAATTCCCACTCCAATGTAAATATGTTTTTGATTTATAAAATTGAATAAATCAAACCTATATGATTATTCCTTATTTAATTTATTTTTCTATAAAAGATCAAACACACTTCAATTATAATGTATATAGTTTTTTCACTAATTTATTGTACAAGAAAAATCTGAAAAAAATCCAAAAATAACCAAAATGAGTTATGCCTGGTAAGAGGTTTATAGAACAGCATACTGTGCTGGCGAAGAAAGGCTTTTGTGTAATATTGATCTCTTCGTCAGTATGGTAAAAGAAATGTGATATACTGAACGTATTTGAAAACTTTTAACGCAATTTTCTCAATAACAGATTTTTGGACTTACCCCCTTTTCCGCCATCATTTCATTGTTTATAAAATAGGACAATTTTCTCACCCGCGTCCTCACAAGTGTGGATGAGTGTCAAGCCGTAGTGAAATGTGAAATAAGATGTACAGTATTGTTCTCGAGGGCTTTTTCAAATCATGACAGTAACGACCCGGCCCCCATGCGTACGTGTGATGAATTTTAGTTTCCATTATGTAAGACTTTGTTAGTTATACTACCTGCTCATTCCATTATATTGTTTTTTTCTTGAGTAACAATGTGAATATAAATTGTATATGTTGCTCTAGTTATATCTGAGAAAATGTTCACTCGAATTGAATTAAGCCACATTGGATTCTGTGGTAAGTTACTTAACTAGTAACCAGTCTTTCTTGGCGTGGATGATCATTTTTGTGAGTTATTTAATGGGTGATTCAAGAATGAAAGACCTATTTTATTTCAGTCTGAGTTTTCTGTTCTTATTATTTACAGTGTGTTTTTTTTTTGCAAATGATGCATCTTTAAAAAGGTTAAGAATGAAACTTGCGATCTATACAATATTTATAGATAATCTTTCTAAAGTAGGTGCTGAAAATTGCCTCCATCGGCACGTATACAAAGTCGCTCACTTCAACAATTTGGCTGATTGTATCCTTGTTGTTATATGAAGAATTTTTCTTACGTCCAAATAATTTTCTGTACGACATCTTCCGGTTGAGGAAAGAGCTATTCACAGAACTGTCGACGTTGCTGCGTATAGAGGTTGTACTGAAGCTCTTCTGTAGCTTGAACTTCAAATCGTACCGAAATACTTTCCATATGGTAGTGAGGCTTGATGAAGAATGTGGCGCAATTTTCCGGAGATATCCAACGCCATTTTCAGTGAAAAGGTTCTTAACTTCTTCATTTCCTGCATCAAACCTCTTCGCCTTCCCTCTTTTCGTTGGGGTTGGTGCAATCGATCCACTTCGTACAAATTGCTGATCAACTTTAATAAATATGTTGAGCCGGTACTTGATGATAGTTCAACCCTTCTTGATAGCATAATGCTCCCAAAATTCTAGCCTTACTTTTGTTGGCGACGAGCTTCGCCCGGAAACCCGCACGATGAATATCGTCTGTTTGTCTTATAACATCTGGTTGAATCTTCTAACGCTCGTTTACATCTAAATTTTTTAGAAGCAATAGCAGATTTGTAAAGTTTCAAACAAATGAACCAAATGACATATCATATATACCAAATTGTGCGATATTTGTGTGTAAAATGAATGGTAGAAAAGATCCTAGGCAATAAAAAACTCACTGTAATTTATTTGAGAGTATACACTGAGAGCAGCATTTCTTTCAAAAATCAAACTCGTAACATTGACTTGTCTGAAAGAAAATCCCGAAGAGCAATAGAGTTTTCAGTGGATGTAATGTCTCTCGTTACACTTTCCTCAATTCCCTTTGAAATCAGAACAGACAAAGAAAATTATAATGTCAACAAGTTCAGAAAATTGAAAGTCAATCTTTATACTTCGTCACTTTTGCTAATAAATTACATATGAAATAACATATGAAAGTATTAAATGGAAAAAAATTGTTTTAATATAGGAAACTTGATATCTGTTATTATTTCTGACAATGTTAAATTATCACAATATATTCGAATATAAAAAACACATGATATTCTTGAAACAGTATAAAGTTCAGTTAGAGATCTGAATATTTAATTTTTTCCCGCAGTATTTTTATATTATTATAAATATTCGATAAATGACATTGAAATAAAATGTTTTTCATTGTTATTGAAAAGAATTGTATGAAAGAGGCAGTAAATATTATTACATTTTATATATAATTCATAGTTAGGAATATACGAATCCTTCATTCTAGTGGGGAATTTTGAACACCTATTGAACATATTAATGCACCACATTTAATAACACACGATGAAATAAAAACTAATTCAAAGAGAATTTTATTTTTATTTCGAAGAGAATATTGGTCAAAATTTCATTGTCCCATACGCTCTATGAAAATGACTATCAAAATAACAATAACCAAACATGAACAGATTGGCAGTTACTCAATTCTCATCTACGGCCAATTTGACTCTTTTATGCTTTTCAGAAGGAATACCAACTAGATGAATTATCTCACTATGACTATACCCCATACATGCCAAAGAGTCTAATTGTAATTGATCTCATCGCCTCTTGATTTTCAATTGATGAGTGGAGGTAATCCCGCCTGGAGGGGAAAAGAGGGCTGATATAATCCCTCCTGGAGGAAAAGAGTAGAATGGTAAATTCTCTAATCGTGATTGGAAAGATGAATTGATAGTTCTGGGATGAATGTGAAAGTATGGTATTACTATTTTTGAGGCGTATGAGATGACGAAAGGATGCTTTAATGCTGAACTCAAAATTGGAATAGAGGAATGAAAGAACATCTCCTGGAGAGAAATAGAAGGATGAACCTATCACTACTGATGTGGATGGAAGGTTGGAATTCAGTTAAAGACATTATACATCCGGCTGTTATGAAGTAATTTTTGTAATATTTAATTAAAATAATATATGATATATAATAAATGAAATGGTTTGGTTCAAATTTTTCTTTATTTAGAGTGCGAGTGCGAGTATTTATTTTGAAACATTTAAAATTATAATTTTTGAAAGTTTTGTTCGTTCACAGTTATACTTAGTGTGATTATTTTGTGAGATTATTATAAATAATACAATTTAACTGAAGCACACGGCAGGTGAAAGAATCTATAGTGCTAAGCTTTCATTCCATTGCTGACAACACTTGGAAGATTTTTATTGCTATAGGCGAGTGTGCCCTTGGCAGTAAAATTCTTTTAAGTGTGCACATTAGCTTTCGTTTCCCTGTTCGTATGAATGTTGTTAGCTTTCGAAAACTGGCTATGAAAAGGCATCCAATTACGTCAATTTTGATGAGACTCTCTTAGGAGACGGGAGAAGAATATAACTATAATTATTATCTATGGTGATAATTTGCAATGTAAAAACTAACTATTATTGTTAATCATAATAACTAAAGAAATCCACACATGGACCGTGATTTCAGATTTGTATATATATTTATTACTGACAGTTCAATTATACCCTGCAGTGCTTGAATTCGTTTACACACAAATACAAATAAAATAAAAAAACACATACAAATTAGATTATCATATTCCATGCTTACCAGAGCAACATTCACGGAGGAAAACTATATATTTGAAATTATAATCTAATAAAATTTCAACAGTTTAGAGCAATATATAAAACAAATCTTCTCGTTTTTCTCAAAAATTCACGAAATGAATTTAATGAGATTAAATTGTGAAATCAGCACTACTTTCTAATTACCATTATTAATGATGAGAGATAGATAGAAGTTTCTTTGAATGAAATATATACTAATTTTGACAAATTAATTATACGGTAACCTGTTAGGAAATCCCATATATTGTATTATCCCAAAGATATCTAATTCCATCCTTTTCAGAGGATATTGACATATAAGATATCTCTCCAAATTGTCTCCAAGTTCCGACGTCTCTTTCTGCTACCTCTCTAACCAATGAATGTCAGAACAAATGTCCAATAAAACGTACGTTGTTGCTCACTGAGTAATGAGAGTAGCATTTTATTAGCGCAATAAATCTGGTGTCAGTCGTTTGTAAGGACCATTTAGATCAACAGTGGATGTAACAATGCAAGACTGTGGAGACTTCTTTAATGTTTATTTGGATTAAAATGACTTATCTTTCTTTATTAGCATTTCTGTTTAATTTTGATTTTTAATAAGTACATATATTTCAATATTTGATAAGATATAATTGAAATATTAAAGCTGAATACATCTGATATTTATCCATAATGTTTGCATTACATCTTCTAAGAACAGTTATATTTCGAAATAAACCTAGGTAATGATTTGCTGTTCTTGAATGCCTAACTATAGCAGGTTAGGTTATGATTTAAGAGAACATTGTCTTGGACTTTAATTATGAAGGTATTGTATTTTCATAGATTAAATAGGAAAATGACGTTTGCACGAATGATACTTGTTTATGTCAAGTACAAGCAAATAACTTTTTTAAAATTAGGATAAGATTCTGAGACCAATTTGATATTTAATGAAGGTTGTCCAAACATAGAAGTCACACAGATATTAGATCAAATTGTTTCAGTTTTACTCATCAATTTAATAATCTCAAAGTCGCTGTCATGAGATGTTGACAGAAATTATCTTCGAGATTTAGAAACAGAGAAGTCAGTTGTCCCAACTACAGACGAACTGTTAAACTTTGCTCAGGAGTTTGACTGACTGTTAATAGAGATCATGAGAAGTTCAGACACTGGATTAGGAATATTCATCTTAATTTAATGAAGAAGAACATCCCTCATTTATGACTGAAGTGGTATAGATTTTTACGATTGTTACAGTTGAGCTGAATGATTTACTTCTTGATAAAAGATTCACCATTTGTAAGTTAGACTGTCGGAAAGTATTTACTAATTTTATTGTCATTATCACAGTTATATTATATCTTTACATCATTTCTTAACAGTATGTTAATAAGTACTAAAATGTGAGATGGTTTTCCGAATTAATAATTTAACTGATGTACTAACTTTAAAGCTATTACACTCAGAATAAATTAAATAGAGTCTGTAAAAAATAATCTTGATATTTAATTGTCAAAATAAATTATAAATACCTAGCTGTAGGTATAAATACCTACAATATATTTATTTTATGTCTACAATGGTGATATATGGATATATAGGATATCTCCCCCCCCCCCCAAAAAAAAGAATCCAAAATTTCAAGAGCTGTAATTCAAAAACAATAATTGATCTTACAAATAATTTGAATGTCACATTTTGTTTCTCGACATTTATTCTATAAACATTTTAGATGAATTAGTCGAACCGTTTTCTTTAAGCAGTATTTTAAGTGACCGATACTAAAAACATGTTTGCGCACATTTGTTTGACTTTGAATATTAGGTTAGTGTGCTCACTGCTACCATGTACCACTACAGTGTGCTACACTGCTACCATGTCCCACCAAAGTGTGTTACACTGCTTCCATGTCCCACCAAAGTGTGCTACATTGCTACCATGTCCCACCAAAGTGTGCTACACTGTACCATGTCCCACCAAAGTGTACTACACTGCTTCCATGTCCCACCAAAGTGTGTTACACTGCTTCCATGTCCCACCAAAGTGTGCTACACTGCCACCATGTCCTGTCTATGCACTTGTTTTAATTTAGGAGGACAATAATGATTTAGTTGCAAATTGAACTAAGAGTGTGCAATTATTTAAAAATGAAAAACTAACATTTATATTAACACTCAAATGAAAATACATTTGCAGTAAAGTAAATATTTCTGGTCATTTTCTATGACAGATTCTTTGTTCTGAAATTTGAACCAAGCAAACATTTAAGGGGACTGTCATGATTTTCAAACTATTTTATATGAATAAAGATACAATTTTAGAACACCTAACATGTTGCCCCACCCCTTCCTACCATCAAACTCTCCAAAAAGTGGGGTTCGTAGAACAATTTATAACTTAAAATTTAAAAGAGATAAAGAGATTCGGTTTCCAAAAATTGACTGCTAGGATATTTTTACATAAAAGTTATTGTCGTATGTCATTTATGGGATATTATTTTAGTTCGAAAAAAAAAATCTGCAATAATTTACTATTTGTCTTCATGTCACTTCTAACTTGAGTTGTAAAGTTTAGAAGTTAAAAAAAAAAAAAAATCAGGAGAGACAAAAAAATAAAAATGTTTTTTTTTTTTCTTTTTTCTTCTATTAATTATTGTTTTTGAAAACTATAGAGTAAAGACGCTGTTATAAGTCTAAAAGAATGTAAAAATGAATAATTGTCCTCACCTACTTCCCTTTCAGAAATAACTTCGAAGGCTATTATTTACTCCATTATAACTAACATCAAATGAGATTCTGAAATAAAAACTTCAATCGCTGTTGAGCGTTGAATGAAAATAAAACTTCGAATGAAACAAAGTGGGGAGGAAGGGGATAGCTTGAAATGAGGGAGGAGATTCTAAATAAAATTGAAAAATATTTACATTTTAGTCAACTTCTTTTAAACTACCGGAACGATTCATTTGAAATCAGTGAATATTTCCCTTGAACAGCGATAATTTCGACATATTGTCGAAAATTAGCGATAGAGGAACTCAACTAGATTAGGTGGGTGAGTTTCCAAACCTAAATAGGTGATTTTTTGAGGATTAGGTTGGTGAGTTTACGAGGGTTAGGTAAGTACTCTATCTAGGGTTAGATATTTTTTTCGTGAGGCTTTGTTGAAATACCAAACTTCTCTGATCATCAAGGTATCAAGAGATTTTCATTTAAGAGTTTACTAATATTCATCAGGGAAATGTATGTTATTATTAGAAACTAAATAATAATGTTATAAATAATATTTGCAATCATGTTTAAATTGGTGTGAGCAATGATGGTGTTTGTGTTCATCATATGTTAATTTAACAAAGAAAACCACGGCAAATTTGGCTGATGCTAATAAATTTACTACAACATATTTTAGAACAATTTATTCAATTTCTAATTCCCTCTAAAATCTCTGATTCCTTACTGATATATCTCAAGCAGTTTTTATATATTCCAACTAAAGACTCATTGTATGGGATTTCGAACACAGATGGCAAGAACCATTTAGGATCCATTTAAATAAGAATGAATTTGTCTTGCAAATTCCTAACAGTTGGTATCAGAATAGGAAAAAAAAATCTTCAGGAGCTGCATGCGGATAGAGCAATTTACCCTACAATGGTTGAAAGCAGTACAATTGGGCTCAGAAAAGGGGCAAACTAACGGCAGTAATTCTGCATTTGACCAAACATACTGCATGTGGTGGTGTTAAAGTTAATTAACATTTTTTCATTAAGCTAAGAAATTATATTAAATTTGAAAGATAAAAAGAAAAGCCAATTATAATTATTCTGATGTACTGTATCTGACAGGAGACTTATTGATTACACATAAATTTAATGAGTTAATTTCATACTAAAATCGAGTTACGAAATGAGAAGTAGGAAAGTGGAATGGTTTAATTACTTCTAGAGGTACGTGACCAGAATATGGATGCTATTCCTAATCCAATTCACATTTCTGGATTTAATTCGCATTAGTTGATGACTTTGAACCTTTAAACCCTTAAATTGAACTACTCCTCGGTACAGAAACTATAAAATTTCTGAAAATAATCTATGAGAGTCCTTTAATAACAATATTAGTATATTTTATAATTTGTATTGCCATTTGATTTAAATAACCTTTCCAATTTTTATGTTTTTCACTAAATAAAATTTTCAAACTAATAATTTTATAAACAAATTTATGTTTTCCACTAATGAAAAAACCTATAATGGAACAAAGTCTCAGTGGTGAATTCGAGGATTTATCCAATATTTGTGAGTAAAGGATCTATTGTCCAATATGTCTTTTAGTCACTGTGAGATGGAGTAATTTTAAGCGTGATTAAATGAGTTAAGAGTTTAAGATTATAATTTGTTTCTCTTCATATTCAAGGTCTTTTGTCTAGTTATTTGTTTCTGGTTATTTCACGCCAAAACTCACGCCGTTAGCGATTAGAACTGCAGATCGTTAATATAAATTAGTACCCATTATTGTACATTTCGTAATGTGTACCTTGAGCTGAAATTGGACCACTAAATCAGCTTAAATTTGACAATAAAGTAACCTATCAATAATTTGCAATTGTTTCAATTACTATTGTATAGGGATATTTGAAGTGAATTCCTATTTAACAATAAAAGAACAAAATTATTGAATCTGGTGACAAAAGTTATTGAATAATTCTAAGCAAATGAAAGAGTTGTTGATCTATAAGTTATAAATTAGCATGGAAAATGAAATTGAAGTATTTTATTTCGTGGTTGTGAATTACGATCCATGTTTTTAAAAAATGCTATAACAATAATTTGAAAGTGTGTTCAGATTACACGAAGATTGAGTCTACTTCAATTAACTCAATTTTTTTTTTCAGGTACAGTGGACTGCCATGAAGCTCAGTTATAATCTGTTCATAATCCATATTCATGATATAATAAAATTAGGAGTATAATGTGACCATAATTCTTAATCCATTTCTTTTGGAGTGCTCATACAACTTTTCCTTTCCGTCCCACGAGACTAAAAAAGGATTATGATTTTTTTTATATATCATAAAATCCAATAAAATCTTCATACTACTTTTAATCCTAATTGTCAAATATGTCGGGATTTTTTTTTCGAATTAGAGAATTTGAAGTCCTAGAGTGTCTCGATTAAAAAAAATCTATTCTGAAGAATATGTAATTACATGAATTGGAATAATTTCATAGCAGGCCCTTCTATACTTAGAGATGAATAAAATATTATTTGGATAAGTGATTCGTTAGCAAATAAATCTGCCAAATTGATTCTCTTTTAGTATATCAATGGGGATATTTTATGGAAGCCATTGCAGGAAAGTAATGTCAACAAGTAGGTGTTTTACTGAGTTTATTCACGGTGTTAGTTAGTTAATTTAACGTTTGTTGTTTTAACCCCAGTAACTTAGATGCTATAGTCTAGGAGGACTAGTCGTCATGAAAAAAAAACGATTTTGAAGCTGCTTTTACATGACTTTTATATTTTAATATAATTACATATGATGAGGCAAAAAAGAAGGTGATAAATGGCAAGATATTCATATTATGATCATTTTTTCAAATATATATTTTAGGGTGTCTAACAATAAAACGGAACACAAATTAAAATTATTATATTTCAAGAAATATTAAAGGCAGCTTTTTCTTTCTGCTATCTATTTCATTGATGAACTGTTCTCCGTCCAGAGTTAAATTTTTATTAAGTTTTATTCTATTTTTGTGAATCTTATAAGGATTTTAGTGATGGGTGGTGAAAATGGCTTTGCGTATACAGTTAGAAAACATATGAAATATTTGTTTCTTATCTTTGCTTGTTAATTTTATTTTAAGTGGATAATTATTCTTTGGCGTTTACCAATGTATGTGAATATATCAATTGGTGAGTTTTATGAAGAAAACATATATTAAAGTCAATTTTTTCAGATATTATAACCGTTTTAGTGAGGTTCCTGAGCAAACTTTTAATGGCTAGGTTACTAGGGTGTATACTAATAATATGAATATAGCAAAACAAATTCTAAAAAATTACAGTTTTCTTCAGTCATGTGTTCATATTGGGTAAAGGATCTACCTACCCCTTAGTCACATTTTTCAAGCTGAATTTTTGGTGAGTTAACCTTAATGAGTTTGACGTTCTGAAGGTATGAGAAGGTTTGACTATGTGTTTAAAAACACATTTCTTATTTATAACACTACGGTACTGTATTTTTTACAAGTTGTTAGTATATATTCTAAACTAATGTATACCAAATTTTAAGTAAGCATGTTGAACATATAAGGAGAAAATAAATTCATAAGTATATAAGACATTGGCAACTGAGAGAGCAGAGCTGCGATTGGGTGGAATGTGACCCAACCACAGCTCGTCGTGTTTGTGTTCTTCATGAAAACGTATGGACTTATGTATGTTTAGCGGGTATCAATCTATATTTCTACGTTACCACACGTTACCACACTACCATTAATTCTCTAGTTTACGTAATTCATGCTTATCTACGCGGACACGTAAATATTGTTTAACTTTTAAATTTAAAAATATATTTGGCATTAATGTAGGAATAAAGTAAAAAAAAATACCGATAAATTTAATAGGATGACATGAAACATATAAAGTAATTTAAAAAGGATGTGCTTAAAAAAACACGTCAAACTGTATAGGGTTAAATTACCTAACCAGCATGGACACATACGAGAATCAAAACAAAAAATAAGACTGCATTAATGTGTATGCCTGTTAATGAAATGTGGCTTCTATTGATAAATTGGTTAATTTATCAAAATTATACCTTAGATAACCCAAAATACTAATACTTTATTCGGCGGTGAAAAGTCTAGGCAAGGGGAAAAGTCCTAGAGACATTACATATATTTCCTACGTTAGGAATGATAGTTACATAGATATCCTACGTTATACACTATACTAGGTCATTCCACATTATTCGGCAATTCCACAAAATATTTAGTGCCTTTCCTCACTAATATCAAACTGCTCCTGAGGATGCAAAATTAACAATACTTGTTCGATAGATCCAAATCTATCATATAAATTTAGTCATGAGCCAATTTCTAAGCCAATTTAGTAATTTATATCCCAAAGGTTTCATTATTAATGAAAAATATAAGCAAAAACAAATAAATATGGAAGTAAAATATGAAATGTTGTCGATATGAATACTTATTTTCTATGCATAAGATAATTTACATGCAATTCATAAATTCGTATTTCTTCATGTTTGTGACAGTTAGCATGTGATAAATAATATCCTCATATGTTAAACTTAAAGGATATTCACTAAATAGAAGATAAATAATTTAGATAATTTATTGTCTACGAAAATTAAGGTAATATTATTTCCAAACTAAGCAGACAAGAACATAAACATCATATGAAGAGACTAATGATAAAAATATTTTTCAGCTTTTAATGACGTCGGTATTTACTATTAGTATGTAGAGTTAGTGATAACAGATAAAATTTGCATACGAGTTATTAATGGCCTAAAACCAAAGTTATAGCTACAATGTTGTAATTAGAACAGCTGTTAGATTTATGAAGAAGATAATGTTGTGGCTAGAAAGTTTTCATCGCATTGAGTTATTAGGTACTGAAATTATGATGACTTATTGACTGTAATTATTTGGAGTTATGGATAATTGGATATGACTATTTAGTTGTATTGACGTCATTTTTATTCAGCTCTACCTATAGGTTCAGTGAAAGGATTTATTATAAATTTTCAAAAATACATCAATATCGACGAACTTAACAAACATGAAAGAGTTAAGTAAGTGAATAGATCAAGTCACCTCTATAAGACTGAATAAAGAGTTAAATTTTCTCTTGGAATCGATATATTCTAGTAAGAGTTAATTCATATTTTCTAGCAATTCTCCCTTCACCAGAAATATATATATATATATAAATGTATTGCTTAACCTTCAAGCTCCGCTCACTCTTTCTCACATTTAGTTTCCATGAGATAAATTAGGAATAAAATCAAATAGATATACTTGAGATTTAATTAAAATATACGTATGACTGGTAACGATGTAGAAATTGTTTGGAATAAGACTAATAAGTTACAGAGTGGGACAGAATTAATGAGATAGAAAGGGTGCGGGAGTTTGATGTATGTAAATAAACAGTACACTCACATCTCATTATTTGTTAAGAAACTGGTTATTTCGTAAATTCGTATATTATTGTAATTATTCCCATCTAAGCAATGCATGTACACAATTTATACGGATTTTAGCCTCAAGTTTTCACTTTCCAGTTTGACCTGCCGTAAAAATAAAACAAACACCAACTAGAACGGGCACTCGTAGAGCGCATACCTTCGCTGCCGTATAAAAATTACCTTGACCATCTAATATTCCTTAATTTGAAAAGGACCTTGAAGTTGAACTATTACCTGATCGTTCCTAAAATCTACTTCTAATCAAATGACTGCTGGATAGTGGTCATATATCCCACCATATTCCATGCAATTTGGTGTAATACTTCTTGAGTTATAAATGACCTTGACCTTGATCTTGGATCTGAACGATCCCAAAATCTGATCTACCGGTTCCTGGATAATGACCAATCTTTCCACCAAATTTTAAGCAATTTGGTTGTATACTCTTGAGTTATTGAGTTATTAGTGACCTTGATCTTGACCTTTGATTGGATCGCTCCCAAAGTATTACCAGATGGTTCCTGGATAGTGATTAACCATTCAACCAAATTCAAGGCAATAATTATTTGATTGAACTCTTTTTATGCGAATAACAAGATGATAAATAAATAAATGCCGCAAACAATATAACTTTCCGCAATCTGCGAAGGTATTGAAAAGATAGCACCAAGGTTGATGTCATTTTTATATCATTTGTATTTCAAATCTGGAATTATTAGTAATATGAAAGGTAACTTGTTTGCAATTATATTGAATTGATATTTATTAAAGCTTTCTCCACCAGATGCCTTATAATGTTACATATTTATTAATAGTTAATCAATATCAAAATCGAGTAGTGTTATTTGCTAAAAATTAGTAACAATTATTAACTGGTAAAAATTGGTAACAACTATTAACTGGTAACTCTGAACGTTAATTGAATAACAACTCGTGTTTAAATTATATTACTCTTAATAGTTAGATATTAAAACTCTCCACAACATCTCGATTTATAGACCAATTACCAAAAACACTTCAATGTAACTGCTTAATAACTGGGGATGGTTCATCTCTCAATAACAGCTAATTGGGTAATTAAAGGAAAGAGTTTGTGGATAAGAGAGAAAAAAGAGAGACAAAATCTTGCACTCAATGATATGATTGTTGTGCGCAACTCTGGCACAATGTTGTATTTAAACAATAATTGATATTTATTTTTACGCTGTAAATTTTTTTACCCTGTACCAATCTACAGATTAAGTAGTTCTATCATACCCAGGAAGCAATGTTTCTTGGGCCAATATTTGGAGAACATTGGGACAACATTGTGAATATTGGCACAATATTGGGACAAAATTGACCCAAAAATCATTGCTACCTGGATATGTTCAATTGATAATTTCGTACACATCTTGCTTCATTAGGCCAGTTCATCTTTATACTCTGTGCTAAACTGCTAACCGGGTCATTCAATAAACTATCCTGCATTTTGAGCCTTAACCATACAAACAATTCCACATTGTATACACATGTTTACCATATTAATGTGGCAATACAGTATAGATATGTATTATCTGGGTCAAGGCTTGGAAGTATGGTAAGGATTGGTAGCAAGATATAGGATTGGTGGTAAGGTGATAGATGCATGGTAAGAAAAGAATAGATTATAAGGTAAGGATAGACGGTAAGTTAAGGATAGATAGTTAGGTAAGGATTGGTAGTAATTAAGTTAAGGAATTTGTAGTAAGATAAGATTGGTACGAAGAAACAGAATAAAGGATCATTTTGTCTTTTTAAGGGTTATGATTTGTTTGTTTCGTTTTATATCTGTATCTTTTGGGTTATTTTAAATTCTATTTTAAATTAGTCTTTCAAGAAATATGCTTTCGGCATTTTTGTCTTCCGGCAAATCCTCAGTTCGGCGAACCTGTTTTCGGAAAATTTTTGTTTCGGCAAATTCGTATTCGGAGAATCTGGTTCGGCGAATTTGAATTCGGCAAATACGCCGGATACAAATGCAAGTATCTCTACAAATTATTTGTTGTCCTCTTACTTCCCTAAATGCTCTTGATGTCCTCTTAAATTATTTGTTGTCCTCTTACTTCCCTAAATGCTCTTGATGTCCTCCTGATTTCTCAGGTACACGATCTTGTTACCTTGTGAAGAAGGTGAAGTGTTTAGGAGGCGTTACACAGCTATTAACATCACGAGGAAGTGTCCAATGAAGTTGAAGTCAAGAGACTCTCAGGTGGAGTTGGAACTCTATACATTAGATACGGTAATCCCTTTATCGGCAAGTATATTTCTCCATTGTATGATGAATTTTTATTACAAAGGTACATAATATATATTTGGCTATCATTTGTTTTTGTAAACAAATAAATATTAACCAGGTAATAGGACTATCAAATGGAATAATCTACTATGATATAATACAACATGTTTAGATCACTGAATTCAGTTTACCGTCTGTTTAATTAAGGAACAGAAGAATTTCCATATTTTACAAATTGCATGACTATGATACTCAGTTGATTGCTTGAGTAGGTCTTTGAGTTGCAATTCCTGTGAGGCAATAGAAAGAGAATTACTAATTAAAAAAGTAATCCTGAGTGGAGTTTTTCATCGAGTTTCTGATTGACATTATTCCTTATACCTAAAAGACTCGTTTACGAATTAGTTTACGAATTTAATTCGTTTACGAATTAGGTATATCCTTTTATAACAGAATTTTGTATTAGGTTAGATCCTATATGAAAAAGCACAGGGGATGAAATAGTTAGTCATTTAAGACAAATTTATCTTTATAAATAATTTTTTTTCATTTGGACAACATTTTTAATTAAGATGTTTATTTACTAAAGAAAAACAAAGAAAATGTAGTGGTAAAATATACCCTCATTCGTAAATAAACGAATTGAATGAAAATTAATCAAAATATATATTTATGTACAAACATTCATCTCATATAATTGAAGCATTAATTAGATCCAGGGAAGTAGATCCTTTCCGATTTTTTTTCGTAAAATACACACATGTTGATAATAACAACACTATTTTTCATTTCATAGTTTGAAATTTTTAAACGAAATAATTGAAATTATTACTCTTATAAATAGAACCAAATGTATCATTCACGGATGACATCAGTTCGACGTCAAACTCCGTACAAATCAAAAAGGTAAGTAACTAGATATTAGGTTGTAGAACAGAGCAAGCTAAATTGGCCGGCTGCTTGTAAAAATACAGACATTTCACTCATCCCAAATATGCGGTGTAAAGTTTTGTGATATACGAGCAGCTCTTCAGAAAGAGAAAGTCATACTTGAACATTGACGTTGGTGTTTATTGCTCCACTTTCGCTGCTAAGAAATTCTTCTCAGCTTCTGTTTCTAAAGTTTTGAAAAAGAATATAATTATAACAATAAATGAAATTGTAAAGAATAATTAAAAGAGAATATCTTCTTCTGATTTATTCCAGAATTTTAATTTTGAATTGGAAATCGAGAGTTTCTTTTCCAGTTACATTTAGCAATGGATAATATATAATTAAACGTTAATATCTAGACCACCAACAAATGGCAAGTATATAAATTAGTAATGTAATTAATAAGTTTTTACCCCTAGAGCGACCAGCGGGCCTCGAATTCCCGGTCAGGTTTTCAATATTGAGAAATAATTTGAAAACTAATTGACTTAAAAACTTTGTGTCTTTCATTGTCTATGACGTATTATTTATTCATCATATAAAAATCAGTGACCATAATGCAACAAAATTTATTCTATTTTGTTCTACATCATTTCTTATATAGTGAATTTCTGGAGCCCGGAAGAAGTACAATCGCGGCGGGATCAAATTCTTCATTGCACTACCTACATCATTTGTGTAAATTGCAATGTGACGCAACAGCGCATGTATTTTGCCAGAGGTCTAAATTTACGAATGGAAATAAAATGTTATAAAACTAAATATATTGGATTATTTTCTTCGATCATGCTTACTTAAATAGGTCACTATAAAAATCCTGGATTTCCAGCCACTCAAGTCAAGATATATTAGTTAAAAGTAATATTTCCTCCAGAAAAGGCCTATCAGGCACTCCGGACGTTCCAGAGTTAAATTTCTGATGCTCGAATATTAAAACAGCCTAATTAATTACGAAGAGATTATTATTCGAGAGAGAAATAATTAATATTAAATGCGGCATGATATCATTTGATAATTTCCTCATTTTTAATAAATTTTCACTATTTATTGTTGGTACATGATTAATTATAAAGGATTTAATAAATAAGAAAATAGATGAGAAATACTACAAAAGTGAGTCAAATATTTATTTCTAAAATGTTTAACAATTTAATTTGAATGTATTAATAATTAATATATTCGAATGTAATAATATAATATGAATGTATTATTATTAATATTTAATTTGAATGTATTAATATTAATTATTAATAGCAGGAAGGGGTAACAAATTTAACCTGAATCATAAGATAAATATAATATTTACCGACAGAGTTTAATAACAAATTAAATGAATATTTTTTGCTGCGGTGTTAGTAATAAAATATTTAATATTCGTACATGGAATATTTGATTATTACTGAGTAATTTAATTATTTCAATTGAATTTGTATGAACTCAGAGACCAACTGTTTAATATTATTTAATAATATTTATTAGATTTACACTCTGTTAATTCTTAAAACAATAAATTTAAAGAATTTGAACTTTGTGTTTCAAAAGAAAATTAAGAAAAAGTTGAGGAAACTGATAATCTTTGGGAAACTCTTCACACAAAAATCAATTTATGACCTGAAAACAAACACAGATCAAATCCTAAGGAAATTAATGGAAAATCATATGTCTGATAAGTTTTGAAAATTCGGAACATGATGATGAAAAATTTCGTGATACTTTTCAGTTAGTTATTTTACTTAAATGTTTTTTCAATTAAATTTTGTTTACAATTACCATGATAGATATAATAATATAAAATTATATATTTTCAACGGTCTATTATTTATAACTTGCAGATATATGACGTTAAAATTAAATTATAATATGCATATAAATACTCAGTAATAGTGTCATCATTTTTGATCGCTGGTGAAAAGAGCATATAAAGTTTATTGCATTTAAGAAATTAATTAATTCAGTACCTAATCTATCAATTATAATAGCTATATTTGATATGACCCTGATACAAATATTAATTACACTAACCAATCTAATCATATCGATGAAATATGTAATTATATTAATGAAATAGATAATTAGTGTGTAAATTAATTATTAACAGTTGGTATAAGAGTCAGGGAAATGCATTGCAAATAGTCACTTCCAAACCTGAGCTGAAGCGTGACATTCTGTTTTCGTACGTCTGGTAGAAGATATTAACAAGATGAGGGTAATGTTGGTGATGTCTTTGATGGTGCTGGGTCTACTTGCGATGGTGAGGATAACGTAGTAGTGGACACAGAGAAAAACTATTTTAGTCTTGTTTTGTTAGTGGGAATTTGACTTTTATCGAATAATTATTATAGAAAGAGTTTGAAACGTTACAGCTTTTCCTCTTAAAAAATAGTTTCAAAATTGAAACTGATAATTATATTGAAAAGTTTTTGAGTTAATTTGCAAACTAATTTTTCTATTCAAACCTGAATATTATAATTTATTAAGTTTTTTCGTTATAAAATGTATTACAAAAGACAATTTTTGATAATTTCGAGTATAATTTTTTTCTTTTTCTGGTGCAGGGAATGGCGGAAGATCGGATGAAGGAAAATGAACTGCGGGATGTAGTCGAAAAAGGTGAGTGAAGTATTTTAAAATAATAAGAACTATTAGTGTGCTATCTGCATCTCAGGAAATGTTGGTATACACTAATACCATAATACAGAACTTTGAAGATCGCATAATAAATTATTGTGTTATCCGAACAATTTCCTTTTTGAATGGTACAATTTTAATGGTTCAAACATATTTTTATCCATATTTTCTTTTCTATATTGTAAATAATTTTCCAGAACTGCAGATACTATACTGGTCAAAATTTGCTTCAATTTATGTTTATTGTTTACAGTTTATGAGATGCGTTTCATAATTGAGTAAATCTTGGACATGCAAGATCTGAAATCAAATAATTTCCCTACTACATATCTTAAATTCTTATTATCTAATAAGAGAGAATGGCTTTATTTTGTATCTCTATAATTTATCTCTATCATCTTGCAATTAACTACAATGAAATGTTCAATAATTATTAAAATATTCCATAACAAATGCAGGTATGATGATAGAATCTGGAACTAGGAATGGAAAGAGTCCTACTTGGGATGAAAGATACCAAGAGAGCGAAGATGACCAGGAAAAACTGATGGGAGATTTTGAAATTCATCCCGTAAATGGAGGAATAAGAGGAATGCAAGGAGGAGGAGGAATTAAAAGAATATACGATGGAGGCAAAGTACGAGGAGGCTACAGAAAACCAAATGGAGGAAGACCATCGGGATAAATAGGAAGATTTTAAAGAAAAATGACAATGTAAACTAATAATTTATATTCATAAACTTACTACTCGCAATTGGTTGCATTTAATATATTTATAAATATTACAAATTAAAGATAGTGAGATTACTTTAAATATTATGTTCAAAAAATCAATATTATTCAAATAACAAAGTAAACAATTCGCAATGCTATCAATCGTTTTACTTTTTGTGAATAATATTTAACTACCAAGACCCATGAAAAGAATCAACAAAAATGTTTGATAAAACTGATAATATAAAAATACTGTTTTTGACAACAATATTTGAAATGCAGCAAATGTGTTTAGTAACATGCTTCTTAAAATAATACCCTTTGTATTAAATTTTGCACCCGAAACATATAAGATGAAATAATTTAAAAAAGGTAAAGATAAATATCAAGAAAGTTATATTTTGCTTCTTTGTTTGATACCAATCAATAAGGAATGGAACCTTTAATTTTATTGCTTCAACGTCTTATTTGCCAGAGTTGTCTATTCCTTCTATCTAAAACTTCCTGACGTTGTTCAAGGCTCATTCATTGCCTGTAGTCTCATTCTTTCACGAGTTGTTTCCTTTTTTAAATCCATTGTGCAGTTTGATGTTTTAATCGATCATAATATTGTATTTTAAAGAGGAAAAGTCACATGTTACTCAATCCGAAATTCATATAAAAAAATTCTTTTGATATAGTTGTACCTAACAATAAATAGATGTATATGCATATTTTCCTGCATGAACAGTCAAAGTTAAGTCTATATACAAATGATTGTAGATCATTTCACCGAGGATCAATTGACCTAGACCTTTTGGAAAACCGTGGACTCTGTAAGGTTATTAGTGGCTAAGCCTCCAAAGGTGTACATATGGCTCTTGGACAAGACTCATGAACGCAGCATCATGTTCAATATTCTTCTATAATTTAACAGAGAAGTTGCCATCCATGGTTGACATTAATGATGCAAGATATGAGGATCCAATCCATGATTCGAATTCAGGTCGTAAGAACGAGGGTTCTTAACTGTGATTACTTTTGGTACATGTCCAGCCGGGCCGTAGCTGGAAGAGTCATCCTTGTCACCAGTGGAAAGAGAAATTAAAACACAATTTTCCAAGTCCTTAGGTATTGGAGAGACAAATACGCCAGATTGCCCTACATACAAAGAACGAATTTTCTTATTTGTCTTTGAAAACATTGTTCCTTTGACCTTATGTACTTTCTGAGATGGTTTCTCAGAGGTACTAGGCGTTGAGCCTAAAGATCACTTCAAACTGGAAGCCTGTGACTTTCAAACTGAGTCGAGTAAAACAAAGTGTCCGTATTGCAAATTGTTCTTCCTCCTTGCCCGTACCTTCAACTGTGAGGTGTTCCTATTCCCAAAAGATTGGTATCGATCTCAGGCCTGGGAATCAGACGTGCGTTGGATAATGAGTTGCCCACCGCATCTTCTTTATGGGTTTCATGGAGAATTTTGTGTGGTTTTCCATACAAAAGAGAAAAAAGTATTCAGCTCCATTTCAGAGTTTTCGACGCAGTCGAAACAAAAAAGGCCAGGCAAGTGATCTCTTCAAGAGTGAGAGAACCATCTCAGATCACATGGAGCTATTCGATCTTCGTATGTCTATATCCTTCAGCGAGCATCGCTCTTCCAGGACTGAAGATGCGGAGGGTGAGGGTTGTCCCTGGCATCGTGAATGTTACTTCTGGGCAACTTGTCGATTTTGGACTAAGCCGTTGGAACAATTCCTACGGCTTAAACACCGGTTTATCCAAAGTCTCATTATCGCCAAGTCGGGTGATCAACTTGTCGAACTCATTTAAGATGGTGGGTGGTGTCATGGTTACGCTTGGGCTCATCTATTATCCTCCTCTAGTCACAGCGGCTTAGTCAGATACCCTACTAGGAGGTCATCCGATCAGGCAGCTAGTTTAAGGGATAAAAATTGTAAGGCCCGTTACCCCCATTCAAACCACACGAGGTTTCTTGGTCTGAATCTTCCACAATGACCTGAATAAAATGTGATCTAATCTGGCATAGCCCATGGTTCATTGTATCACACAAGCCTCTCCACCAAGTCAATGTGATTTGCATCAAATAAAAATGGTAAATTCAATGCGTCATAAAACGATCAATACTATAATCAGTCGTCTCACTTCTATATTTTTTATGAAAAGAATAGTGTTTTATTGGCAAATATAATATACTTTAAAGAAACATTTTTACACAACGAAATTTTACAACACCTTGAAATAATGTTAAAGTTACTAAATAATATCAGTTTAACAAATTAGAGAATGACGGATTATAAATGGGAGCAGATTAGAGTACATTTGAATATGTAAAGCCCTGATATTTCACTGAATCTTCTATTCATATATGAAAGTGGAGCATTTACCTTCATAATAACTCACCTGGTAGTTAATTAATTGAAGCCTCAACAGTTTCACTCACCCAAAGCCCCCTAATTTCATTCAGTTTAATTTATTCACCTAACATCAATCTAGCTTTATCACTAATTACTTTAGGAGCATTTAATTAATGCAATTACATGCAATTACCCTGAAGCTCAGCCATTCATCCTTCAGAAAAAAAGACTGAGTCTAAAATTTGATGTGAGAGAATATTTGTTATTTAGCCTAGCTAGTGACAAAGCGATAAAAAGTTAACTGTTACTGAACATCGCTAGATATAAAGCGATGAAAAGTTACACCTTGCTAATTATTTAGTGATTGTGGTTGGAAGAAAAAAATGCAAGTCAATATTTATTAAATTTTGAATCAATGTTGAAAGAAATTTTATAGTGGTCAATTTTATTGTTTTATATAAATATTTCATTGCATTCTTTTACCAAAAGACAAATTTGAAATTATTTAAATAGCATCAGTCAAAATAATTTTATTCCATGTCCAGTGACTGAAATTTCGAATAATAATAAAATGTTGAGCTTTAAAATTCTAAAATCTGTTCTCCTGGTCTCATTTTTCACCTCCTGAAGAGCTCTCCAAACTCCTGATCCTTCAGACTTTCCAGTAGTTTCTTCACACAGAAAATACGAGGGAAATAATATTATAGCATTAATAAAAAGGTTATTTGTATTACTTAGAAGAAAACAGTAGTAAGATATTAAAACTGATTGTGATACTTAAATAGTACATTATGCAGTATTAGTATTAATCATAAATTTAAATATTACCATTAAATTATACCAATTGATTTTATAGGCAAATATTCAATTTATTTTATCAGTTAAATTGAGCTAACTTGTGAGTTTCGAATTTTTGGAAAGAAAACATCTGAGTTTGTGTTTCAGTTCTGACAGACAATCTGGTACATTAGCAATATTTCCTATCAAATAACATAGAAAAATGAATAAAAAATAAAAATACTATAAAGATATTGAATAATATTGCAATTGAATAATTGGAAAATGTCCTGACAATTCTAAGATTGAAAAATAAATTTGCATGTGCGAATTACTCTATAAAAGAATAATTATCTTTTATTTTCCTAAAATAAATATTCTAATAATTGAAAGAAAAACAATATTTGTAAAATTCTAATCTTTAAATTAATCAGTTTTGCCCTTTGAAACCTCCATTTCAAAAATTTAATGTAAAATGCGAGTGATAAAGAAACTGTTATCACAACAACAATCATGATATGTTGTAGGTGGAAGAACTTTGTTTCGATTCTAAAAAAAGTTCTAAGTAAATTCAACTGCTAGAAAATTATCCCTCATTTATACCTTGTGTGACTAAACTAAAAAAATGTTGAGTTTGCAATAAACACCCCCAATTTGACTGCTAACCTAAACGTATATATGTACATTTAACATTTTATGACATTATTCCAGTAAAAATATTCTTTAAAATAGTAGAATTGTGCACGATGGAATTTTCCAATCACCGAATTTAACCCTTGTGGAATTTTCCATTGCAGAACTTTCCAGGTGTAACTTTCTGGGGTGAATCTTTTACCAGCCGCATAATTTTTATCACTCGCATAAAAAAAGTTATGAAAAGTTACCTTAATAATTTCTCATTCTAATTCTAATAGACTCACCACTCATTTATCTTTAATTTATCTTTCCTTTTATCTTTCCATTCCACCACAGAACTGAACTCATTCCTCAGAGACTGCGTGAACAATGATATTAATTGATATCAGATAGACTCAATAGGCTAATTAACTTCACTTGCGATTTAATTATGATAAATTACATTAATGTCCATCATGAGATTGAAATATTATCCCACAATATATTACTTTCAGACTGTAGACTGTAGAGCTTGCTTGGCAATTCAATTATCGGAATAAAACAGCCTATTTAATATTTCCATATAGAATCTCAACATGATCATCATTCATTTCCAAGAATAAACAAATATTTAAGAATTCCACAACATTGGAAATCACAGCTTCTTTGAAATTAACAACATTTTCAACACAAAGTTGTTAATGCAAAAACCTTAGAATGAGAAATCTCTGATAACTTCTTACTAAATACAAATTGAGGGTCAGTTGTTTCAAATTCAAAGCAAATGACAAGGTTTCATTTTTCTTTTCTCTATTTATAAATGATTTTTCAAGTCAATTATGAACCATTCCTAGCTTCAAATTTTTGCAGGGACACCTTATAAAACATGAAAAGTTTTTTATTGGAATGCAAGATCAAGGATTCCGATCTATACTCAATGATGCACTTAAAATTGGGAGAAGTTTTTATTTCAAACTATTAATCCAATGGAAACGCACTAATATGAGCTTTCATGCAGATTAAGAACTAATAGAATCTCCATTTCTGCCTACAGCGAAGGAAAAAATTGAGGAGAAAACAGAAAAGTCATTGAGGTTAGAATTAGATGGAATATAATTATCCTGACGTCATGTCAAGTGCGATAATAAATTACAGAGGAGATGAGCGGGAGAATGATTATTTATAACTTAAGAAACTTGAACTGAGGAAAATGAAATGGAGAACTGTTTGATTGTAGTGAAGGCTTGGGGTTACGAATTTAATCCACTCAGATTCATATCAGACTGATATTTTATTTATTAAAAATCGATTTTCCAATAGAAGCAAATTGTTGATGAAATTGGATTGGAAAGCATTTATACGTATTGTTTCGTGAAGCCTAAAATGCTGTGCACCTTAAAACAAATTACAGAAAAACAATATTTTATTATATAAAAATAAGATTAATTTTAATGTTAAGTAATTTGCTATAAATAAATGAAATTAAACTATTGACAGTGATTTTAGGTTTTCAGTCCATTCTTTACATTTTAACGATGTCGTCAATTTGAATGCAAAATTGCAATGGATTCTTTTTCTAACATCTTTAGATTCTTATTACGTCAAAATCTGTTTCAAACGTTATGATAAATTAATATCTACCACTGATTACTTATAAGTATCTTTTAATAATGCATGAAAATTTAATTATTATGATTAAGTTTTTGGCTCACGTTTCAAATAATGAGTTTAAATCTCAAATATTAAATACTTGCTACACATGACATTAAATGTAACTCATCATTTACTAATTTCCAAACACTTTCCAAATAGTATTTATTTCACGATCTTTACTCTACTAAATAAGCGGAATTTTCAATAAAAAGAGGAAATTCGTTCGGAATTTGAGAGCAACAAGTTGCTGTGTGTTGATGGACTGAGAGGAAATTGATGCAGGAAATTGACTGGAAGAAGCACCATCTTGTTAAGCATTTTGGTGAGTGTTGTTTGGTGTATTTTAATGGGTTTGTTATGTGAGATCTGCAGGGAAGATTATTTTGAGTCTGAAATAATAAACTTTCACCTGCTATATATTTCATTGTTGAAAGCTAACCCATGCAAATGGTTTAAACGGAAATCTACTAAGTAGTTTGGTTTGCTATAATTTTTGGAAATGAATAACACGCATGAAAGAATCTTAAAAAATTAAATCATAACAGTTACGAAGGTAGGACATACTATTGAGAAACATCAGAAGTAAGAGTAAAGAAATAAAAGTGGATTATTATTCTGCGAAGTTCTTTCTTCTCTAAAAAGATTTATCGGTCTTTCCAAAGTTTATTCATTTAATTTAAAAAAAAAATTTCAACAGTCTTCCGAATATTGTTGAACGAGAGAGAGGGTCTTGAAATTGGATTCAAACCAACAACTTTGCAGATATTTAGAGTTATTTGATATTTAGTTATTGAAGGTTGTCACGAAATGTCAATTCGATCACATTTGATTAACTATCAACATTTTAAAACAGTTGCAAATTAAAATAACAGGTTCCATCACTTCCATGGATTCGTTCACTGAGAAATACCTTTCAAGAGTCAAATCAAGACAAACCAGTTGTACGGGTCTTCAGCCACAGTTCCCTTTGTCTCTGACTTCAATGGTCCCCAAATCCATTGAGTAACTGAGATGGCAATCACTTTCTATGGCACTCGATCAGTACTTCCCAAAGTTATATAGTAACTTAGGTAATAGTCTCTCATACATAGGTCAGATAAATTAATACCTTAAAAGCATAACTAAGACTTCATAAAACTGTTGCAAGTAATAGCCATCAGGTATAGTTCTGACCACAACAATCGCATCAAGTTGTTACGCTTTCGTCGAACGTAACATTATGAAAACTGTTTATTTATTTCCATTATAAGAAGCAGTGATGAATCCATTCATGTTATTCACATTGCTTAACTTTAATTTTTTATTTATGTGTGTTACCTTGTTGACGTCACGGTCACAAATTACTCGATTACTCGGGTTAAATCAGTAGGTTAAATAATTTATATAATATGTATATATTTAACTATTATATTATGCAATTTAATAACTATTTTTACCAATTTACTTTTTCTATTATTTTAAATATGATTTTAAGTGTTGCTGTTGTGACGTCACCTATACACTACAAATCTCGATTGTCTTTATTATATTTCAATTCTAGTTCCCGCTTTTGAAACCAGGGGGCAGAGAAAATAGAAATTGGTGGGAGTGGTGTATCTTATTGTAGTATAATATCTTTGTCGTTAGTGCAGAGTATAACTTGTAGCACTTCACCTGGTGAATGGAAATGCAAATGAACCGTAAAGGTTATTTTGCATTTAAAATATTCTAAATATTTCATAGTGCATCAGAATGTATTGTTTTATACTTATAAAAATATAATGTATTAACTTCAGCCTTATATTATTATCATGAATGATACTTAAAATACGAAAACATTGTGCTTGTAAAATTTTACATTGTATATAATATTTTTAGTAAAAAAAATTATATTAGTTTCAATATAAAAGAAAATTATTTAGAAATAATGACGAATTGAAAAATAAAAAAAAATCAAAGTTTATCAATTAGTATCACGAATAATTTGTTTCTTTCGATTAGTATATTACATACAAACCTAACTATCACAAAATAATAATAGAGCATGACATAAGAAGCTGTTTATAACAAAATTATATCAAAGATATTCTAAATAAAGCTGATCATAAGTTTCAAGTTTTTTATAATCAGAAAACTAATATTAAACAAGATCAGTAAGAACTTTATCAAGACTATTGGATAAAGTTTAATATTTAATATCCGTCTTTCACTATTTACTATTGTTGTCATTTTCTATGATGTCTTTTGAATGAAAAAAAAAACTCGATGAAGAAAATTAAAATAGTTATTGAATTAATAATAATTTTATAGTCTCATTACTATTTTATTTTCTTGAATTTTTTCTCAAACATAAGTTAAATGTGTCGATTAAAACATTTGAAAAATTAAAAGTTAGGGAGACTTTGTAACGGATTTATTATGAATATTAATATATATTTATTATAAATATAATAGTAAACTTCTTCCACAATTTTCAAGTTAATTCCCAATAAATTGCATCTGCCGTCAACTAATTAGGTTCTAGTTATATCTTTCAAAGACTTAATGTAGTTAGGGAATGATTGAAAAATTTCGAGGACATTTCAGGATTTTTTTAGTCCGAAATTTTCTTCTTGGAGGAATTACAGGTAATAATAGAAGTAATGGATAGATTGCTTCCATATAGTTAGTCTTACCGATCAAATTAGGCAGCTTCAAAGTAGGTTAATCTTTGACTAATCTCCCTGGTCTTAATTTCACTTATTTGAGGTCACGATTATCATATCAATTGTAATGGACGAACTGAAATGCTCTGGATTATAAAATCTGAACAAATTGAATCCAATGAAAATGTGACATTTTCTTTCAAAACATGTAAATTTCGAGGACAAAGTTAAGCGTTTTCACAAAGTAACGACAATGTAGCCCGAATATTCGATATTTAAAACTCATAATTCCTTTGTTTCTGCCAATACTTTCCTATCGCCAATTTAGTGCAATGCAAACTAAAGAACCTGTGAAGATAAAAAAGAAGTTAATAATCAACCCACTGCTGTAATGAAATACTTATTGCCTTCGCAGATTGCGGAAGGTTATATTTTAGACAGTTATTTTATCCCGTTATTCGCATAACTCAAAAAGTATTCAACAAAATTGCCTGGAATTTGGTTGGACGAGTTCAATGTCAATGGACGATTTGTAAAAAAATTAGGAGCTCTCCGGGGAAAAGTAACGGTCATTCATAACTCAATTACTCTAAAAGTAACCAACACAATTGCCTTAAATTTGGTGAGATATCCAGTCAATATCTAGGAACGAATCAGCTAGATTTTGGGAGCAATCGAGTCAAAGATCATTTATTACTCTATAACTATAAAGTCTTCAACCAAGTTGCCTGAAATTTGTTAGTACGATTGGTCATTATCCAGGAAACAGTTGACTAGATTTTGGGAGCAATCGAGTCAAAGATCATTTATTACTCTATAACTATAAAGTCTTCAACCAAGTTGCCTGAAATTTGTTTGTACGATTGGTCATTATCCAGGAAACAGTTGACTAGATTTTGGGAGCAAACATGGAAAAGGTCAGGTCATTTATAAGCGGTGACGAATGTGTGCGCTCTACGAGAACCCGTCATCTAATTTTCAATGTTATAGATATAAAATATTGGAGAATTGCTTACCTGTACATATTAAGGCGAGATAAACATGACTCTTTATTACTTTAATACAATAATTTAAATTGAAATATCCCTACTGATTAAGAGTACCGTAATATATTAGCATGAAGGTTTTATAATTGATTTAAAACAAACATAAACCTTTTTGTGAAGTCACGGAGCCTTGGAATATATTTTGTGTAATTCTGTGTTCGAAATGTATTCTACATTCTATAACAGAGAGTAGAAATTTCTTGTTATATATTTCATATCTCTGTACTTCATGTTTGTTTGTGTACGTGCGCACTAAATAAAGGATGGACAGTATTGTCCTGTATCTCAAGCTACGAGGTTGTGTCAATATCCTCTCTCTACACTTACCCTTACAATTACAACATCTGGCGACAAGGATGGGATAGTGATTAATTAAAAATGTCGACTCCTACTGATCTGAATAACTATTCCAAGTGTTTTAATCCTAAATTGGAGAGTGTAGATGAATTTATTGCTCGTTTTAAACTTCAAAACAAGAAAGCTTTGGCGGCTGAGGATAGTGATGGTGCAACACTAATAGCTAACTCGCTGCCTATAAACATTATTACAAACCTACAACGCCGTCTGCAACCTATTTCTATAAATGATGCTACATACGAACAAATAGAAACTCATCTATTGGCTGCGTATAGACAAAAGAAAACTTTCATTGGAGCTTCTGTTGCGTTTATAAATAGGAAACAGAAGACTGATGAATCTATTGAAGAATATTCAAAATCTTTGAACGAATTGGCAACTCAGTGCAATTACAAAGCATGTTGTAGAGATGAAAGACTGCGCGACATTTTTCTGAGCGGAATTAGAATGAAGAAAGTTCTAACATCACTAATTACAGATTCTACTATTGAAAGTAAATCTTTTCAAGACTGTGTGACTTCAGCAAAATTAATTGAGCAAGCACTTCGTGATGTTGAAGATATAAATCCTGATGAAAAACTGTACCATCAAGCAACTAACTGTGTCGAAGAAATTAATAAAGTACAACTGAATAGAACTGACGGCGGAAATCTACATGCGAATAAAGTACCTGCAAATTATACATGTATTCGTTGTGGAACAAAGGCGAAACATTTTGCAAACAACTGTTTTGCGCTTAATATTACTTGCAACAACTGCTCTAAGAAAGGTCATCTGGCGAAAGTTTGCAAGACTAAAGGGAACGTTCGTTATGTGACAAGTAATCTAAACAACATAAGAGCTTCAAATCAAACAAATGAAGAGGAAGAAGATCCTGCGCAATATGTCACCATAAACCAAATAGCTCCCGATTGTAAAACTGATGTGGGTAATAAGAATATTAATTCTTTTTTATAAATAGGTTAGAACCGGTGCCAATTAATCATCATCCTGTACAAATAAATTGCAAGTTAAATACATTTTCTGTGGATTTTGAGATTGATACAGGTTCCTTTGTTTCAACTATAAATATTAATGATGTTAAGCAAATTAAATCAGCTGTCATACTTAATACTAAGAAACGAGCTAAAGGTTATAGTAACACAGTAATTAAATTTTTAGGGGAAGTTAGGTTGGAGGTTGAATTTAATAAGAATAAAGTTATGCATACATTTTTGGTAGTAGCTTCTAATCAAAATTCATTACTTGGCAGAGATTTATGTGAGAAGTTGCAAATTAAAATGCTTTATCCTTATAATGAAACTAAATATATTAATTCAGTTGAACAATGTGATGTTTTAAACAAGTACAGTAAATATCTATCAAACGAATTTAAATCTGACGTGAAGCAGAAAGTTGTTTTCGACGTAAAACCGGATGTTCGTCCAATATTTTGCAAGTCTCGCTCTGTACCATTAAAACATAAGGATTTGGTAAAAAAAGAATTAAGCAGACTAGAAAGTTGTGGTATAATTACAAAGGTGTTTAATAGTAAATGGGCTGCCCCTACTGTAAATGTGTTGAAATCGAACAATACCATTCGAGTATGTGGAGATTATTCTCTAACTATTAATAAATGTATGGATACAGTCCAATATCCTTTGCCCTCGGTTAACGATGTGATAATGAGAATGGGAAATCCTAAGATTTTCTCTAAACTTGATTTACATAGTGCTTACTTACAGTTACCACTTGACGATGCGTCTAAAGAATACACGACTATAAATACAACCGAGGGACTATTTGTTTATAACTATTTACCTTTCGGTGTTGCTAGCAGTCCAGCAATTTTTCAATCTGTAATGTGCAGAATACTATCGGGAATTGAGAATGTAATAATATATCAAGACGATATTCTCATCATGACTGATGACAAACAGAAACATGACCATGTTTTAGACATGGTGTTAAATCGATTAATGACTCATGGACTAAAATTAAATGTTCAAAAGTGTGCCTTTTACGTAAAATCTATAAACTACTTGGGGCATATTTTTGATGCAAATGGCGTTCACACTGATTACAATAAAATCCGTGCTATTCTTGACGCACCTGCTCCATCCAATGTTAGTCAGGTACAAAGTTTCATTGGGTTGTGTAATTTCTATAAAAGTTTCATTCCCAATTTCAGTGAGACGTTCGCTCCTTTGTACAAGTTGTTAAAGAAAAATACCAAATTCTATTGGGATAGTTCTCATGATAAATGTTTTTCAGTAATTAAGAAACTTTTCAGTACACACAGGGTTTTGAGATTGTTCGATCCAAATTTGGACACAGTTCTAGAAACTGATGCATCTTCTGAAGGCGTTGGAGCATGCTTATTGCAATTACATAGTGATGGGTTATTCCCAGTTCAATTCGCCTCGAGAACTTTAAACAACGCCGAAAGAAATTATTCCCAAATTGAGCGTGAAGGCTTAAGCGTTATCTATGGCTGTGAAAAATTTCGGTACTATCTACTCGGAAATAGGTTCACAATAAACAATGATCACAAGCCTTTACAAAAGTTATTTGCCAGTACATCCGGTGTTCCTTCTACATGTTCAGCTCGCCTTAAGAGGTGGTCGTTGCGTTTATCTCAATTTATCTACGACTTTAAGTACACCAGAGGGGTAGACAACGTAAACAGTGATTTCTTGAGTCGTTTACCTTTGAAAGATACGAATTCCGTAAATGAACCATACGAATTGATATTCGTAATTGATACCTTAAGCGCTATGCCAGTCACATGTAATGATATCAAACTCAGTACAAATTCAGATAAAGATCTATGTTTGGTAAAGGAATTTATAAAGTACGGTTTCCCTACTAAAGTAAATGATATATGTAATACATTCAAATCTGTTTCTGAGTCTTTATCTATTATGAAGGGTTGTATCATGTATAACAACCGAGTTTTCATTCCCGTTCCTTTAAGACCAGCAGTTTTAAAACAATTTCACGAAGGTCACCCTGGCATTAATGCAATGAAGCAGGTTGTACGGTCATTAATCTGGTATCCAGGCATTGATGTTGATATACATGATACAGTTCAAAATTGCTCCATTTGTATTAGCAATCGAAACAGACCACCACAAAAGTGTAATGCAGAATGGCCAAAAGCTGAACGTGAATGGTCGAGGATTCACATCGATCATTTTTTCTTAGAAAATAAAATTTTCCTGTTGGTGGTTGATTCGTTATCGAAATATATCGAATGTGAGATAGTTAGAGACACGTCATCTAAGGAAACTATCGAAACATTAAGAATGATTTTCAGTCGAAATGGACTCCCCGATACCATTGTTTCCGATAATGCTACCTCTTTCACGTCAGAGGAATTTAAAGATTTCTTGCTAAAGAATTGCATAAATCGTATCACACCTCCACCCTACTCCCCTGCTTCCAATGGCCAAGCAGAAAGATCCGTTCAAGTTGTTAAAAAACTTCTGAAAAAGAATAATTCTGGTTCAATCAAAAGTAGGTTAGCTAATTGTTTGCTGTATTACAGAAATACCCCTCACTCTGTAACCAATGTACCACCTTCTGTAGCATTAAACAAAAGAAGATATGTTACTATTAAAGAACGGATCAACCCGTCATTTGTACCAACTATTAAATCTCCTCCTAAATCTTTTCCATCATTTAATGTGGGTGATAAGGTGTTAGCATTAAATTTGAGGGAGGGTAGAAAATGGTTGAAAGGAACGGTTGTGGAAAAGCACGGTCAGAATGTGTACAGTGTGTTATTGCATGATTACGAAGTTGTTTGGAGACGTCACTCTAATCAACTATTGATGTGTAAATCAAATGATTACGAAGCTGTGCCGTCTGATAATAGTATAACATTTGATCTAAATTCTAATAGAGATTTTCCTCCACTAAATCTTCAACCAGTTTCTCTAAATATAAGTTCTGATAACTCTAATAATTTAATTAATAGTGAACTATCTATGTTCAATAATCCTGATGCTGATGATTCCAATTCGGATGAATCAAATACTAGTAATCCTAATACTGAACATTTGGTTACTGCTAAGAATACTGATGTTTTATTAAGAAGATCAGCTAGAATACCTAAGCCGGTAGAAAGATATATTGAGAAATGTTAAATGTATAAGTATATATGGAGATCTTGTTTTGAACTATATAAAAAAAAGGATTAGTTTCTTGTATTAAATATATACTGTTACTTCACATTCAATTATTCATATTATATTATTTTTTTTAAATGAAGTTTGTAATTAAAATATCTTGTGGTGGAGGAAGTCCCACCGTTTTTGTTACACAGTTATTATTTTTTATATTTCTTAAGTCTTTTCAAGGCAAATATAATTATGTAAGAATATTATTTCTATGGTTTAAATCAATGTTATTATAATTAATATATTTGTATATATATTTTTTTTTTTTTGCAATCTTTAAAATTAATTTAGTATCACATATTCTCTGTCATAAATTTGAGGTAACACAAATCTTGTGGTGGAGGAGGTGTTATATATTTCATATCTCTGTACTTCATGTTTGTTTGTGTACGTGCGCACTAAATAAAGGATGGACAGTATTGTCCTGTATCTCAAGCTACGAGGTTGTGTCAATATCCTCTCTCTACACTTACCCTTACAATTACAACATTTCTACTATCAAACTTTGGTGCTGCATTATTTTTGTTTGTAGTTCGATTGATTCAATTTTGTTAACACGGATACATATTTACGCTGCAACAATTTTTGATAATAGATTCATTTTTTCGTGGTTGGAAAATGTTTTTTTTATTTTCTTTATTCAATTCAGTAAATCTAAGTTATTAAATGTTTTCCCCTCTTATTATTATTTTTTTTTTCAAAATAATGATAATAGTTTAATCATTTATCAATTAGCTATCACTTGGAATTAAAAGAATTATCAAGTTTGTATAAATGTTGATTTAGTCGATTTTTCCAATATATTCATCACTCAACAGTCAGTGAGTAAAAGTTCATCAAACTTCTCTCCCACGCCGTCTTAACTAATTTACAGTTACCGGAGATAGAAGTTCTTCTCCAAAATGATTCATGGTCGAAAGGCATTTGGCTGTAAGAGTATCATTTGAATAACCGTTACCTAAAGGAAGATGGATATTTAAATTTGAAATATATAACTACATGTGGGTCAAACGTTGCAGACCAAAAACTTATTCGTCTGGCATCAGGCTTATGAGAATTTTTGATTTCTACTTCGATATTTTCATCTTCTATTATTTCATCCTCCACAATATTGGTCCTTTAAACTTCACATCGCCATTATATTGTTTGAGCAAAAAACTTTTTCCTCCTTTCGTTGTTTAGATGAAATCCAAAATAATTATTAAAGTATAAATTGATAAGCAAAATATGATTGCTGTCGTAACTAGTATCTACAAAATACCTTAACTTTCCTGTATTTAAAAGCCAAATGAAATAAATTTCGGCCAAATTTCCGTTCTGTCAAATGTTCATCCGACAAATTGTCCTTCCGCAAACGACCCGCACATGATCTTTCGCTGTGTCTCATCCCGTAAAATGGGTAGCGAGATCATTTAACCAAAAGCTCTTCAGGTCTAATTTCCCACTAACTTACAATATCAGTAGTTCTTGTGGGCCTAACTAAAGCCTATTGCTTTAGTTAACTCAGCTAACTATGATCTGACGCTACGGATAACAAATGAAGCTGGTGAAATGAAACCATCTACGTAGTAGATTGAGAATGAGCGTCACTTTATAGAGTTGATTTCAATTCGTCACTATATAGAAGGATGCTATTCTGAAACTGCTTGTTTGAAGATCAGACTAAGTCCTCTAAAACCAAATCATAATGTAGTTGACATTTTATCGTAATTATATTTGTGCAGCTTTAAAATAATTTTTCGAACCATATTTGAGGTAGGAATATATTTATGCATTCAATTGAAAGTCAACAATGCACGCTATTGACTGTGAAATTTAACATTTCACGCATGAATAAAATATTCGAATGTGAAAATAGATATTAATTGTGATCTGTACCAGTGTACAGACAACTTGGCCACAAGAGAGCTGAAAGAAAATTTCGTTACAGTGTTCTAATTAAAAGGATTCAAACAAACGTAGGAGTATTTGACTAAAGTCCTCTCATAATCTCCTACTCATTTACCGTATCTGATCACCCATTCTCGATACTCCATAACCTGCTGTGATCTCTGATACCTTTGTTAGGGAGAATCATTATTGCAGGCTCAAGTTTGCGCATCAGAACCTAAATTAACTCCTTGTGATGAGTCCTACAATGATCCAAAAGCTACTCATTACAGTGTGCCATTGTTATCATGCAGATTGAATATGGAGTGATATGTTATGGGAATATTCCTACCAAGTTTAGAATGTAGGAATGGTGATTCCAGTAGATGTCTCAAAACTGTAAGATAATTAATTTGAACTTCAATGAACATTGAAATATTAAATTTTTTACCGGCATTTAAATATTGTGATTGCTAATTTTGTTTGAATAATAATATTCCTCTGCTTTACCTGTACATATAATGAGCCTAATCGAAGCTATTCAAATATTCATTTCGTTTGAACAGATTTACATCCTAAAAATTGTAGAATCTTATTTTTACTGAGCAGTTCTGCAATTTGTAAATTTCTTTGTTCGTAGACTAAATTCTTCAGCTCACATGAACGCTAATGTCAGCAAAAATTTGGAATTTAAATTTGACGATCAAAGTTAAATGCAGCTCAGATGGAATTAAACGAAGAGGATAATTCGGTAAATATTCATATGAAGATAAATTAATTTTCTGTAATTTGTCATCAATCCTATTTTTACGGGAATTTAGTTTGAAAAAATAATATTCTTTTGGTTATTCTGGCAGCATACATATATGAACTAGTTAATCCTATTGAAATAGTTTCGAAGAGAGAAATAAAAACTATATCCCAACAGATGACGGCAGAAATATCCCTGATATCTCGTAGATAGTGTCTTGTCGTGGCCAGACGATTTATTTTCATTCGAAGCACCACAGCGATTAAAGTTTTTGTTCCCAGAATTTCATTTGATGTTAGTTATAATGGAGTAAATAATAGCCTTTGAAGTTATTTATATTTTCGCTAAACTATTTAAATTAGTTGCTATTTAGTTGATTCAATTTGGTGCACTGGAAGTGTGATAAAGTTTGTGAAATTTTAAGAGCTTACGAAGCTCTCATTAAATTGAAAGTTTTTCCATTTAACTGATGAAAAGTATTTGACTAATCACTAGGGTAAATAATCTAGACTGAATAGGAAGTTTCTAATCACTAGGGTAAATAAACTAGCCTGAAGAGGAAGTTACTAATTACTAGGGTAAATAAACTAGCCTGAAGAGGAAGTTACTAATCACTAGGGTAATTAAACTAGCCTGAGGAGGAAGTTACTAATCACTAGGGTAAATAAACTAGCCTGAGGAGGAAGTTACTAATCACTAGGGTAAATAAACTAGCCTGAGGAGGAAGTTACTAATCACTAGGGTAAATAAACTAGCCTGAGGAGGAAGTTACTAATCACTAGGGTAAATAAACTAGCCTGAGGAGGAAGTTACTAATTACTAGGGTAAATAAACTAGCCTGAAGAGGATACTAATCACTAGGTTAAACAAACTTGACTGAAGTTCAGTCTGTGCGGATATAAGTATAGCGGTTACTGGTTGTCCAAAGTGAAAATCTATTAACACAAGAGCATTGAACTGCTTATCAATGCGTGATAATTACGAAAGCAGACGTGGTGGTAAGTGAGGGTGTCCGGAAAATTGCCAGGCGGAAAACTGCTAGGCGGAAAACTGCCGAAGCGGAAAACTGCCAGGCGGAAAACTGCCAGTCACTTAATGGAAATTTATGTATTTTTTATTTTAAATAATTAGTTATAAACACATTCAAAGAACATTTTAAGGGATTAAAGGGACATTCATTTTTACAGTAATAACAATATAGATATTGAATTACTTAATATCCAAATGAAAATTATATTTCAACAAAGCTACCTTATTAAACACACAGTAAACCAAACTTCAGTATACATAAGGAAGTAAAAATTACCATTTTATACTTATTTGCTATGTCACGTACATATTAAAAACAAGTTAAGTTACGTATAGTCCCTTGTTTTTAATTTCCTATATTAATGTCAGCAATATAACCTTTGGTTCAAAAGCAAACGTTAAACCCCGCGTACTGATTTGTGATTAATAGCTAATTAGATATTCTTATAATTAGTTAATAAATTAAGTGTATGTATGTTAAATCAACATATATGTATGTTCAATATTTAATATATTTACATTTTCATTCTCCATGTCAATTGCACAACTCCTTCATTCTTACAATATTCCTTTATATGTAACAAGTATTATTAATTAATGTACAATCCAATTCGATCGAGTGAAATTGTCAGAGAATTAGGTACTATTGGTAGGTAATAGCAGTTTAATAATCATAGATGTTGTGTTGCAAATTCTAAATATTTCACAAACATAGATCGAAGTTGTTTTATAATGAGTACAAGCGAATATTAAGCTTGAAGGCTTGTTCTCAAATTATAAATTTTTTTAGACAGTTAGCGCGTTATGAACTGATAATTTAAAGATGCCTTGTGTAAACAAATAAATTGTACTCTGTCCCTAATACTAATATTTCTTTGTTTCTTCTCTTAGTATTTTAAACCTTTTCTAAGAACGATTTTAGTTTTTAGTTTTTATATTATATTTCATTTATATCTTTAATATTTATATATTTACATATTTTTCTAATAAATTGTCTACATTTAATTATTATTTTTGTTTTGTATGCTAAGTAAAAATGAATGTTCCTTAACTCCTTAATGTTGGGCGAACAACATTTTTATAAATTAAATTGTTATTATTGACTAAAGTCATTAAATTGCCAGTAAATGACTGGCAGCTTTCCGCCTGGCAGTTTTCCGCATGGCAGTTTTCCGTGTACCTAAGTGAGACATAAGTTAAGACAATGTCTCCTGCTAACCAAACGGAAAGAGGAATGTTACAGTGAATATTAATTCCTTTCAATAAAACAAATTGAAATCATAAATAATTATTTAGAAGTGTAAATGATTATTCTCTCTAAATTACAATTTGTTCAATTCAATATTGTTCATTATCGTTTCATTTTAGCTGTTCAGAATGTTCAGCAAAGAGAATAAGAAACCAATGCTCAGTGCAAGCTGAGCCAAACTTGTGATGACAATAGACTTTTGTTATCTCAATCCTAGAGTTGCTATTATTTGTGGTAAACTAAAAGCAACTTTTGTTATAAACTTTGAGAGGAAAACAAGTTAAATGCCTTTAAAACTTTTGAAACCATTATAACTGTTGTGGTAAGTTAATTCGTTACATTTACCGCACAGATTTCAGGGTGTCACTTAATGCCTTTTGTTAAAGTATAACAATAAATGTAAAGTTATAACTTTAAATTTACGATTTGTTACTGTTCTCTGAACCAAATGGATAAACTCATTGAATTTGAAAAAAATCAAGTGATTATTAGTATCCAGTGTCAGAGATTACCCATTTGGTAATATGGAGGTTATTGGCTACAAAAATAAAATTCTTTATAAATGAATATAAAAATACTTGTCATGTATCGTTATAGTTATTGCCGTTAATATAAATGATGTAATCCCTGTTATATATAGAGATTGCATATTACTTGGAATACCATTGTCAACTGAAGTAAAAAAAGAAGAATAAAGGTGATATGGTTAGCATTGCACAGCTTCCTTTATAATGGGAATTTGGTTAAATATGACCAAATAGGTACAACTACCTTCTCAACCACCCCTAACAGGTTATCGTTTAAATGAAGTAGTAATAAGTTACGATGAGAAAACTACCTTACCGCTCTCTTGGTGTTCAAAAATGAAAACACATCCCCAGTAACTATTGAAACTTCTGTAATTCTCAACAATTACGCCACTCTCGGCACCAAATTACGTACTTTTGAGGAGGACTTTACCTCCCATAAATTAAAGACTCTTTAAAAACTTTGAATTAACAGACTTTAGAAAGCTCTTTAAGGTTTTTTTCTATTTCTTTCCCTCAAATTACTTTGGGATTTACGGGACAAAATATTGAAGAAAAGTGAATTTGGAGGAAAATTAGATATGGTTTACTGTTCTCAGTTATGATATCGATACGGTTATTAACTTGTATGCTAATATTATGACGTCACACCATCATTGTAATGTTTTCAGTCATGTTATAAATTTGGTCAATGGTCACTGACTTTTATGCTAACTTTATGACGTCACGCCATTGTAATGTTCTCGGTCGTGATATCGATATGGTCAGTGACTCTTATGCTAATACTACGACATCATTCAGGTCTGCAAAATCTATTCAAATGTAGAGGAACAATTCTTTGGACCATGAGGCACTTTTGAAATATCGGATTGAAATTCAAGTGGAGAAGGGAGATAATAAAATAAGATAGATTTTATTATGAACAGTATTGAAATCGTGTGCACTCATATTAAACTAATCGTCTAAGCTTGCAGTTAGTAGACTAATGACTCTCCAGTTAGGGAAGTTATAGAAGTGTTCTGAGTTCTTTTGGAGAGAAATGAACTCAATTTATTACTTGTGATGTCATTTTACCCCAGAATAGACTATCAGCATGTGGTTCTATGACTTCATCACTTTTTTGTTTGTTTAAAAATCCAATATTTTTAAATTATAGTATGATTTTAACAGAAGAAGGAATTCATTTCCTCTCGGAAGGAGTTAGACCTAAGAAGGGGTGAACTCAACAGCCCTAAAAGAACTCTTTCACGATTATACAGATGATGAAGGCATTTCCTTTTTAAATCGCAAGAGTCATTCTCTAATGGAACCAGGTAGGCTCTCTTGGATGGTTTGTTGTTTTAACAAGGCATCTTCCATTGATTTTCATGATTGAAGATGTCTCCTGTGGTCTCTATAGCAATTGGATTAAATATGTAAGCATCACCAAGAATGGAGTATTTTTGACGTTTACAGTTCTCCACAGCCACGGCAGCTGATCCGCCGTAATTGGGGAATCATTTAGTTGTGTCTTGACAAATGTTTTGACACATGTTCATTACCAAACCAGGTCCTTTTCATTCCTGTACGAAAACACTGTTATATCATCTGAGCGCAATTACTATCAGCTCTGACGACTCTAGAGGGTTTAAGCATTAAAATGAGCTCAACTCTCTGTAAAGCCTATTTTTGTATATCATTTATTGCCACATGCCTTAAGTGATGCCCGGAAATCTACCTACGAGACAGGCCATGGAGTTCTCTGCCGAGCTCTGACACCCACTCCGAGAGCAATGGCTACACTCAAGACTAATAGATCGAGCTCTGTACCTAATGACGGTATCAGAATATATTGAAGTCACAAAAGCAGGTGAAGAAATGTCCCCAGCTCTTCTACAACCCAATCCACATAGACCAACCGGTAGAGTTGTCTGAACTCAGGAATCAGCCGTCATCTCTACAATCGTCACACTGCCAACGGAAGATTAAAGTGATTCACCAAAACAGTTAAGCTCTACTCCGTGCTTCTATAATGGAGAAGCGCGCAGAATAAATTTCAGCTTCAGAATGAAGAACCTTTCTACAACAAAACGAATGCTTGATGTTCATCGACAACTCACAACCGAGAGACCATGAGATCCAGATCTTCTTTCTGCTCAAAATATCCGCTCGAAAACCAATTTAATTTAAAGACTCTCCCAAGAAAGATCAACTATCACTATGAGTAACCCTGACATTGTGACATCATTTATCTACAGAAGAGACTTCATCTCCAATTAGGAGATGACTAACCGAAATATAATTGATTTCTCAAAAAACACTTGAACAAGGCACTTTTAATTGGCAGGAGAGTTAGTTTGTAAGAGTGTTGATATTAGAAATAATTGTAAAACTTCGAGTTGTTGTAGTACCAAATAAATGTAATGACTCATTTTCGACAATTTGACGATGTTTTTAAATAAATCACTTTTTAATAAGTTATGTCGTTATTTTAGTTACTAATTAAAAACTGTTGAGAAAATACTTTTTCACAAGAAATCTACTAAACTACTCAGTTTAGGTCTCTCACTCTTCCCTACAAACTATCGCCTCTGTATTTTAATTAAGTTATCTCAAAAACGTATTTTATTCCTTTGATGTAGTAACGTCAACTATTTTTAGAGTTTATATGAATTTGTTCAAAGACTTCAGGAATTTCCCAAAAGAGAATATTTTAGTCTATGCTTCAAAATTAATGTACAGGTTATTTAATTAATTCAGTCTGTGAGTTATTTTTAACTTACTTAGAACAGAGCAAGTTAAAAAAAATGATTGTTTTCTTTAGTGCGACAGGCTGATTAAATTAATGTGGATTTTATTTTGAAAAAAATTCAATTTAAAATACTATAATAAACATGAGTTAAAATATAATATAAATATCTTTACTAAAATAGGTAGCAAACAAAATTTATTATTATGATTTAAATAGTGTATAAATAACACTACTCATAATTCGTAATATTATTTAATTAGAACTATTAATTAAGATACACTAAAAAGGAATATTGGAGCATATTATAGATAAGAGACGCTTTATATAGGTTAACATTTTGTCTATTTATATTGTATAATTTGTATATTTTTTTCGTTTGTACATAACCTCTTGGACTTTTAATAATGACTCCAAATTATTTTTGGTGTTCGTTTTGGCAGGCGCTAGTGGATCTTGAACTTCCGAAATGCTTGGCTTTTCAAGAAGTTCTGTCTTATTTTTGAAGAGATGGATAAACGTTAAAATCAAAGCATAGGTTTGTTCAAAGTCGAAATTATTTGTGAGAGAACGTCGAAATTTAAGTCGAATTAATGCAGAAAATCGCCAGGTCACAGCTCCTGAAATCACTGCTCCTTCATTGACCTTCAAACACAGTTTTCACAGAATAATGTTCGTCGGTAGCTTCACAAATAAAGATTACATGGTAGATCCCTAATATGCTTCCATTTATTTGTCTAACTCTTTATTTTCCCGTAGCTACGATTCACCATTGAGACTATAAATCCCCTACTCACCGCACAGTGTTTGTTTGACTCACTTGATGGATGAGTTCTAAAAAGAGAGTAATGACTTGCTAATGTTCATTTCACAAAAAAGTCTCATCGCTGAAGATTTCAATAATGAAAAGTCATATATAATGGAGATAATTTCCTGTATTAACTAACTATTGTTTTATGTTGTGGTGATAATTACCAATGTATGTTTTTCTTTATAGCTCTACTAAAAGAATATATGTAATTACATCGCAGAGTTTGAGTAATTAACTCTCAGTAAATTTGCTATCAATTTCCTTCTCCAGACTGTAGTGAAGATTGATGGGGGAAATTTCAAAGTAAAGAACCATAACAATCAGAGGAGTTTGATAGAGCTGGAGAGAAGGAAACAGCTTTGAGAACTATACATAAGTAATGGGGAGATTGGATGAACTTATATAATCGTAAAATAGAGGCTCTAGGCTTCGAATTGAAATATTCTGAAACTTTTAATTATCTCTCGTATTACAGAAGTAGAACATTATTCTTTGTAAGTAGGAAGTAATTACCAATCTAATCATCATTAGATTGACAAATGAAGTTGGTAATATATTTTAATTGGGAAATTTTATTAACTCTGAGTTTCTCTTTCCATCGATTACTTTTGTTTGTTTTTATCAACTTTCCCTTTCATTTCTAGCGCCGCTTCATTTTCTCCTTCACTCGCTGCAGTCACTGGCAAAAAGGTGAAGAAAGTAAAGGTGTTATTGAATGACTACAAAGTGCAGTGAATAATAAAGGAGAGAAAAGTAGATATATAGTACTTAAGACCAAAGTACATAAGTACTTAAGACCAAAGTACATAAGTACTTAAGACCAAAGTACATAAGTACTTAAGACCAAAGTACATAAGTACTTAAGGCTAAAGTACAGAAGAACTTACCAATAAAGTACAGAAGAACTTACCACTAAAGTACAGAAGAACTTACCACTAAAGTACAGAAGAACTTACCACTAAAGTACAGAATTACTTAAAGCTAAAGTACAGAAGTACTTGCTGAATACAGCACAGAAATTCTTCCAACTTCACTCAAGTACATGCTAGCTCCTTACTAAAGTACAGAAGTACTGTTATGAACAATGATTGAAATATGTATAGAACTAGGTATATTTCTACACAAAGCTATGAAAAAACATGACTTTTCAATCGTTTTGAATGCCTATAATTGCCCTTTGCTTACCATCCTCCTCCGAAATGGCATCTGGTAAATTCATCGCATCTTAAATTTACCGCATAGTAAATTCATAGCGGTGATTTCTTCGCATGGTAAATTCATCGCGGGTAAATTCAACGCATGGTAAATTCATCTCATGGTAAATTCATCGCATGGTAAATTTATCGCATGGTAAATTCATCGCATGGTAAATTCATCGCATGGTAAATTCATCACATGGTAAATTCATCGCATGGTAAATTCATCGCATGGTAAATTCATCGCATGGTAAATTCATCACATGGTAAATTTATCGCATAGTAAATTCATCGCATGGTAAATTCATCGCATGGTAAATTCATCGCATGGTAAATTCATCGCATTGTAAATTCATCGCATGGTTACATTATAAAATTAAATTGATAAAATTAAATAAACTCTGCAAATAATTGCGCCGATTTAATCGCTGGATTAGGGTAACTTGTTTGTACGAATATGTTCTGTTAGTTTACTTTAAATGATTAGATTTTTAGTAATAGAATGTCATATAATTTTTACATGTATATCATACATTTACTTTGAAATATTCAATGTGTGGGCAATTGCATTAATTTATTATTTTATAGCTATGTATATTTTTCTGTTAATTTACATTTATATCATTTCTCAAATTGCGTATTTGGGTAGCTACTCATAGTTTGAACAACAACATAACTGTAAATGCTACACCTCTTTGAAAATATGATCAGCAAAGCATAATTGCCTCAGTAAATGGGAACCAGGTTTCTAATTATTTAAGAGGTATACCTTAAAATATATTTTTTTTAAAGTAATTTAGATGTATATTTTGTTCAGTACTAACGATAGAATTTAATTTCTAATATTAACGGTTTGCTTTTGTAACATGTGATCATTACCATATATTATTTGTAACGTTACAAGTCTTTTTAAAAAAATCATCTATAATTTACCTCTCCGACACTTTTGTTGTCAAACTTTAACATAAGGTAGCATTCGTCGAAATAACTACTTTTTATTCCATGAAGATATGGTCTAAAATGCTTAGTTAAAGAGTTACAAGGTTAGGAAAGTAGTATCTGTACCATTTATTATCATTAGTTAACATTATTTATTTAATTTTGCGATAAGAAACAAAAATTTTTAACAGTAATTATTAGGAGCATAAGAAACTTAATCTTAAATTAGGTAACATGCTAACAAAATGTGTTCGAACTGTCGCCAATTTGTTGCGATGCAGGCGTTCAAACGTTTGTCCAAAGATTGGAGGACGCGAGCAAAGACACCAGGAGTTTCATGAATCCTTGCGGGAAAAACGTTTGAACGCTTGCATAGCAACAAATGGGCGGCAAATTGAACACATTCTGCAAACATGTAACTTAATTTACGATTATGTTTCTTGTGCTCCTATTAATCACTTTTAAAAATTATTTGTTTCTTATCGCAACATTAAAAAAAGACGTTAACTAATAATAATAAATGGTACAGATATTACTTTCTTAACCTTGTAACTCTTTAACTAAGCATTTTAGACCATACCTTCATGGAATAAAAAGTATTCATTTCGACGAATGCAACCTTCTATTAAAGTTTGGCAACAAAAGTGTCGGACACACTGTATTATTTGTATTATCTACATTCCTGTTATATGTCACCGACGATGTAATATGCGATGAATTTACTTGCGATGAAATTACCATGCAATGAATTTACTGCGATGAATTTACCATGCAATGATTTTACCCGCGATGTATTTATACTGATCCCTCTGAAATCGTTATATACCATCTAACAAAATTGTATGTTTCTCTATCACTATACATGTTATTCTTTAGCTATCATACACTGTTACGATAATTATTCTATTGCATTTGATAATAATTGTATGTGATATTATATGTGATAGCTTTTATATTTTGCATTTGTCCATCTAGATTCCAGACTGTAGAGGTCTATTGTAGCTAGTGAGTTATGAGGCAGAGCTGTATCCAAACTTTTAAGAGGACTGTATATAACGGGTTTTAAACTATTTTTTATTACTATAGATAAAATTTTGAAACCGCTCATATTTGTGTATTATGCATAAACTATCATTTATGAAAAAAATTGTGCGACCCCTCTCTTGCCTCCCATGCACCCCTAAATCCCCAAAAAAGTCAGGTTCATAAATATTTAAATAACCCAAAAACAAAATGAGATGATATTTTTAAAAATCGATTGCTAGTGAGTTTTTATAGTATAATAGTGCACCTCGTTTGTCTGATTTATGGGATATTTAGTGCAAAAATAAATAAAAAAAATGGAATTTTTCATGAAATTTTTTAATCTTCTCTGTAAAAAAAATTACAACCATTAAATCATATAAACTAAACCGTATAAATGATACCAACACGTTGCTGATCATTCTACAATGTACCAATTGCCACTACGTCACTTTTAACTGGAGTTATTGAGTTTAGAAATTGAAAAAAAAGCATTTTTCATGGGAGACCGAAAGCACCTAGAAGATGAATACGCTTACTATACAGCCCCATTATTCATAAATCCGCCACTAAAGCTGAATGAAAGTAATTGGGAAAATAATTTTCCACTCATATATTAGTACACTTGGATAAATAATGTCCCAAGGAATATCATCACTTTCTTGTAGATGCTATAAATCGTCATTAACACGCAGCATACTCTTGCTGGTACTTTGTGGATACATGCTGGTACTGCCATGAATATTTTTTTTTGGACACACTGTATTGTACCTTAATATTACTTAACGCTCTAGTTTATTTATTTGCCTAGTTATCTGGAATGGCATACCTCCTCACGTCCCATATTCCGAGAGTCTACTATTTTTAAGGGTGTGCGGAAAGTTCACCGCCCTCAATTTTCGCCGAAAAGTTCCTTGCACTCAATTCACCGCATGGAAAGTTCACTGCAACTCAATTCACCGCAAAACAAATTAATTCAAAATATAACAGTATTACAGCAAACTTATAATGAAACAAATTGAGTACGTATACAAATTGAGTATATATTGAGTACGTGAAAAATACAAGCTTGTTTAAGATGTAGTTACACGTCTCATTGAATATTTATAAAGCTTTTCTAATCAAAGAAAATACATGGGGACAGTAATTATCAAATTAATATTACGGGATATATGAAATTGTATCTATTTTATTATGATTGTTTTCCTGACATTAATTCATTTTTCTGAGGAATTATTTTTTCTTCATATAAGCTACTTGTATTTAATTAATCAATACATATAAGCTACTAACACCAAAATTACGAGATGTCATAATTATACAACTATATTCCCAGGTATGTAACGTATATGTAGCTACAAAAAGAGCATTGACGACATAGAAATTGACAGTGTAATGTTGCGCAGCTGAGCTGTGAAAACTAGATATCTTATAATAATTAGACATTAATACACACAACTCACAAGTAGGTATGGTAAAAGGAAAGAATTGTGTGAAAATCCGTTCACTTTATAATGCTCACATTATAGCAAATTATGAAACCTTTTAAGAGGAGTCTCATCTACGCGTTAAACATTAGTTTATATGAACAACCTGTTAAACTTAAGAGCACTAACTAAATCCATTTTTCAAATTTGGAAGAATTACAAATGTTAGTAGTCATTTTATTACCATATATACTAATAAATTGAATATAAGAGAAAGGTTTTAGACATAATATACAAAGTATTTGATTACGTATACATACATACAGCGGTCTAACCTTTTCTTTAACATTGATTATCAATATCGACACACATTACTTAAATTGAAATTACCATGCGGTGAATTGAGTGGCGGCGAATGGAGTTGCGGTGAACTTTCCATGCGATAAATTGAGTGCGAGAACTTTCCGTCGGTGAATTAAGGACGGTGAACTTTCCTGTAATCATTTTCAAGACGAATTAATATATTTTAAGTCATAGCCTACTCCATTTGTTTACATTGACTGTCCGTCTATGATTAGAAAGTACAGTTATGAAGTATTGGTTTCTTCATAACTGAAAGCCACTTCATAAATCGTGTGCAGTGATAGTTTTCTGTTATTAAAATCATTGAGAATTTTTGTCATTGAGGGATAACTATGACAATTATTATTCTTATTTGGATGCGCTGTGAGCACTAAATTTTATACAAAATTGAGGTAATTAAACAAATACTAAGTAAAAGTTGTGGGAAATCAATATAGCTACACATTATTGATGCTGTTTTGAGTCTGGTTGAATATATTTATGCTGAGTTAAATGCTAAAAGACATGTCCTGTGAGTTTCCGTTGATCTGAGAAAGGCCTTTGACACCGTAAACCAGGACATTCTTTTACATAAACTTTCCAAATACGGTGTCAGAGGAATTGCACTCTCTTGGTTCCGTAGTTATCTGTGTGAGAGGATGCAATGTGTTAAGGTTGGTTCTATTTTATCTAATGATTATCCAATATCTTGCGGTGTACCACAGGGAAGTGTTCTTGGACCTCTCTTGTTTTTATTATTCATAAACGACTTACCTAAAATTTCAGATGACTTGCATTTCACTCTCTTTGCAGATGATACAATAATCGCATGCAGGGATTTCGATTATCATTCACTTTTCTATAGATCTAATGAAAATCTTTCTACGTTATTTAATTGGACCATCATTAATAAGTTATCTCTTAACACTAACAAAACCACCGCCTTATTATTTACCAACCGTACTCATGATATTATTTCTCCAATGTTGCTGACTATAAGTAATTCTAGGATTGATTTGGATGAGAATATAAAATTCCTTGGTATACATCTAGATAACCACTTAAATTTCTCTCACCATATTCAATATATTTGTTCGAAACTTTCCAAGACAACAGGAATACTTTATAGAATATGCAGTTTCATTCCAGAGAGCGTTCTAATTGGTCTATATTATTCATTTGTTTATCCCTATCTGCTGTATGGTATTCTTATCTGGGGCGATGCTCCTGCTGCTCATCTCAACACCCTAATTTTAATTCAGAAAAAAATTATTAGAATCATAACATCCTCTGAGTACCTGGCTGCTACTAGGCCTCTTGTCTTAAAACTAAAAATTTACGTATTCCAGAAATTTATAAACTTGCACTAGGAATCCACATGTACTTGCAGCACAGTTCTGGAAATTTGTCTTATGCCACTCACAACTATAGTACCAGATCTCGTAACAATGCACTCCTAACTATCCCAAGACTATCTCAATGTCAAAAATCATTAACATTCAATGGACCTAAACTCTGGAATACCATACCGCAGACCATACGCACCAGCAATAATTTCAAATCACATTTTCAAGAAAAATATAAGAATTATTTATTAAATGAATACGCTACGTAATCCTGTTGTCTTACTTAAATTTTTTTTTCTCCTTTTTACTACATTTAATAGTTTCATCTCTTGTTCTAAATATTTTCTCTGCTATACATATCTGTAATAAGTTTTAATCCTTCTCCTACACACTTAATTTTTTTTTATTTTGCCTGAAAATAGGCTTGGATGAATGTATTATTCTTTTTGTTCAATAAAGTTTATCTATTTATTTTATATTTATTTATTGTACAAAAAAATAATAAATATCATGGTAGTAGTCAATTATGTCTAAATTTAAATCATCAACAAAAAATACACATCTTTTAAATCTCAAACAATAAAAAAAAACAGTTTATAGTACTCAATATATCCGATTTATTGATAACCTAAACTTTATAGTAAATCTTTACCTTCCTGATTTACATTTTCATATCATGATACTCCATTATAGGATAATACACAATTATAGATGGTATCCTTTAATAATTGGATATCATCCTTACCTTTAATAATTATTGGGTCTCATCCTATAATTGGGTATTGTCCTATAATTGGGTATTATTCTATAATAGAGTATTATATTATTATATGGTAGAGTCTGGTAGAGAAGATTGCAAAAACCCACTATTACATTGAAGTTGTAATTTTCCTTAAAAAAATTCTATATTGTAATTGCTTAACATTCTTGTATTTTTCATTTTCACTTATGCAATATGATTTTTAATTCTGCCAATTCATTATTCACTTCTGAGAACTTTACTTGGAAAAGGTGAAGTTATACATCAAGAATTATCGTCTTCTATGATTTAAACAAAGAAAATACTTCATAACTCAGGATTATTTCATAATTCAGGTCCTTCATTACTCTGGTGTTTCATAAAAAAAACTTCATAACTCAGGAGTTTTACTGTATAAAGACAGATTTTAGTTTGATAAACGTGTTTCGTGTTTCAAATTGAATACTCTCTAAAATGTACAGACATATATAGATTGTGTTGAGTTTCTCTATTATTAATAAGATATGTTTGAAGCATTTATTAACTTGATGAATTACAATTACAATTAATTAATTTCAATTTGAAAGTTTTTCAAACAAAACTTACGTGAGACAACAAAGAAATAAAAACGATCAATACCGTTAATTCGCATCGTTTAATTATTTTATATTTTTCTGCAAGGTTTGCAGAGACAAAGTTTGTTCCCAAACCAATAGTTTCTTCAGGGACATTGCAAGGTAAAGACAATTCAAAGTTTAGATTGACTTTTCCTGTATATAAACCACTTCAAGAACAATCCAAGGCACTCTAGAGTGAGAGTCCTACTCTTGAATTCGAAAACGGAAAACTAAGTGTGAAGTTAGACTAATTGGAGTGTTTTGATGATTAGGATGGTAGCTGCTAACTGGTGAGAAGGAAATTTGAAACATCATAATAATTAACTCTTTCAATCTGAGACACCCACACGTTTTTAGTTTCCCTCTGATTTATGTCTCTAAAGCGGGACACTAAGTGAATCAAATATAATTTTGATATGTTTTTACTTGTGTTGATGATCTTGAATGTGTTTCAAGTCAATCATACATGAATTTTCTTCAACGTTCAGACATTAAAATGAAATGCACTGAAACACCTCCAAGCTCTTGATTTACTTGAAACGCTTGTTATGTTGGTGCACTTAGAGGCAACGATTGCAGGATAAACTTGAAACACCTGGTGTTTAACAATTTTTCTGAGTGTAGTTTGTTATTGAGTGTATTATTTGTTATTTAATTTATCAGATACTAGAGAACAGTTTTTGTTGATACGTAGTAAAAATTTCAAATGTTGTTTCAGTACTCCATAATTTCAAAATCAATAAATCCAATTCATTGCAGTAAAAATATCGTGAAATCATACACATCAATTAATAATTTCCAAATTATTAGGATATGAATAAATTTAATGAGAGATAATAATAATAGTGAGTATTAGGATGAGTAGCAATAATTATGTTGAAAACAACAAACAAATTAGAATTAAAATGTTTACAGTTTTTAAAATGAACAGCAAACAACAAACCATATATTCTTTATATCGGCCATGATCAGTTTTATATAATAACATTAGTTATACTTTTCAGTAATATGCTTTATAAATATTACTGTATTGTAAAAAACATATTAGATTATTATCTAAAATATATAAAATATAATGTAAACTATGATAATTAATATAATTGAATGGAAGAAATATTGAAAAATAGTTTAAACTATAATAATTTTATGTAATATATACAATAGTTTAAAAAGTGTTCTTCACTTGCATTCAGTCAAACTACTGAGCAAAGTTCGACAGTTTGTCTGTCTTTTCTCTCCTTAATACCCTTTCTCTCATTAATTTTAAAAACACTCGAAAAAAATTATTTTAGTGGTAATATAAACTCATTGTGGTTAAAGAAACATGTTTAATACCAAATTTATTATTTTCTATACAGTAGCGAGTATAAGTTAAGGGACAGTGAAACAAATTCAACCATTTTGTTTATTGTGAAGAAACTAATCAACGAAAATACGTGAAACTTACCAACAATAAAGATACATATACTGTGGGTGTTTGCTAGAAATATTAGCAAAATCAAACAAATATTTACTTAAATATTCAACTATTGCCATCAGAGGCCAAAAAAGACACCGAGCAAAAGTTTAGGAACTGTTGTCATTGCATTAACCATTGGCTAATTAGACATACAAAATTAATATTTTTATTCTTTTATTTTGATGACCTCGTTGGAATTAATCAGTTTTTAGCAGAATTATGGAGTAATCTTCTGCCACTCTTCTTTCAGGAATCCACAAAGTTGAACCTGATTTTTTGGGTTTGCGCTCTTCAGTACCATCACCAATTACCTTCCAAATGTCTTCGATGGGATTCAATTCGGGGCCCTGAGCCGGTCAGCTTATAAGAGAAACTCATTTATTTTCTGTGTGTAATTTCACAGTTTCACCCATGTCACAAAGAGGATTGTTTTGCATCAAAATCCGTGGTTGAGTATCTTATGATTGCAAATATGGAATGCAATGGTGGATGAGAAGTTGCTTATACACTGCTTCGTTGACATTGTATGCACATGAACAATTGAGCCTGTACCCGCCGCAGAAATGATGCTTCAGACAATCATGCTGTCGTCTTTATGTTTCACAGTTTTCTAAACAAACTTCAGAGACAGTCGTTCACCCACATTCCATCTAACGTACCTTTTGCAGTCACTTCCGATCACATTAAACTTAGATTCGTCGCTGAAATGACCCATGGACCACTGCTCCTTCGACCAAGCGACACGCTCCTTGGCAAACTGAAGCCTTGCAGTTTGGTTCTTTTTTGATATCAGAGGCTTCGATGCATGCATCCAGACATTTAATCCTACCCTGTTCAACTTCTAGAAACTGTAAATCTGGAGAGACTGAAACCATGCATTTCACTCTTTTTGGTCAGAAAAACCTGCAGGAGTCTTGAAACGGTACTTCAACACAGTCTCAACATGGCACGATCTTCTCTGAGGGTACTGTTTTGTGGTCTTCTTGATTCTCGTTTTGAATCAATTGAAGCAGCACACTCTTTAAAAGTATTAACAATGCGATGCTCAACACTCATAGATCTTTATCATATGATGCCTGTAATTTCAGAAAGTGAATTAACATCTTTAGTATTGTAATGGCGGCGATAGTTTTGTTCCAATAACTTGATGTCTTTTAGTAACAATTCAATACATTGAAACAGTCTTTTAAACTAAGATTATTCAATTTATACCCGTTTATTATTAACTATTCCTTGACTTTTGCTTGGTGTCTTTTTCGTCATCTGATGGCAAAAGCTAAATATCTAAGTAAATATTTGTTTTATTTCGCTGATATTTCTAGGAAACACCCACAGTAAATGTAACTTTATTGTTGTTAAATTTCACGTATTTACGATGTCTAGTTCTTTCGCAATAAACAAAAATGCTTAACTTTTTTCACTGACCCTTAACTTATGTTCGCTACTGTATATATTCTATGAAATACGAAGTGTTGCTCAGGGGCAACATTATGAAATAAAGTCTAAAATTCGGTATTAATTGGCTGTGCCCTGTAACTAGTGTTACTGTGTCCTGTATCTAGTAATACTTTGACCTCTAACTACTGTTGTTGTACCCTGTAACTAGTGTTACTGTATGCTGTAACTAGTGTTACTGTACCCTGTAACTAGTGTAACTGTGTCCTGTAACTAGTGTTGCTGTGCGCTGTAACTAGTGTTACTGTGCACTGTAACTATTGTTGCTGTGCGTTGTAACTAGTGATAACGTCCCTTTAACTAGTGTTACTGAGCCTTGTAACTAGTGTTACTGAGCCCTGTAACTAGTGTTACTGAGCCCTGTAACTAGTGTTACTGAGCCCTGTAACTAGTGTAGCTCATTATCTAGTAAACTTTCATATGTTTTCTTCTCCATTATTATTCCTTCATTCATGTTGATACGTATTCGGGTGGATGATTTCCCATAAAATGAAGAAACGTTCATTCTGCAAAAAAATCAAATAAGAAATACAATTATATATGTATTTGTAGAATATATGAACATCTCGTTGATAAAAAATGATTGTGTGTATATCTACACCCTACATTCATGATGTTGCTCTCAGGCAACACATCGTAAAAGATTCTTTTTCACCAACAATTTTTTAATGTATCTATAAATACTTAGACAGATATCTCATTTGGGTAATAAATGAAGGAATTATTGCTGAAAACTGTAATATTTGGAATCTACTGTAATTATTATGCTGTCAAAATAAGGTGATACATACCTGACAGAGAGGCCGAAATATTAGCGGAGATAACACGACACTCAACCTCACTAGTCTGCATCTGGAGCGCTACTTACAGGCGGCTAACATTTTGTTTAAATGTGTCTGTAGTCCAGTCCACTGCTAATACATGGATATTCAAGGACTACCAGTGTATAGAATGTAGTAGTGACAATTGAGACTGTTAGTGTATGTGACGTCATCACAGCAACACTTTAAAATTGAATTTAAGGCATTCGAAGAGTGTTTTATTATAAAAAATGTTTATTTATTGCCAATATAAGAAAAGAATAATGGTGTATTCAGTTATTCAAACTATTTGACCCTAATATTCGATAAAGTCTGTTGCCTTAATGACGTCACGATAACAAGTCATTCTGTTGTCACTACTACGTATATAACAGTGGACCGAAAAACAGACCTAATAATGTAGCTGAGAGACGTTGTTATAGTTCCAGTACTTTAACTTCCTTGGCTACTAACCACCATTTGTACTACTTTCACACAGCAACACTAGCAGAATTATCATATTGACGCTTGAATGTTTTTTAGAGCTGATTTTTTTAAGTGTTGCTCTGAAGCAACGTTATGAGAGAAAGGGTTAATACAACAGACTTCAACATCTCATGACAGCGACTCAGAGATTACTGAACTGATGACTAAAACAGAGACAATTCAGTCTGAAACCTTGAAACTTTGTTCTCTTCGATTGCTTTGTCTTCCTCACTATTATGGTAGTTTGTTGATTTTTTATTATAACAATCTGATATTTATAATTATTTATCCAAATATCGTCAATGTATTTACTACATTTTCGAATTGCAGAATCCATAAACAACTTCTTGGACTAGGGCTGAAAAATTGATGAATTCTTGGATTCCATCTTCATCTTAATCCCAATTTTCTATTTATGCTTTCAAAATTTCAGAAGGAACTGAATGCTGTTAATAATCTCAATGAAATCAGAAACTTTGAAAGTTCTCGAAGAAGATTTCATCTTAGTGATTCTTTCCTGTAGGATAAAGTAGTTGTTTTCGTATCTCTCCAAGTCCTATTAATCCTCAAGATGTTATTTCAGGAGCTTCTGAAGCTATTCTTCAATTCTAAATTGAGTTCCAAGAGATTCTGTCGCATTCCGTAAATATCTTCTTTTCTATTCAGACTGAGATTCATGACGCCATCTTTCGGTGTCTCCTTTATCGTTCCTATGATCTTCAGCGTCCATATCTTTGCCGTAAACAATGGACTGTTCGCTAACTTCAGCGTCCTAAGTTTAGATCTGCTGGACATCAGCTTCATGTCTTTACTCCAATTGTTTCTGATCAGCTGTGAGATTGCTGAGTTTTTATCCTTGAGAGAAGGAAGAATTCTTTGAATGTTTCTTTTTCTAAATCTGTTTAGAGTCTGAGGAATATCGTCTCTAAGAGTGTTAGTACTTTGATGCTACATCTTCGTAACTTTTATTGGCGGGGTAACTATTAATCGTTTTTCCATTGTGTCAGTAATTAGAAGTATAATTTTAAATCATAATGAAGATATGAATTACGTTCAGAAAATACATCAGTGAGGCATTTTCATCTTCAGAAATCAAGTGATATAATTAAGAAGATTCACTAAATAATTTTTCGTATCTAGAATATCAAATTTAGTTGACAAAAAAGGTTTTAGATATTAATATTAAAAAAATGTACCAGTTATAATAGTAGTAATGAATCATTTAGTAATTACAGTTTATTGAATATATGTTGATCTCAATAAAAGAATTTGATATTTACTAATTATATGAATCAATTCTGTAATTACAAATTTTCAATCAAAATTTGTAAAGCAATAATTTTTTGAGCATTTAAATGCTTAAAATCTCTTTTTGTGATACGGTTCTACAAGTAATCATAAAATTTTATATGAGAGATATTTATATCTCTCAACTAGAAGATATGATGGACATAACTCACCAAAGTCATATTTGTTGTGATTAATGAGGACAGAACAGGAAATGTGTCGGGATGAAAGATATTGCAAGAGAGCCACAGCAATCAGTTGATTCTCGCTAATCAGGATAATTATTACCTAGAGGCTTCATCAAGAGTGACAGGATACATTTAATGAAGAGAGTGAATACCTAGAGACTTCATGAGGAGAGACAGTTGACATTGAATGAAGATTGTGTACATCAAGAGGCTTACATGAGTATATTCAATAGGAAATAACATACTTCAAAGGATTGTTCATAGTGTATTTCTGACCATTCAGTCAATTCAAGCAAAATACATTCACAAGAATTAGAGCTGTCTCTTTGGTAATTCTAATTTAGAATATAATCAGGCCACTCCTCTAGACCAAACTTATCAAATTATCTCCCTCAGAGTAACTGAATTAGCCATCAACTTATCTCTGGTTTTCAAGTTATAGTCAGTCACAAGTTCCACCAACTCTCGCCAAACTTTGAACTGATTTAAATAGATGCGACATTAACTATTATTAACAAACTATATCTATAACATATTGGAATATTTATGGTACAAACAGGGTTAAATATTATCTTTACATTATTAAAAACGAAATATTAGAACAGTCTTTAAATCTTATAATTATATCTATATTTTCTAAACAGTTCAATTGAAGATGAAATATACGATTTCTATTTTCGATACGGTTAAGTAAACCCAAGAAAATACAGTATAAATCATCTATAATGGACTTCAACTAGTTCACTATAGAGATTAAGTTTACTATAGAGGATTCAAGAGTTGAATATAAAACTGGCCTTTTCGTGGTAGACTAGAAAAAATATTTTCTTTTCTTTTTAAATAAATTCCTTAATTAAACGACGTATATCATTTATGGATGGTTCACTACAAATGATTTCATTATAGAAGGTTTGTTGTACTTTAAGAACTCCAATTTCATGAAATACAACTAATTTACTATATAGAGATGCATTTGTGGCAGACTAAACTAAATATGTTGAGTATGCCCAATGTTGTTTGGTTTCTTCCGTCTAAGATTTAAAAGAAATATAGTAAAAAGCGCATAAGGTTATGGAGATACTGTCTCTACCACATACGTTTATATTGATCCAGGGATATATGTTTTTACTGATATTGATTTCTAAGTAAAAACTTCTCTGATTAGTTGGCAAACGGAAGGGGGTGGATCACTAAAGCTTTTGTGCTCCACCCTTTGTTTGCTCCTCCTCCTAGTAAATGAATAACGTGACAGAGTGTTATATAATTAACGGTGACCAGACCACTTGACGCCATACAACTTGCCAAATATTATATACATATACGAACGGCACGTTGTAAATTAGATATTAAAGTATATTAGCCCTATTTGAAAGAAATGTTTTTCAATAAATATATGATTATTATCTATTACATTTTACTTCGTTCTGTTTGAAAGTATTTTTCAAATAATATTTTGTTATTTGAAACAAATAAAACAGGCGTCCTCTTAATACGTTTAGATGACCTGTGAAAATTACATATTATTTCAAAACAATTACATCAGTGCAAATAAAATGTTCTTCAACTACGAGGTCTTGGATTCTTGTGTTAGGTAGGCTCATAAGTTTCATTTACTTTCACCTCTACATTTTCCTCGTTCATGGGTGATGCATCCATTTATGCTTTAGTTTTGTCCGGCGACAAATTGTTCGGGGACGAGTTTTCCTTGAACCAAAATTAACCTCACGGAATCTGTCGAGTAACTAAAAATCTCATCTATATGACAATCTCTTTGCCAGTGAAAATCTCCATCCTAAATTAGTCTTAGTCATATATGTGAAAAATAAAATATTTGTGCTATTTCTGAAACAACTCTCAAAGGCTCGATTATGGTTGTATTCGAATGTACAAGCATAAACTTTTCTGAAGAATGCTAATGAGCACAATTTGGAAAGAAACTTTCGTTAAATGTTTTAGGGAAACTGTAAAAGATTTTAGGTTTCATTTTCACTAAGTTGAATACCACTAAAGGTGAGGCAAACCTTTAACGACCACCGTGTTTCGGGGAGGACAAAGGAAACCCATCAAATAATGTCTTTATGTTGTCCATATAAATATATTCTAGCAATACGAAGCGTAAAAATAAATGTAGGCTATGCACATTATGAATTGAGATTTTAAACCACCCAAAGTTATTGCCAAGTGATATTTGAATTAAAAAATTGTTTTTTCTTTTTCAAATATATATTCTTTATTTAAAAGATCATCTATCTAAAATTGTTTTATAAAAAAATGGCCTGCAGTATGAGAATTAAAAGAGCAGAAAATAGGATTTGCACGAAAATATCAGCTTCAGAAATGAAACGAATGAAATATCAGCTTCAGAAATGAAACGAATCAAATATCATCTTCAGAAATGAAACGAATGAAATATCAGCTTCAGAAATGAAACGAATGAAATATCAGCTTCAGAAATGAAACGAATGAAATATCAGCTCCAGAAGTGAAACGAATGAAATATCAGCTTCAGAAATGAAACGAATGAAATATCAGCTTCAGAAGTGAAACGAATGAAATATCAGCTTCAGAAATGAAACGAATGAAATATCAGCTTCAGATGAATATGAAATTGACAAATTTCAATATAGATGTTGATTGAAGTTATGTTCTGTAATATCAGTACCAAACTTTCATCTAATAGGAATTTTTAAAAAGGAGACAACAATTATAAGTAACAACAAGAAAAATAGTTGCCACTGTTCCTCTCTCTCTCCAAATGAATGACTTTGTCTGCATTTTTTCGACGACAAGAATTGTTCGCAGCGGATATTTTCATGTGTTGAATTTTGCCAGGCGGATTTTTCCCGGCGGAATTTCCCTGCAGGTTGTAAATTCTAGGTTTAAATTTTTAAATAGTATATTTAAAGTTTTAAATGTGAGACGCAATTTATATTTAATTTACTTTTTGAGGCAAGAAAAGATAACGGTCTGGAAATGAAGCTAGTAAAGATAACGGTCTGGAAATGAAGCTAGTAAAGATAACGGTCTGGAAATGAAGCTAGTAAAGATAACGGTCTGGAAATGAACTAGTAAAGATAACGGACCTGAAAGAAGTTAATTGATTGAATCGATAAAAACAATATTTCCTTTAATTTTTTATAAATATACGACCATATAAATGATAATATTAATGATTATACATTTTTAATGTATACAGGGTGACGCGCAAAAAATGTACTCAAATTAAATTCGTATATTTCAACAACTATCAAAGGCACCTTTATTTGTAAGAGTCATTTCGTTTATTGAACCATTCTCCATCAACATAACTTTTTTCATAAAGTTCTAATCATTTTTGTGAATATAACAATATCATAGAAAAACAAACCAATAAAATGAAATTAAGTAAATAAAATTTCTTAAACTCAGAAATACATTTCATTATAACAAGAATTGGGCGTGTGAAGAGCAGCACGCCCCCCCCCCATTTCACATATATGAGTATTGAAGAAATAAATGGAAACTGTGAAATACCCGGAGCCTCCTATCATGTCATTAGTCAATCATGAAGTGAACCGTACAACAAACTAGCGGATACAGCAATCTACATTACAGTTTCATGTAAAAAATCTATGATGTTGAGTCCTTTCAATGAAAACAAAAGTTTTTAATAACTTAAATTTATTCTTTGCCTGTTTGTATTATAGATACAGGTAATTATAATTAATATTATGCCTCTAATAATTTAATAAATAATGATATTAAATATAAATATATTAAATATATATTTTGCGCAGCTATTCAGGGAAAGACCCATACAAATAATTATCAATAATATTATTTAATATTTCTGTGTCTTTTCTACACATTCGATAAAATAATAAAAAAAAACATTCATTATACCCATATTCCGATACTACTGCAAGTTGCCCTAATCTAGAAATGGGGTAAATGTCCTCATTCTAAATTAATGCAACTTCCAGTAGTCTGGGAATTTACCCATTTTTTTTCCGATGTTTTGATTGAATTTATTTAATAGATGCAAACCTTATATTATGATATTATATTATATTTCATTTCCCTTCAATCATTTTGTAATTCCTATCTGTTTGATGAAATTTCCTGTGATAACAAAATACATGTGTATTTCATTCATAGCATCATCTTCCTTTCTTCCGATTGTTAAATTCTTCTTTTGATATTTGCCTGTAAAGCTATAGGGACTTTTCACTAGTTCTATTAAATAGAGCACTCTTCAATATTATATATTTGGACTAGAGGAAAAAAATTTCTATTTCTTGTCTTTTGAAATTTTATTTGTTAATTAGTTTCAAAGCATCCAATAAGGATCATCATTTCAAATCAAAGTCTCATCAGAATATCCTAAAGTGATTGGCAGATTAGAAGAAGAAAGTTATTCTAAACAACATCACAGTTGTTAATTCTTTTCAGTGTTTTATACCTTTAATCAAACAATAGTTATTACAAGAATATAAACGAAAGAATATTTAGATACAACGGTAGGAATAAAAAAACCGCAGCAGGTGTCGGTGTTTAAATCTTATCTCAGACGTTTACTTCAATTGACAAAACAATCCATTATTTAATTCCCTATATAAAATCTCACTTAATGAGATATTATATATTGAGTTTATTTATAAGTATTGCGTTTATTAATTGATTGATTAATTGTTGTAAATTAAAGTTTGATAATAGTCACTTAATTGTAGTCTGATTTTATTGTTAAAAGGAATCTTTATTCCATATATCTTTTTCTTTCATAGTTACTTCTTTCAGAGTGATATTTTTTCTTGCATTCTACAGGCAGAAATTATAATTAGATTCTATGATTAATAATTCGATTTAATTCTTAATAATTATAAAATATATAATTTTGATTCCATATACAGGGAAAGCTCGTACAACGAACTCCTAATACATGTACAGGAAAAGTATTCTCTATGCCGATCAACGTTCGTTGTAACGTTACATTATGAAGTTTAGTTTGGGAATTAAACCTTGTAAGTTTCCTTTAACAACATTTCAAAGAAACATTAATGAAGGTAAACAATCTTAGATTATTGTTAAAGAAAAATTCTATTGATAATCTTATAATGTTTGCATAACTTACATATAAATGTACAAAATTATAAGGTAGGTATAACTATTACTAAAAAGTACAATAAAATATGATAAAAAAAGGGTGTTATTCTTGTTATTTTTCAACTTCTCTTACATAGATTTCAATGCACCTACATACAAACATAGCATACTTAATAATTGCTTATTAAACTGAACACATTATAGATATAAATTATTTCCTTTCCTGATTCTTATTTTTTTGTTTGGTAAATATAAATGAAGTATATATTAGAATAGAATATAGAATAATCAGACCTTTTTCAAATATATAATGGAACTTTTTAATCGAAGAAAATGTGGCGAAAAAGAGTAACAAATTTTTTTGAAAATCTCAATAACAATATATTAAGAATTGATTGTAAGTTGTAATATCTCTGAATATAATAAATGTTTGACTAGATACTTCGTAGACGAATAAAATATTTGTTCATTCATATAGTTTATAAAGTTTGTTGCAGCGAGCTGCAATCCGCTATAGCGAACAGTTTTTGTCCTTTGTAGCGAGTGCCCGTTCAAAGATCGTAAGCTGTAAAAGCTTTACCGGTTCCTCGTTTTTTAATAAATCTAAATATAGAGCACACTCGCATTGTCAATTTACAATATCCACCAAGCCACATGACCAAAAGAGACAACCTATATGGGCTTGGAAACATTTATATTAACCTTAGATAATTATTATTAGCCAGAATGATGAAATAACTAGAACCTCAAGCTAACTATAACAGTAAAGTTTTATATGTATTTTAAAACAGAATATATTTCAAACACATTACAAGAAAATTCAACATCACTATGAAACACTTTTCAGAAATATCAGTCCTTAGAGTTCTATCTGGAAGGCAAGTTTTTGCTTAAAAATTGAGTGGAAATATTTTATTGGAGTGTGTAGACCTTAATAAGTTCTCCTGTTTGTGTTCCGACAATTCATGGATATCTTCATTGATTGGAAAAAAGCTAAATTTTGGAATAGAAATTAAAACATTTTCCAGGTTTGCTTTCAATCCTTTTCATTTATTGAATTTTAAAGTAATATTGGTACCTTTCCCAATTGAAAATAAGAGCGGATTAGAGCAGCAAGAAAGCCGATCAGAGTAGTTTACCCGGCAGTCAGGATGCAGCGAGAGCGCAGCGTGGGAGCCAAACTGATCGCTTTGGGGGCTAATTCCACTCTGTCGTAACTGCGCAGAACTACTCTGGGCACCTGCTCTTATCTGCCTAGTGCGCTGTCTAACTGCGGGTGCAAAGCCCGTAGCCGCGACTGTAACATTTTATTACTAATATAACAACAGTTTTGGAAAAGGGCCGCGCATCCGAAGTTAGGCAGTGTGCGTACTTTGGCAGATAGGGTCAGGAGTAGAATTAGCCTCCAAATTGGTCAGTTTGACACCCACGCTGCGCTATCGCTGCTCCCTGACTACCGGTGTGACTACTCCGATTGACTTGATCGCTGCCTCGGGACCTTCTCCTATTTTCAAATGGGTTAAAATTCAATTTCCTATGTTTCAATGATATTCCTTCTAAAAAGTATGTTCTGAAATGTTTTCAGTTTCATTTGATGATATCACTGATGCCTTATTATATTACCGTAACCAGTAATTTGATCCCTGGTGATTTGATCCCCGATAGTTTGACCCCGGTAATTTGACCCCGTTATTTTATTCATGGATGTTTATTTACTTCTTAGTAATATATTTTGTTTAATTGAATAAAATACTCAATTAATTATTATGCCAATGATGACCAGCATGCTCATTGATCAATAGTAGTATAATTTTCCGCCATTATCATGGTCTGAACAAGACCTTCACAGTTATACCGGAGTAAAATCAGCCCACAACAAAACGGTCAGTTTGGATCTCACGCTTCGCTCATGCTGCTCCCTGGCTGTCGTGGTGACTATACTCCGATCGACTAACCGCTAAACTGCTGTCTCGAACCTGCTCATATTTTCAATTGGGTAACTGAAGGAACTCATGAGCTCAAACAAAAAATCTTCTCATATTGACAGAAATAACAGTGCGATTTTCTATTTTCACTTTTGGCCTTAGTACACTTTAATCATTATTCTAATGGTTTCTATTTGAAGTTCAATATGTTTTTATTTGCAGGTGATGTAGAATCTGAGTACGAGTACCGAGGTAATGATTGATTCTAAGGCCTGCCATACACTATGATGTCCATCTGACAGGTATGCATCCCAATCAGAAAATTAAGGTTGGCAGAAAAGTCATTGTTGTTGGGCTGCCGTAACCGATATGGTTGGACATATAGGTGCCAAAAGTCAGCTTTGCCGACCATAATTATGGTTGTCTAACCAACCATAATAATTATGGACTTCAAAGCGGACTTTTGGCATCTATGGTGCCAACCATATTGGGTACGGCAGCCCGACCATAATGGCTTTTCTGCCAACATAAATTTTCTGATTGGGATGCGTACCTGTCAGGTGAACATCATAGTGTATGGCCGGCCTAAAGGCAAGTAAGAGTAGGTAATATTGAATGCGAAAAGACTACTTTTTGCTGTCATTGAGAGTCAATCTGTATCTACTCAGTTAATTTTTGGCGTAGAGTGAAGATGTGAGTATCATTGGATGCTCAAAGATAGTTAAAAATTTTAAAAAAGTCAAAAGTTAAGACGTTACAACTATGAAATTTTCGAAAAAAAGTAGATTTTTGATGGATAAAAACTAAATTCCATATGTAGATTTTGAAAAAAATTGTTCTCAACTTCGTTGTCAAAATATTTGCGCAATATCAATATCATAACTTTAGGTTAAAAATTAACTGAGGAAATAAATTTCTTGCACCACCTTCCTTCATAAAATCACGTTCGTTTTATTATTACCTTGAACAAAACATATTTTTCATTCAATTATTCATAAATGTGAAAGATTTCAAAGTTTTACGATGCATATTTTTATATACAGAATGACACTAAAAAGAGACTATATTAAATAACATTATCATCGATTCAGCTTCTAAACAAATTACATTAAAGAAAGCACGTAACATGTACCATTATACCTATGTAGATTTATCAACATCTCGGTATTTTATTTCCCAATAAGGTATATTGTCATACTCCTCCATTTCCTTCAACCTCATCCCTCATCTGCCACCCCCCCCATGATGTATCACCTCCTCCCCCTTTTATCCCCAGGAGAAATTACCTCTTCTTTTCCTTCCCCTCCAGGAGGGCTTACCTCCACTCTCCAATCGCCAATCAAGTGGCGATGATATCAATTAGTTTCGAGTGTCTCAATTTGCAAGGAATATTTGATGCGATACAAGATTCACTCTGGCAGCAGTGACGTCACTGAGACCAGTGGCAATATTTGATTGAGTAAATGTGAATAAATTATAAAAAAAACTTAGAAATGAAGATGTCATGTATTTAACTCTTTATTGTACATATGAAACAACTTGAGATGATTTACCTTAGTTAGAGTTCAAGCCGGAAAATTAATAATTATTACGTAGTGGAACATATTTTCCCAAGGCTAAAGAGAAGGTATTTTCGATATCCAATACTCTGCTAAGTTACAATTTGCGAAGAATAATGTCATCGAAAATTGCTTAGGGATAAAATATTGCCGAAGAATCTATCAGTTTGAGATATTGCCTTATAATTTACGGATGTTACCAATAAAATTTATTTTGCGTAATCCTAATTTTATTTATAAGATCAGTAAGATCGTCATTCCGATGGAATATCTATAACTAGTTTTCATTATAGTAATTAATTATTTGTAAGATAACAATTGATCTATTTTACAATGTACAATCAAAGTCGATTTTTTTCTATAAGAAATAGTAATGGTTTTTGCCTATTTTCTACCAGTTAATTTGTTCTTTTTTGAAAAGCCCGTCCTGACGTTTCGACAAATCAGAATCGCTCTTATATGGAAGAACAGAAACAAACTCAGTTTCCTCCTGTGTTCGCCTTCAAACGAGTGCAATATGATCAAGAAATGGAACAATCTGTTAGCGCAATTCTAAATTATTATAATTATTGTTTTGATAATTGCTTACCTATAGGTAACCCCCCCCCCCCTCTTTAAGTCTAATTGAGAAATTGTATATTTTTTCATCCTCGTTTTTAATGGGAAACTGTAGTCTTAAAAAAAGGTACTTAGAAAAAGATATCAATTAATTCATTTTTTTTCTATACGGAGGTACTTAAATTGGTAATCGTTAATGAAATAAACTCCTAAATTAACTCTTAATGCAAATATGTCCATCAAAGAATTAAACAAGTATAAATAATTATTTCAATCGTTCATATATAAAATAATAATCATCATGATATTATGATATTTAATATTTATATCAGAAATCTTCATTCAAATATCTGTTACAGACCCTTCGATTACTGTGTTCACGAATAAAAATATCTAACATGTTTGAAAACTCATGGATATACTATTTCAGAGAAAAATGGCTTTTATCAGAATGTCTTGACTATCCTTAATCATCTTGAAGCATATATAAATGTGCTAAACCAACACATCTATCTGTAAGAATTGTGCAAAATTTAGAAACTGTAATAGATGAGAATAAAAAATAAAAATTTATATGTTACAAATTATTCCACTTTTGTGACACTAATGTTTCTATTTTTTTCCAATATTTCATATACATATCTTCTTGTACCTATAATTAAGTAAAATAAAGCACTTAAAACGTGTTGTGGATTGTGAATATATTACTGAAATTTGTATTTTAAAAATGGAGATGAAGAAAATCATCAAGACTTATTGTTTAGTATTTTTTTCTTGACCAAAACCAGAATAATGAAACTCTTTTCCAATCAAAGTCTTTATTTTCTCTCATTTCAACAAAATTTCCCCCCAATGATGACACTCTGCAAATAGTCCTATGAATATTATAGATAATTATTCATATTTCCAGAGATAAAATGGGAGAAAAGATAGTTGACAAATTGAAGATTTTCATCAATCTAGTCTTTCGAAGTATATAGCAACCGAGAAGCAGAGGAAATATTCAATGAGTCTATACCGCACTGGAAATCATGTCAGCTTTAGCAGTCCGTAAATCTTCGTCTCTAACTTTATTCACCAGATTGACTTTGTTCGCTGAAAGTTCATTGCTTTGAGCAGCAAAAGTCATCCATCAACTTCAAATAATGATGAACAGTGAGAGAGAAGTGAGGAGATACCTGACCTAAAGTAGGATTACAGGACAAAAAACCCCCGTGCAAAGTACCACCCGGACAAAAAAAAGAAAAACGTGCAATAAAACCTTCGGACAAATAACTCCGTACGAAAACCCCCAAGCAAAAAAAAAAAATACCCCCGGTGCAAATAACTCCGGTCGATGTAAATAGTCAAACTCATCTTTATTAATATATTTAACATTATTTTCCAAAATTATAACAAATTTTAGCAAAATAAGGTAAACCTATTTTATAGTAAAAAAGTAATGTATACATTTTGTCATAAGCTCCCCCCCCCCTCTATTCAACACCTCCCCCCCTAACGGACCGCTAACATAACCTTAGGTGTGATATATCTCTTCTCTTGATATTTATAACGTAATATTATTTTATTAATATAAAATTGATGAAAATTAATAAAAATGAATTAGGCTATTTCTATCTGCCGGAGTTTTTTTGCATCAGGGTTTTTTTACTTGTTTATTTTTACCCTGGGGGTATTTGACCGGGGTTCACTTTGACCGGGGTTAGTTCACTTAATAGAAAAGTGTTTTTAGATCTTCAATATGCGTCATGTCTTTTTATCTTGGGAAAAATATCATGGACGTTTGGGTGTATTTTCGAAAAGTTTCAGAATTCTTATTTCCAATATTCAACATTTTATACACTAATAAAAGCCATAGGACTAGGCTGACGAAAATAATAATGATAAGTATGTTCATATCATTTCAATTTGAATGTATATCTGAAAATTCAAAAACAACATATCACAAATATAATTTATGAACTAGAATAATGGAATCGAATTTTTTTCCTAAGCTTCATTTACTAAAATAGAGACAAACTCTGAATAAACAGTATTCCATTGTTAGTTTATTAAAGGAAAATTTAATAAGATTACATTAACGGGAATGTAGAAATTATAGATTACACACTAATCACCCCAGTTGTTCACTTACTTCCTTCACTCGCTGGTATTTGCCATCAATCAACTTCAAGTTAGTCCGATAACAATGTAGTCCTAATCAATTTACTTTCAGTTAATCTGACTGAAGTGAAAGAGAAGAATGAGTTGTCTGAATAACCATTGGTAGTGTAATGTACTGGCTATTGATTACAGTACCTGGTGTATTGCAATATTACTTGTACTGTAATTGTGATGTACTAGCTATTGATTGCAGTACCTGGCGTGTTGCAATATAACTAGTACTGTAATTGTGATATACTGGCTACTGATTACAGTACCTGGTGTGTTGCAATAAAACTAGTACTGTAAAGGTGAGGTTCTGTGGTATACTGACTATTGATTGCAGTACCTTATTTGTTGCGTATAGTGTTGAAAAGATTGTAATACAGCAAACCTTCGTAGTAGGACAATCTCTTAGTATATAAACCTCGTATTAGACCAAGATTTTTTTAATCTTCCAAACTGGAGAAAACCTCATACTAGACAGAACACAATTTTCGTCACATGACAGCTATTGTATTATTAAATTTATTTTTATTTTTTATAGTCTATTATGTACATCATTTGCTGCTCTTTTAATACAAAACATAAGGCAGAGATAAATTGATATGAAGAATTACAGAAAATTAGATACTGTGAAGAAGACTACACTAATTTCATAAAATGATGATTTAGGTGAAACAAATGTAGCCTAAAATTCAAAATCAATTTTTATTGTTCCAAAATGTGTTTCCTTATAATATTTGTGTATTTGTCACTAGTATATTCTTGAAAAACAAATAGAGCTATCGAAATGTTAAAGTCACCTCTTCATCTTTCAGAGAAAACGTTGTTGGTCTAGTTACTTTAGTACGAAACTATTAAAGTGAGTTTCTTACTAGACCAAACCAACTTGGAACGTAACTCTTGTCTACTAGGAGGTTTTGCTGTATACCATCATTTTTAAGACAATCATTGATCAACCGGAGTAATTACAATGTTAATCTTTCCACTCCATACTGTCCATTCATAGTAAATGATAAGAAATATATTCACATTTAATTTTATCTACTCATTTTACTGTAATAGTCTGCTTTACTAACCAAAAATAGAAATCAATACGCATTTTTCAAACTCTGTCCAATAACAAACTGAGTCGCTAATTAAGGTTAGAAACCAATAAGCTAATAATCCATATGATTAAAAATAATAACAACGAGTGGAATGAAGTGCAGCGTATGTATACATGAATATCTTCACATTGGAAGATTGAGTTCTACAATTATTTTCAACCTTGCTGTGCGTTATTCATTGGAAAAAGTTAATTGATCTTTATACAATAATACTTTTAAGGCACAAACAAGCATTGTAGGTAGTTAAGATTGGGGAGAAGGGGGCTGCAAGGTGGAAGCCCCCCTCAATGTAAGAGAGAAAAATGTCACTTCAGAAATATTTTTTTTATTCATTGTTACTTCGTAATAGTGTCATTTTTTATATTTTGGCAGACAGAAACTAATTTCAAAACCATCTTCCTTTCTTCATCTTCGAAAATATTCTCAATGTTTTAAAAAATGATAAATCATCATCTGCAGGAAAATATTCTTTAGGAAAGCGCATATCACTGGCAATGGCAGGGTTAATTAATTAATTGTGTTATTGAGATCATCACACCAAAGGAGTAATTAAATATTTTTCATTAGATATTAGTTATATCAAAATTAAATATTGGAATGAATATAAAAGGTAATTGTAAGAATTTAGTTGAATTTACATTTATATCCCATATATAGACTCTTGTTCAATCTATAACCTAAAGTGTAATAATTATTCAACAAATGACAATGTAATGATGATGTTAGTAACAAACTAAAGTTATATAATTAATTCTTTTAACTCAAATTAACATGTTCCTCTTCCCTAACTTTAAACATTGTAACAATCTGTATAACATCTTCATCAAACTTTATGAAGTTTGAAAAATTGCGCTTCGACAAGGCGGAAACTTGTTTCTTGATAAAAGTTTTCGTCTCCGAAAATAAGAAATTGTTCTGCCTTATAATGAATTGCTTCAGTCAAAAGTTAGGTAACTTATACTGCCTCATTGATTATTTACACAATAGTATGTCATTGTAGGGAATAGTATGATAATTAAATAGCTACTAAATAAATGCTCTATTATATTTGTGAATAATACATATGTATGTACGAAACATACATTTCGAGAAGACACCAAGAGATGTAGCCTTCATCCAGTGGAATGAATTCATGTATGTGAGTGTATCAGTATCAAACAGGAGGAACTTTAATTTAGACTAAAAAAGGTTTTGGTTTACTGAAAAAGTATTACAGTAGAACTCCTCCATGGTGAATTTCAACTAGTTCACTATAACGAACCTTTCCATGATTGACTATAGAATATATTGTCTTTCTTTTTCAAATAAATTCTTCATATAGGGTTTTTTGTATCTCGGAGCTAGAGGAGTTGCACTGGTAAAGCCCTTATTTCTGGAAATATAAATAATTTACTATAAAGATATTAATAGAAAACTTGCAAATATTTGTTCCAGACTAAGCTAAATATTATCACTATAGAGGTAAGTTTGCTAAACAGGACTCTACTATACAGAAAAATTCACTATACAGGATTTCACTATATAAGAGTTCCACTATATTATACAAATATAGGATGATATTTACTCCATAGGATGAATTAAAGTATGAATGAATAAGATGAATAAAAATAATTACAGTACAATGCCTTGAGGAACACAAAGGTTGACTTTTTGCTATTGATATTTGATTCAGCGTGCAAAAAACAGAAGTTTAATCAACAAAAGATGCAATTTATCATTTTTTGATGTTATGCTGACCTACAATCCTCATTGGGGAATTTATTTTCTTTTTGCGAATGTTTTGCTCAGTTTCATGATGATTTGACTCTGTCTGACATAATGAGTTCCTGTGAAACGGAACAAATGGTGAAAGTTACAGGAAGGTGAAATTGGGACAGTGGAAAAACAGAAAAGCTATGAATTTGATTACTGTTAATCTTTGAGATATATTTTAAGAAATGACATAATTAATATATTAAAATAGGGAAAATTCAAAAATAACTTTTTCTAGACCAAATATGTAGCTTGACTAGTTTATATTATAATTATAATCTTTACAATTAATGGTGCGATTTTTTTTTCAAAATGAAAAGATTTCCGCATTCTGATGTATATTTCATGAGACTCAAAAGTATCGGTAAGCTATATCCAATAATGTAAATATTATTAATGCCAATAAACTTCAGAGATTGGGAGAGAATATTGACAAAATAGCAATTCACGTCATAGGCTAGAAAAAATATAGTAAAGTTAATAATAAATATATTTTAAATTGATGAATGGGAACAATATATTTAAATCAAACCATGCAGTTCTCTAACCTAAATGGATTTGATTTCGAGTCTTATACAATTTATGAGCGAATTTTTCGTGTAATTTGACATCGAAGTCAAGAATAAATGTAGGTATGATAACTATACGATATTATTTCTTCGAACACTGAATAAATTATTGATTTTAATCTAAGTATGATTCACACAATAAGATATTGTGATACATTTCAGAATGAAAACACGATTACTTTCGCTTAATTTCTTCTCCCTTTTTCTGGAGATCAGAACTGTGTATTTTTCACTCACAAATCGCATTAGAGGCACACAAAACTCCTAACTATTTGGCTGAGGAATAAACTCGAATGCAGACGATGCTGGAATTTGTAAGACTTTCCTCTACTAGTCCATAGGAATAGGGTATTTATTTATTTTGTATAAAAATTGCAATGGTTTATTTATTTGGAGTAATGATAGCACCGGTGTATTTATTTATTTGGAGTAATGATAGCACCGGTGTATTTATTTATTTGGAGTAATGATAGCACTGGTGTATTTATTATTTTGGAGTAATGATAGCACTGGTGTATTTATTATTTTGGAGTAATGATAGCACTGGGATAATGATGGCACTGGTGTATTTATTTATTTGAAGTAATGATAGCACCGGTGTATTTATTTATTTGGAGTAATGATAGCACTGGTGTATTTATTATTTTGGAGTAATGATAGCACTGGGATAATGATGGCACTGGTGTATTTATTTATTTGAAGTAATGATAGCACTGGGGTATTTATTTATTTGGAGTAATGATAGCACTGGTGTATTTATTATTTTGGAGTAATGATAGCACTGGGATAATGATGGCACTGGTGTATTTATTTATTTGAAGTAATGATAGCACTGGGGTATTTATTTATTTGGAGTAATGATAGCACTGGTGTATTAATTTATTTGATTCTGAGATTTTGTTTGAGCTTTTGGTGAATAGAAGTTCTAGGGTGACATCAATTTGAGGTAAAATATTTTTAGAGAATTCAATTCAGAAACAACTATTTTAGAAACTGTATAATTGTAAGAAAATTAAATGAAATATCATAATTTGAAGTGAAATATTTAGAAAACATACACGTTGAATACTACTATAATAGAGGAAAATAGTTTCAAATAATATTTTAACGGAAAAATAATTTAGAAGTAAATATTTGAAATAAATATTATTTGGGAAATATTTAAGGCATGAAAACATTTCAGAGCCACATATTATTAATTTTTTTTTTAGAAAAATGTTAATTTGGAAACGAATATCTTAGAAGAAAATATTGCGGAAACAAATAAAATAAAATAAAATAAAATCGAAACGGCGAAAATAATGTAAATTATTTTCCAGTACAATATTTTCCAGATTTGTAGAATCTAGTAATATATTTTGCGAACTTATATGCTCCGCCCACACGCCTTGCTAACCACCGCCTGCCTCGCTAACGACCGCCCACTCTGACGTCATTAATCATTCAACTTTATTCGATACATTGTCGTGCCTTTTCTTTACATTTTGTTACTTTGGATATCTTATTATTGCAACTAAATAATTTGAGAATACTTTATATTATTATTAAATAGGTTAATTATTTGGTGATTGGTTTGATTATTTGATGATGTAAGTCATGACGTCGTATGAATCAAGCTCTGCCATTGGATCTTAGAGAGATGGGCGGAGCGTCTCAGAAATATCGTACCGCAAAATATATTCTTGGATTATATTTTCTTGCATTCTCGCTTCCTGCCAAATCGTCGTTTCTAAAAAGTATTATCGGATAATGAGCAATTCCAAAATATTTTAACTAATTTAAAGTGTTTTCAAAATAGTTAACTGTGAATTATAATACTCTAATTTGATTGTTTAATAAAAATAATACTAATAATTAGTTTCTTCTGAAATAAAGTGTTGCCAAATATTCTATATCATATAAATGTACCTCAACTTGTTTTACCAATAATAACTTTCTCTCATTTTATGAATTTGGTAATTATGCGTTTGCTAATCATTTTCCCCCTAATCTTTCGTTTCCAAAATATAATATTGTTTTTTGCACTGTTTTCTTTTAATATTACTACAAAATAATGTTTTCATTTTGGTTATTTCTTTAATATTTTACTCGTAATTGATCCCTCCCAATAGAGAAGCCATTCTGTTGGACTCTTCAGTCACCAGAAGAAGAAGATTGGCATATCCCATAATATGTATTTTGGATTTGTACTAAGACTAGGATGTTTTAATATGTTTCAAGATTAATTAAAGTCTCCCAGCAATGGTAGGAATGACTGGCTGGGTTAGGGTGGAACTTGATGTGCGGCCACCTTTTTGTGGTGACTTCTGTTATTAGTTATTTGGAACTAGTTAATTAATTTCATATGAATAAAAAGAGGGTTGTACCGTCATTTGCCTATATTATTACTGAATTATTATAATATATATGCTAATAATTAGCTCAATTGTGGCGAAAGAAGAAGATATCCTATGACTTTGGTACTCTAAATTTAGTTTTCTATCACAAAATATTATTGTAATCAACCTATTACAATATATTTAAACAATAAGGCTAGAGCACGACCACCATACGATTCTCGTAAGTGTGGTTGAATGAGATTTGTTCTCAACCGAAAATTTTGAGAACTTAATACCCGGAAAATAGAGAAAGAAAATGAAGAAACTAAATTCGGAAAACCTTAAAATTCAAAAAAACTCCGGGGAAAACTGTAAATATGTTAAACCCAAAAAAATGAAAACGAAAAATCTAGAAAACCGAAAATACGGATAAAATAAATATACGGAAAACTGATTGAATTGTAAGGCCGGATAATAAAAACTAATCGAAAATCTGAAAAAATAGGATTAAAAAAAAAATCGGAAATAAGAAAACCAGCAGAAGGGAAGAAACGAAAATATTGAAGAAACCTAAAATTCTAAAAAACTGAAAATCAACGAAAGCTGAAAAAAACGGAAACCGAAATTTCTTAGGAATACCGGAAATTCGGTAAAGCAAAAGTTTATTAAATCGAAAATACGAAAAAATCGATGACACTGGAACCGAAAATCCGGTAAATAATAATAATAAAAAAATTGAAACCTGAATCATCGAAAAGACAGAAAATCGAAAATTTTGAGAACGGTTATTTGGAAAAACTGAGAATCTGGGAAAACAAAAAACAGGAAATTCGGATACCAGAAAATTCGGAAAAATATAGGAAGCACAGGAAAATCTGAAGAAAAATGGGGAAACAGAAAACTAATATACAAGATTCTACATAATACTTCAATTTCCTGTCAGTTTATTCTAACGGTTAATTACGATCGTCATAAGGAATTGATCGCCTTATTGCATCGTAACAGTTCATCTCCAGTGGAATATTATTTGTATCCTACAAAGGTAATTCACAATGACTCATATGAAATTTATCCTTTACCTTCTTTTTTAATCTAGAAATCAATTCATCTCGAAATCTGTTCTACAATATCTAACAATTTATGATAAAATATTGAAAACTATTAAACTAAATCCAACATTTTAATCAATCGATTACAGGCATTACTTAGAATAATAGTAATAATTAGGCTTCAATTTAAAATTGTTCACTCAATAAAAATGTTAAAGCCTTTTTTCTAATATCTTCAAACACTCGGTATGAACTCTATTGGTATTTTAATTAATATTGTTGATAATCAATCGACTTCTGTTCATATAATTGAACAAAAAAAAATTAGTCACTTGCACTAATTACTGAAGTGAGTTTCACAGTAAAAGTCTATCTTTCATTTGATTTGCTTCTTTTTAATTTAATTTTCATGCTCTACTGAAGACGAGAATAAAATTACTGAAAATTACCAATTACTAAGTAATCTCTCCATTCAATTTCCGTAATACACTTTGTATATAAAACTGCCATCACTTCAACTCTTCATATCCACACTTTATCTCACTCGTTAATTAATGAAAGATATGCATAATGCAAGTTCACTTATCTTCTTCTGCATATAATTTAATAGTTATGTTATTATTTAATTGGAAGACAGATGCATCGCTCAGTCTCTGTAAATTCTAATACGTATTCCGTGAGACGATGAATAATCCATGAGTTGATATTGTGTTCGAATTACAAACCGTCTCCTGTCTCTTCAAGATTGAAACACCAATGTGAACTTTGAACCAATTAGACAATTCATATATAATAGGCACTTATAGAATGGCAAACTTTATATAGAAATAATATCTTGAACAGTACATGCTGTTGCTGAAAAACATTTATAAAGTAATATTCTTATAGTATTTACCTAACCATTCGAGTCAATCGAGATCTTCTCCATTTTAAGGTCCAATCTTCAGAGAGTAGATCAGAGTGGCAGCCAATTACAGCATCTAGATTCCTCTCCATTGCTTCTTCTATACAGTAAGTTATTCACCAGAGACTGAAGTTTCTCAGGTAATTTAGTCGGTAGAGTTGATTGGTTCTTTGGAAAGAGACTCTATATGTACAGGTAAAGCTGTTACAACGACCAGTGTACCTGCAGTATCGTTGATGCAAAGAGAGCAGATTAACCTCACGGATATAAAGGAGAATGTGAGAAGGTTCCACTATCCAATTCAATCTATAGAATTCCATTAATATTTACCTCGTGATAAAATCACTTGACTACATGTAAAGCTATTTCAATTGGGATTAAAAATTTGTAGAGTTTTTTTAAAATACCCACCACTACAACAAATCACAGTTAACAGAAAATAAATCGATCATGTTTAATACAAGAAATATTCACAATCAACCTTCACTATCCGACAGTTCTATTATATTCAATAGAAGAACAAGGGAGATATGCAAACTTAATCAGGTATTATCGTATAATTACCGTAGGTAATGTTTTTTATGGTTATAGTTTTTAAGTATAGGTTTATGTAGCTATATATGGTATGACTATCATATTTAGTATGGTTGTGAATTATTCAGCAGTATGTCGATTGTCGGATAGTAGTACAAAATCCACTCGATACATTTAAAGCACATATTATAATAGATATATAGATTATAGAACTAACTTGAAATGATTATCAGTTATATAATCAGCAATCTTGGCTTCAATGAATGGGGTTATAAAGAAATTAAAAGGGAGTCGACTTTTGTGATACTATTTTTACTAAATTTATTAAATAACAAAATGTATTAAATTTTGCATAATTATTATAAAGTACAACGAATAAAATAAGACAGCAACTAAATTAACAGGAATTACGTGATAAAGGCTTGTAGTTTACTTTATTGTAAAACCTCATTAAATAATTAGAGAACTTTTCTAATGAAAGAAAATGTATGTTAAATTAATATCACTGAATATCCGAAAAAAAATATGTCATTATTGTCGATGTTGATTGTTAATCAATATATAACTAGATACTTAGCCGACGAATCAAATATATTTTAAACCTTATTATTTAAAGTTATTGCAGCCCGTGTTGGTTTCAGAACGGTTATTCATGCCCGTTGTTGGAGATGCCTGGCACAGAATCCCTCGTTGTAGCAATTTTAATTTTACCTGTAAGTCAGTGTCTCTATTCTCTGAAAGAAAGAAATGAATCACATGGAATACAAAGAGTCCTTTTTTAACATTTTAACAGTACTATTCGATGAATACCTATACCGCAATACTATGGTAATATTATAATATGTTTTATTGTCTATGAGTTAAAAAATACATTTAGGGTTTTATTTTAACGTTAGCAGACATATCTTTATTTCTCAGTAATTATTGTGATGAACAAAACTGCCAAACTAATTGAATGATTGAAATTTATTTTATAAATTTAATAATTAGTGTAGTGAAGAACTACCTCATCCTAACACATCTCTCTGATATTAAAAATCAACTGTTTAATATTCACAGTAGAGATTATTTCCTAATCTGATAATGGGTCTCGTGAGTTCTTATTCACCGAAAGAGAACATAAAACTAATGGAAACACATTAACATTTGTATGCGAGTTACACATTGTGATGTAAATTATATTACAGCATAGTAATGCTATTATTAAGTTTATAATACGTACTATGAAGTGCGAATAATAAATAACATTTTATATTGATGAATTCTATTGGTATGTAAATAACTTCTTTGAAGAGATTAATACACATTAACTAATTAAGCTCAGAAAATTTATGCAATATTCGTTTATTTCAGTTACAGAGATTCTTCTGATATAACCTACTGCATTATGAAAATTGAATGCATGAATTCTGATATACATTATAAACATTGATGCTTTACCTTCAAATCTTTTCTCATTCTATTGTCAACAAATTGATCCAAACTTCCTTCTTACTGAACAGGTAGTAGACTGATGAAACTTGTTTCTTTGAAATATTTATGTAATTGTTAGCATACTTAAACTACTATGAGTATTAGGGTAAATATTAATGCAAGTGGATCTATACTCGTTTTTACATTTTCATTTTTCAGAATATTTTAATAATATATATACTTTTCTTCGTTTGGGATGAATGTTTTTTGTTTTAGTTACGTTTTATAAGCTACATGTACAGGCACATAGCTATTATTTTACAGAGTTGACGGTTGAGATGGTGAATGGGTTACAGAGTAGACCAGGATACAAGAAGTGATCAGCCCAGATAGCACTAAGCCCATTTTCGTGGTTAAGGACTTAACCGTAATGAGTTTGACTATCAGAATGTACTGGAAGGTTTGACTATGTGTTTAAATAAACATATATCTTATTCATAAGATTACGGTACTGTAGTTTTTACGAGTTGTTAGTATATATACTAAACTATATAATGTGTACCAAATTTCAGTAAAAATATTGAACATATTATGGGAGCTAAATACATAGGTTTATAAGACATTGGCAACTGTGAGAGCATAGCTGTAATTGGGTGGAATGTGACCCAATCACAGCTTGCGCATGTGTCTGTTCTCCATGAAAAGATGATTTGTTGTTTATTGAGTGGTTACCTAGCTGTATTTATACGTTGCAACACGTCGCCACATTTCAAGTAGTTTCCTAATTTACGTGATTTAAGCTGATTTATGCCGATGCGTAAATATTTGTTAACTTTTAAATATAAAAATATATTCAATATTTATGAAGGAACAAAGTCAAGAAGAGTTTTCTTAGAAAACACTCGTCAAACTCATAAGGGTTAAGGCTCTGATTTTAACCTTTTTTTGTTTCAAATCGTAATAGTGCGGAAAAGTTGCGATTGGATGTAAAAATGATTTTTACAAGATATAGGAATTAAAAAATAAAATGTTTAGGGTGAGCACCAGTACTTTGAAAATTAGAAAAATTACACAAAAAATCCAATACTTTTCCTTTTTCCATAAAATATGTTACACACATAAAAAATAGGGAAAGGAAGTTACATTAGTGATGAAGATGACTACTTTAAAAAAAGCATTTATTACCATCTACATATATGCACAACACCAATTAAAAATATGAACAAAACGTATTTTTCTTAATTTTTAGTTATCATAATAATTCAATATATTACGCAACTCTATGCTAATTTTCTTCTTATGTGTATTAATAATCGAAATATATATAAAATTAAATTCCTTTACAAATGAAATCAACCATAACTCACAACGAGGAGGTGGCTCCATTACGAGTGCTACCCTATCCATCCCCACTTTATCTTAAAAACTGTCATTTTCAGAAAGAGTCCTCACCATATTCACATCATTATTATGCACCATTTGAAACTACAAACGTTGTATTAAGTAACTATTATCGAGAATAAATAACTTATTTGTCTATTTTCCTGCAATGGCTTCCTTTAAATATCCCCATTGATACACTCTAAGTGAATCAATTTGGCAGATTTATTTGCTGACGAATCACTCCTCCAAATAATATTTTATTCCTCTCAAAGTAAAGAGAGGCTTCTTCTGATTTTATTCCAATTCATTCAATTATTTTCTTCAGAATAGAATTTCTTTGAATCGAGTCACTCCAGAACTTCAAAGTCTGCAATTCGAAAAAATTCCTGACAATATTTGACAATTAGGATAATTTACGGTGAAAAAATATGATTAAAAGTAGTATGGAGATTTTACCGGATTATATAATAAATCAAAAACTCAAAATCCCTTTCAAGCTCGTGGGACTGAATGGAAAAGTTGAATGAGTTCTCAAAAGAAATGAATTAAGATTAGTGGTCACATTATACTCCTAATTTATTGTATAATAAAAAGGGACAGATTATAACTAAGCCTCATGGCAGTTTGAAGCAGATAATATCTGCAGCAAAATGCCCAATGTACCTCAACAGAAGTAACATATAGTAATTAATTTGAACTAGACTCAATCTTCATATAATCTGTACTTTCGAATCATTGAAAAAACTCAACTCTCATATTAATTTTATAGTAAATAGGATTTTGAAGTCTATGGTTATACTTAATAAAGTAAAGATATCTTTGCCAACAAATGTACAGTTTAATCCTTTACTAGATTAAGAATAACATTCATATTCTGGTCACGTAATCTCTATCAGTAATTGGACCCTCACAATCCTCCCCCTCCTCTACCTTCCTATTTCTCATTTCTTAACTCGAGTTTAGTTTGAATCTCACTCAACAAATAGATGAGTAGTGAATTAGTCTGATATCTTAAACAGCACATCAATATAAACATTGTTGGGTTTTCCTTTTTTTTCATATTTAACTCTTTATTTAATTTATCTTGTTTCTTTGCTTAGTTACAAATATAAATTAACTCTAATATCATCGCAATAGATTTGACTGCCGTTACTCTGCGCCTCTTCTCAGACAAATTTTACTGCTTCCTGCCATTGTAGAGTAAATTGCTCCGTCCTCTTGCAGCACCAGAATTTCTTTTTTCTGATTCTGATAGCAACTGTTAGGAATCTGCAAGACAAATTCTTTCTCATTCCAATGGATCCCAAATGATTCTTGCAATCTGTGTTTGAAAACTCAGACATAGAGTCTCTAGATAGAATACATAAAAACTGCTTGAGATATATCAGTAGGGAATCGGAAATTTAGATTGTATGGAGGGAATTAGAAATCGAATAAATTGTTCTAGAATTTGTAGTAAATTGATTTGCTTCTGTAATATGTTTCTCCCCAATTTCTGTTTCTCCCCAATCTCTCAGCATCGTAAGTCTGCCTTGAGTTCATAGTGAAATCTGCCGTGTATTTCCTTGTTAAATTAATATTAGAAGATGAACAAAAACAACATCATTTTGCTCACCAATCTTAAACATTTTTGTCAATATTATATGTACCTTTGTATGCAATAACAGGATTACTTAAAAATCTCTTGATACCTTGATGAGCAAAGACTTTGGTTTTTAGCCACTAATGAATCATCTCAACAATTCACCCACCTAGTCCTCTAATATTCACTCACCAAATTTAATTGAGTTCCTCAATTATGGAGAGGAAATTGAATGACACCATGAAGAAATTACCGCTGTTTCATTGAATTATTTTCTGATTTCGAACAAAACATCCAGACTGACTAAAAGAAACAGGCTTATTTGTGACACATATTCACTTAATTATCTAGAATCCTTTCCGTCATTTTAAGCCAACAACCCTTCCCTCTTAAGTTTTTATTTCAGAATCTCGTTATAATGTAGTAAATAATAGTCTTTGAAGTTATTTATATTATTACTAAAACATTCAAATTAGGAGCTATTTAGTTGGTTCAATTTGGTGCACAGTAAGTGCAATAAATTTTGTGATATTTCAAAAGCTTTCGGACTTCTCATTAAATTGCAAGATTTCCAATTTAACTAAGCGAATGCATAAATGTTTGAAATTAACACTATAAATATGAGAATATTATCACTTTGAAAGTTCGGAAAATAGAACTTTGAAAGCTATCAATTTGAATGTTTGAATATTCTCGTTTTGAATATTTGAAAATTATCACTTTGAATGTTTAAATATTATCTTATCGAATGTTTCAACATTATCACTTTTATTGGTTGATAATTATAACTTTTAATGTTTCTTTGGCTCCAATTTGAGACTAAAGAATCCATCATACAGAATAACTATTCTATTGCTACGGTACCCGAAATTTTTTCTTTATTACCTTTGAAAATTTGCGGAATGTTTTATTTTTTCCGGCATTTATTTATTCAATATTATGTTATTCGCATAACTAAAAAATTGTCCACCAAATTGCCTGAAATTGCCTGAAAAGATTGGTTTGAATTATTAATTTAATTATTTTAATTAAAAAAAAAATGTCCAGTGACCTTCTTGAAGAATTTTGGGAGCGACCCGGTCAAAGGTCAAGGTTATGATTATTTATAACTCAAAAAGTACACTATCAAATGTCTGAATTTTTAAGGAACGATTGGTCAATATCCAGGAACCATCTGTAGACTTTTGAAAGCGATTAGATCAAAGGTCAAGGTCATTTATAACTCAATAACTCAAAAGTATTGAACCATATTGCAAGAAAAATCTTCGTGGAACGAATTGATCATTATTATGATACCAGTTTATTAAATTTTGGGAGGGAACGGGTCAAAGCGACGTCGAAGGTATGCGGTCTATCGAGGGCAAATATCTAGCTACCAATGTTTTTCATTTGAATGTTAAGGACACCGTTCCCAGATTTTGAAAAGTTTTTTATTATTGAAGCTGCGGTTGTGAAACTTTGTTCACATATATAAAATGAATTCTAAGAAGTTTTTGTGGCTTGACATTTTTTCAATTCGACCCATAGAAAACGAGTTATTCGAATTTCGAACAAATTTCGAACAGTGTGTAAATTAATAAATGGATACTACAATTTTGTAGCTATTACATTATGGTTTTTGCATTCGATTCTCCACAAGATTCTATACAAACTGTGGAAGCTTTTTTTCATTTTTCGAATTAGTTTTCGAATTATTGGAATTTTTAGTGAAACAAAAAAAAAATTGAAAAAATATAAATTTCAAAATTCAATATTTTGAAAAATAATTCGAAAATAAAATAAAACTCTTCCAGAGTTTGTAGAGAATTCCGGGGAGAATCGAATGCAAAAACCGTAGCTTCTACCAAAAAAAAGTCTTAGGTTTTTGAATTACATGATTTGTAGATATCTGAAGTAACGAGTAATGTCCCGTTCAAAATTTGATAATCTGGCACGCAGCATACTACTCTCGCGAAGGTCTGCGGGTAACTGAGGAATATTAGTGGGCGTGTTATTAGTGGTAGGTTAGATACCAGATATAGTGAGATAATTAGTTATTACGAATAATAATTGGCTGAGAGATGGTTTTTAGAGTACATATTGACTCCCTTCCCCCCGGCTCTCTTTTCCCTTTCTCCCACTCCCCAGGGGGGTTAGAGTTACACGATACCTCTGGTATTTTGCACACACTATAAGAAGGTTATAAAGCAATTATTTACACAATAAAAATAAAAAAAGATAAAATTTTGAGATTTCTTTGGGGACGGTCCCCTTAATATAAATGTTTGTTTATTAACTTAATTTAATTGCACACTTTTAGTGCAGTTCAACAACTCAAGACTCAGAATTTATTTGTAGTTAAACCACAAAGTTTGCAACTGAATAAATTTATTTTCCTCCTGAATTTAAACAAGTGCATTGACAGGACATGGTAGCAGTGTAGCACATTTTAGTGGGACATGGTAGCAGTGGAGCAAACATGAGTGGGACATGGTAGCAGTATAGCACATTTTAGTGGAACATGGTAGCAGTGGAGTGAACATGGTAGCAGTGGAGCAAACATGAGTGGGACCATGTTCCATTTCAGTGAAACATGGTAGCAGTGGAGCAAACATGAGTGGGACATGGTAGTAGTATAGCACATTTTAGTGGAACATGGTAGCAGTGGAGTAAACATGAGTGGGACCATGTTCCATTTCAGTGAAACATGGTAGCAGTGGAGCAAACATGAGTGGGACATGGTAGCAGTATAGCACATTTTAGTGGAACATGGTAGCGGTGGAGCACACATGGTAGTCGAGGGACACAAATTTACGATCTATTTCTCTACAAAATTAATCACAAAGAAGTGACTGAACAACTTACTTGTTTATTAATTGAAATATTAACTTAATAATTCAAATATTTTATTCCATAATACATTTACTTTGAAATAAAATATTTTACTGACATAAGATTGGGAGAAAAAACTCATATAATATTTACCTCAACTATAAACAATAAATTTTATTTGTTAAATTTTCTTTGTTTCTGTTAGAATATTCGACATGACAGAAAGTTATAAGAAAATGTGTCCATACGGTGAATAATTTGAAACATTTTAAAATGAGTCCTATTAAATAAATGTTAATAAACATTGGTTTTCCCTTTTTTAATCTATTTCCAAATAATCATTTTGAAGCTTTACTATAAATATGGGTAAATGGAAGAAGACCTTTATTTATGCATTTATTTTATTTGATAAATAATTAACTATTTGTTTGATAGAGATAATGAAATAAATAGACAAGCTTAAGATGGTTCTTGTATCAGACTTGTTGTCATTCGTTAATTTTTGTATAACGAACTGGGGAAATAATTATGAATATGCTGATACATAACCATTTTCTGTAATTTTATCAAGTTGCTTAGTTTTAAACCAATTATTTCATTACAATTTACCACAGTTAAATATAAAAGATTTACGATGAAAAAACAATCTAAAATTTTCTAAATTTCAACAAATTTAGAAATTTTATCCATATTAGAAATATTTTACATTTGAAATTTTATCTATTTTAAGATTTTAAAATTTTAATCAGCTCATCTTTAATATAGTATCCTTTCAGCTAGTTTAATAAATTTAACATCATTCGTATATAGTTTTAGATTTTAATAGATGATTCAAATAACAAGTAATAATTGCAAGTTCAATACAGGATTAACTCTCATATGTCCAGAAAACTGCAAGCTCTGTCGATTAGATCAATAAAGCAGAAAATAGGCTTGCTTTTTAACATGAAGATAAACTTAAAAGGGTTTGAAAGCATCATAGCACACCGGAACTAACTGCCTACTCTCAGCAAATAATTAACCAACCTGCTAGACCTTAACAAAACCTAACTGAAAATGAATAAAATCACTAGCAGATTGGTAAGATACAGAACTTAATTAGTAAATTAGGGTGTGACACTGCGTATATAACCATATAATATCACCATTGAAGACATGCAATCAAAAATTAATCTCGGCATTTATATTTTTTATGCATTCAAATTAATTTATTCAAAGTGGCAATAGCTTCAAGGTTAGTAAGTCAATATATAAACTGAGGTTATTTAATATAAAGATTAAATTATAGGGACGGGAAATGCTAGATTGTTAATAATACACTAGATCTAGAATATTGTTTTTTTTAATTGTTTGCACGCTACTGTGATAATGATAGTATATAGTTAGTGAATAATTTCCGACAGTCTAACTTACAAATGATATATCTTTGCTCAAGAAGTAAATAATTCACCTGGACAGGTACAACCCTAAAAATCTAAACCACTTAATTAAGGTGAATATCCCTTATCAATTGTCAGAACTTCTCATGATGTCTATTAACAGTCAGTCAAACTCCTGACTAAAGTTTGACAGTTTGTCTGCAGTTGAAACATCTTATTTCTCTGTTTCTAAATCTCGGATATAATTTCAGCAACATCTCATGGCAGTGACTCTAAAATTACTAAATTATTGAGTAAAACTGAAACAATTTGATCTAAAAACTGCGCGTGCATTCTGAGTTTTTCCAACTTCCTTTAAATCTCAAATTGGTCTCTGCTGGTCTTAAACCTTAGTTATTTGTGAGATTTTCAGAAAATTTAGATTCTTAATCATTCCTTCTGAATCATTCCTTCTGAATCATTCCTCCTATTTAATAAATGATTAATTAAAGTAGAAGAAAATGTTCCCTTAACATAACTTCGACTTTTTACACGACTCTACTTTTCATAAACTATCGGATGTTTCGAATGATGACATCCACGTTAGGAGTTCTGAATCTCATTGCCAAATTTTGTTAATTTTCATCCCAAGACAATAATAATTATTTTATTGTCTTGTCAGAGATTGCTTACCCTCCACAAGTTAATTCAAAAGATTCTCGAGCTATTTTTTCAGTCTGAAGGTAAGTTAGAAGGGAATATTATTTTTTGCTATATATGCATACTGAATAGTGAGTGCTATGTGTTGCTCCTATTTAAATTCAGGTTTCATGTTTTCTCTAAGAATTGAGAGACTATAACCAACGTAGTCAGTCAAAGGATTTATATGTTTAATTTCAGACGGATAATTTTATTTTTGGGTGAGCTCAACAATTTAAACTTTAGCTTCTCTTCAGATTCAATGCATTAATTTTTGCAATTTAATAATATTTTCCACAGTATATATGTAGAATTAAATATTGAATAGATATTTCCCTAACTTATTAATTCAGTTTCTAATTATAAATAGCTTAGAAGTTCTTATTTGTATATTTGGCTAATAATGACATTCCGAATGAATCCATAATGAAAAAGAAAAAATAAAATTGTTAAGAAAGATATTACTTCGTACTTCAGGATTTATTAAAAACCTTCATTTCTATAATAAAAAAAAACACTAGTGGAATTCGTGAGGATCATTTCATAATAAACCAACTATATAAATTGTTACACCTATTTATGAACTTCTAAATTTAATGTTATAATTATAATAAAATATATAGTAGAAAATACTAAATAGAGTTTATAATTCACCAGTCGTGGCAGTGAAATTTGCTTTATTGCTACCATGTACCTCTAAAGAAAGCTCCTCAACAACTTTGCCCGAAAAGTATGCCACACTACCACCATATCCGAACTAAGTGTGCCACAGTGCCACCATATCCCAAAAAAAGTGTACCACACTGCCACTGTATCCCATCAAGGTGTGCCCCACGGCCACCATATCCCACTAAAGTATGCTCCCCAGCTACCATATCCCACCAATATATATTTGCGATCGATTGGAATGAAAAGGAATATTGCCAGCCAGATTCCTAAATCGAACAATGGGAAATATATTATATCTCCGAAATATCCGATGGAGTAGAGGTGGTACATTGACACCCACAGGACTAATCTTTAGTAACACTTTACGCCTGAACAGAGAAACTTTATTATTGAGTACAGAAAAGTGTATACGGAAAAGGGATATACTAATTGAGATCTATTAAATATTAACCATAAACGAGATAAGAGTATATGTAACAGAACTTTAAGAATCAATTATTAAAATTTGGTATATGTTAGTTACTTACATATTCAAATAGTTGAATTGCTAGATATTTTCTCTCAAAGTATTTAGCAGAATATGTAGAACAGAAGCTGAAATAAAAATGTAATAAAAATATCATGGGGATTAGTTTTTTTTTCGAATAGCATGATATGACACAAAATTTATTTGATAATAAATCGTACAACCTTATCGCAATCCTTTTTATCCAATCAATCAGCCAAAGATTATAAAACATCATTTATCACTAAAACATATTTCAAATTTTGAACTACATATATGTACAATTGTACATCATATAGAAAGTGCATTGCCATGCTTGAATAGAAATTCATTCGATTCGATAAAGTCAATTGAAATTCATATTATAAAGTCAACCACTCACATAATCTCAAAAGACATAATAATATTTTTATATTGAGTTTTTATGATATCCGAACTGACGGAATTGCTTTAGAAAATTAACAAAGAAAAAATGAACATTTATATTCATAGTTTTAGTAGTTTTGTTTTGTCTTAATATCCTATGAAGAATGGTTTAGCAAAATTTCTTTATTATAATCCGAATTATTATTTTATTTGTTCCGTCCAAATGGCCGTAAATATATTATTTGCTCCTCAGCAGGTGATAATGTTACTCTGTAAGCAGATCGGCTTGAAGATCTTGCTTCACTCAAAAACTAGTTAATAGTTCAGTATCTACTAGCAGTGTATATATTGTAGTGTTTAGTGGATGTGTTTGGTCCCTTTTTAAACAATAAAATTAGGGAAAGTTTTACTATATATTGTGTGAATTATTTTGTGTAACCTTGTTTCTATTCGTTGATTTTTCCATATATTTGAATACGTGATTTAAAATTTAACTCCTTGGAACTTAAAGATTTTACTACTTGTTACATAAAGTTTTAACTCCTGGTTAGGTGAAGTTTTAACCTCTAATATTTAAGATTTATTGGCGTTTGATTCAATCTATTTTAGTTATGCTTAGGAAAAGAACTAACCTAGGTTGTAGGAGTTATCCATGACAATATCTATTGTGCCCTTGAATGGTAGCGCCTTGAATATTTGTTAATGATTATGTGGAGTTTCCTTAATATTCATGTTGAATTACAGGTGGATTAGCATTTCTTTACTTTTGTGAACCGATGAACTTGTAATTTTGTACTTGGTGGTTTGATGAATTGATCAGTGTTTCTTTATCTATAATGAATTGATAATCTCTGATGTTATATTATTGAATCAAATATGCTGTGACTGATGTGCGATCTTGTGTTGTCCGGATAACTATACATTGTGGTAAGTTTAGTGGAGGATGCATGAAGTCTAATGTTATTGTTGAAATTTTCTGCATCTTTGCTAATTGTGCTTTAAAGTTATATTTTATTCGATGTACTTTCATAGGTGTTTTTTAATAAATTTCAGAATCGTCTGTAACACCATCACACGCATATCACTTCCCTGGACTCCCTTAAACATAGTTCAAAAGATCGCACACTATTTATCTTTCAATACAATAGTTCTTTTCTCTTATATCACTTTTCAAATATATGTCACAATGCACTTCTGACTCATTGAAAATCTAATAGGTAGATAACACAATTTTCAAAAGGTCGGTTAACAAACTAATTCAATATTAAATTGTAGGAACCATATGCAAGGAAAAGAAAGCAAACAACGCCCCATGCAATCAATCAGTTTACCGCGAGTAACATAATATAAATCTGTGGAATAAATCTCTGATATCTCATTATGAACTTGGGCAATCTAAATGATAAATAGTGCAATTATATATTCAATTTATGAGAGCAATCATTTAGTAGCATGATGAACCTGCTTGTTATGAATACAGGAACAATATCCACATTTGTCCATTGTTTGTATGGTTAGTTCAGAACAATAAATCAGTACCTACTTTTCTCTCTAACTATGTCTTTTTTAAAGTTATAATAGATACATTATGAATAAGTGTATGATGTATTAAGTTTCAATATTTCAATTATATCTTATCAAATATTGAAATATATCTTTTAAATTCGAAATTAAACAGAAATGCTAATAAAGAAAGATAAGTCATTTTAATCCAAATAAACGTTAAAGAAGTCTCCACATTCTTGCATTGTTACATCCACTGTTGATCTAAATGGTCCTTACAAACGACTGACACCTGATTTATTGTGCTAATAAAATGCTACTCTCATTACTCAGCGAGCAACAACGTACGCTTTATTGGACATTTGTTCTGACATTCATTGGTTGTAGAGGTAGCAGAAAGAGACATCGGAACTTGGAGACAATTTGGAGAGATATCTTATATGTCAATATCCCCTGAAAATGATTTAATTAGATATCTTTGGGATTATGTAATATCTGGGATTTCATAACAGGTTACCTTATATTCAATATGTCAAAATTGTTATATATTTTATTCGAAGATACATTTATTTATTTCGTTTTTTATATTATTGTAAAATAGACAGTAGTGCTGATTGCAGAATATAATCATATTAAATTCATTCAGTGTATATTTTGAGAAGCAAGAGGAAATATGTTTTATTGAATACAGAATATGGATCTCATTCGAATTAAAAATCTACAAAAATATATAGATCTCCTCCGTGCTATGATTTTTTTTTTTGAGAATGAGAATTCAGTATAAAATGCTGCAGCTATATTAATATGAAAATCGTATTAGCACAAGTAATAATATATAAAGCATAAAAATTAGTAATAATTTACATTTTTCAATTTCAAAGACAAGTGTCCTCAAAATGGACATAATTGGACGCACTTTGCATAACCAATTTTTGAAAGCTAACAAACTTCACACGACCATAGACACGAAAGCTGATATTCACAGTGCACACTTAGGGAATTTTTACTGTCAAGGGCACACTCGCCTATAGCAATAAAAATTCTTTCAAGTGTCGCCAGCAATAGAATGAAAAGCGTAGCACTGTAGAAGCATTCACCTGCTTTTTGTTTAAGTAGAAATATACAGTAGCGGACAAAATATGAGGGTAGGCAAAAACAAGTTATCTAAATCTTTAATTTCATAAAAATTTCAGAACATACATTATTGAAATTTTGTATGTATATTCATATAGAACTCATATAAATTCATATCAAATTTCAAAGCATTTGGACAAATATTCTAGGAATAGTTCCATATTTCACTTTAAACACTAAATTTTGCTCTGGTCAAAAGTTAAGGTTAGCCATCATAAACTTTGAAATATTCGCGGATATTGGCAATTAACTTAATAATTTGTGAATAATTATTTGCTATATCACTCTAATACATCTTTTACCACAATATTCTAATAATTTTGCACAATATGAAGGAGTTATACATCTTCTATTCATCCTCAAAAAATCTCCACAAGTTTCCCCTTTGATACAGTCTCTAAGTTTCGTTGCAAGAGATTTCTATGGCCACATGAAGGTCCAAAACGACTGTGCAACATACTGTGGCTCAACATAAGCAGTATGGAGTTGTTGAATTCAAACCGAAGAATGGTAGACTTCCCAAAGCATTGCTGAAAGATCATGCAAGTCTTCAAAGTAGCTTGCAAGGTAGTTTCAACACTTCCGGTCAAATTTTTCGTGAGATAGATGTCATGTCTGGTGTTACTGTGTCCCAGTCTACTTTTTTGCTTCGACTTCAACAAGTTGGTTTGCAATAATTTGTCCCTGCATTGAAGCTTTCAATCTCTAAAAAGAAACGGAAAATGATACTTGTGTTTTGTCATAAATATGTTGTTTGGTCGATTGATCAGTGGTCGAAAGTACATTATAGTGATGGTGGAAGAAAAATAGAAGTCTTTGGTTCTTATAGGAAAGTACGAATTAAACGTAAAGTAAGGGAAATACTAACTCTGAACTGCATCAAGAAAACGGTTAATTTTGGAGGAGGTAGTGTGATGGTCTTGGTTGTCATTTTTCTGCTGGACCTGGTCCCTTTGTTCGTCTACGAGGAGGAGTTATTGCAGAAGTATAAAACAGCTCTTTCGTCATCATACTCTCCCTATCAACAAGCAGCTGACCCTAAACCACAGAGTTTCAATCAGGACAACGTACCCTACTACTCAGATAAAAAAGTTACGACTCTATTAGAAGATGAAGAAATTGCTTAAGTGAGCTGGCTTTCACCTCAATCAAATGGAGAATGTTTGGATAATAATTGGAGACTGTACTCAGAGAAGAAACACAAGAAATGTAGAAGAATTGTGGATATTTCTTGAGGATGAATAGAAGATGGATAACTACTTCATATTGTGCCAAATTTGTAGAATTTTGTGGTAGAAGATGTATTGATGTGATATAGTAAAGAATTATTCACAAATTATTAAGTTAATTGCCAATATTCGCGAATATTTCAAAGTTTATGATGGCTACCTTTAACTTTTGACCAGAGCAAAATTTAGTGTTTGAAGTGAAAAATGGAACTATTCCTAAAATATTTTTCCAAATGCTTTGAAATTTCATACAAATATATATGAGCTCTTTATGAAAATACATGCGAAATTTCAATAATGTGTATTCTGTACTTTTTATGAAATTAAAGATTTAGATAACTTATTTTTGCCTAGCCTTATATTTTGTCCGCTACTGTATAATCGATAATAATCTCACAAAATAATAACACTAAGTTAAAGTGAATGAACAAAACATTCAAAACATTAATTTGACAGTTTCAAAATACTTATTTGATTTATTGTATATAAGATATATTTTTAATCAACATAAGTACAAAAATATAATCTCGATATGTAAAACATTATTAACCAACTTCCAGCTCTCAATCCTCCTTCTGGATTGATAGGATTTTTTTCTCCAACTGATTTTTTTTCATTCATTTTCTTCCTTACAGTGTGCGTTTCAACTTCATTCTGTTAACTCATACGTTTCAAAAATAATAACTCATTACTTTCACATTCATTCCAAAGCTATTAAATCATCGTTCCAATTGCGATTATTTCATCCCTTCTTTCCCTTCTAGGCGGAATTTCCTTGCATCTCCTTTCCCATCCAGATGAGATTATATCGCCCCATTTTCCTTTCTAGGAGGGATTATTTCCATTCATCAATTGTCAACCAAGAGGCGATGTGATCAATAATTAGACTCTATTGTCCCTATCTCTGGGGAATATTCACCATCAAATGGTACATTTAATTAGTAATCCTGCTCAAAATCAGAAAAAATAGAATTGCCTGTCGATGAGAATTGGTTAAATTTCAATTTGTTTATGTTTGAAGCTTGAAATTTTGATATTCATTGTGATAGGAAATGTGGAAAAATATTTGTTGACAGATATTCTCTTCAAAACTCATATTATTTATCATTTTAAATTCATTGTGTTTAATTAAATGTGGGTAATAATAAGTTCAATAAGTGTTCGGTTTTGACCACTTGAACAAAATATACACACTACATGTTATTCCTATATCTGAATTTTATAAAACATTTAATTCTACTTACTGCCACTCTCATAAAAAAATCCTTTCTTTCGCTGTTATTCACTGAATATTTTTAGTGATTTAAATCCTACTTAGGAAAAATGTGGAAGAGATTTTATTCAGATCTTTAACTGAACTTTATACAGTTTCAAGAATATAAGTTTTTTAATATTCGAATTTTTTGGGAAAATTATAACATTGCCAACAATAATGACAGATATCAAGTTTCCTAAACTAAAAGAAATTCAATAAAACATGAAATTCCATTTCATAAATTCATATCTTTTTTATTAGCAATATTTAGTAACGTACAACATCCACTGTGTCTTTTGTTATTTGAGCGAAAAATTTCTCAAATATAGCTTGAGCACCATATCTGTTTAATATATATTTACTTGGTAACATCGTAAGTGTTACTCAATATACAAAACAATAAAATCAAATGAGCGTGTAGAACAGTTAACAAAGTCTTGTTCTGATTTGAAAAATTCTTAGAGACCAATATTCACATTTTACTCCGGCTTGAACAGAGAAGCGTAATAATTACCGACATTTTTCGGGACACTGGAGAGTAAATTGTCAAATTTTATAAACACTATAGAATATCAAGGAAGCATTATCACTCTTGATGGCAAATAATAGGGTAAGACCAAAAAGTAGTTATTGAGAAATTCGCTTTGAAAGTTTTCGAATGCATTCAGTAAATCACAGATTTTTTGACTTACAGATGAAAAGATCCATTCTACACAGCCATTTTTTCAACAGCGTAGTAAAGTTCTACAAGCCTTTTAAAAGTCAAAATTCGTTTTGGCATTTTTGGACTTTTTTTGATAAATTAACAATCCCGTCTTGTACAATAAATTAGTGAAAAAACTGCATACATTATTACTGAAGTGTTTTTTATCTATTATAAAAAAGATTAATTAATTAAAGAATAATTACATGGATTTCATTTATCTAATTTTATAAATCTAATACTTATTTATATATACAGTGGATTGTGAATAGAAAACTATAAAATTCATTTTTTTCATTTCGATTATACTTACATTCTGTGCCAAATACTATTAAAATTTTGAATAAAATGAATTCCCTATTATTTCAACCAGAAAGAATTATACATTCCAAAATTAAACATATTTTTATGTTACTGTTGCACAAATTATCTATTCAAACAACATCAGAGATAAAATAACTCATTTTTCGTCTGTAATAATTTGCAAAAAGTTCAACATTCAGACGAATAAACTGTCAGGAGAATATTTTGTTATTGACGGAAATTCTCGACCTAATTTCTAGGAATGGCTTCAAAGGTGTTTGTTCCGGTTGTTTTTAATGCCGAATAAATCTGACACTGTGTATAATATTTAAAAAAACGAAATGTGGTACAAATAATATTGCTTATACTTTAGAGTTACATGGAAAATATGTACAGTAAAATAACTTAATATTATTTCTGTTATAGTTAAAGGTGGAGTGGTTAAAAAAATACTGCCCAAGCAACCATGACATATTGTGCCAACATGGGTACTAGATGGTTAGATGGGCAAGGGATGGCACACAGAAAAGTAGACTAGAAATTACGTGGTGGTAATGTGGTTTTCCATTCTCATGGAATGTTACTTTGGGAGAAGGTTTGAATGAATGTGGGGAATCCATCCCATTGAATTGTCCATATTGGCCCAACCTGATTAATATATAGAGTATCAATATTATATGGCTGAAACTTAATTAATATATTAGCAACATCTTAGGCCAAGATGGTTTCGTCGTACCAGCCAATGCTATCACAATATTGGCCCATTTTGCTAAAAAACACACAGTCAATGCAATTTGCAAACTTTGTGCCCACATGGGCCCCATTAACTTGTGTTGCTTGGGTTCTCTGTATAATTTGAATAGATAAATGTAGAATCTCGTTCAGTGTCCTATCACACGTGGAATTCGAGCCTACATATTCGTTAATGAAACATAAATAACGATGTTTAGATGTCTTGTCTTGATATTCTGAAAATTTGCACTCAATCGATGTTATTTAGTTATGATAAAACTTAGACTCCAAAAATATGACTTATTAACGACATATAACTTTATTTCGGTTGTTATTAGATCTGGTAGCACGACCAAAAGCTGAAAGAAATGTGAAAAAGGGTATTTAAATGCTTTAGAAAAGAAACATATAATAAAAACTTTTTTATTATTTTTTGAGCAAACTTTAAAATAACAAATATTAATATATTTAATTGAACTATTATCTAGCCTTATGTAAAAATATCTATTATTTCAACACGGTCTGAATTAATTCGATTACCAATGTCGGTTTTCTTAATCAGAATTTGAGAAAATATTTTCACCTGCAAGTTCTGCATTATTTTTGTCTCATTTGTTCTCCTCCTCCTCGATTTTGTTTCAAACATGCAAGCAATTTCAAAACCGTCAGTTGAGTTTTTCGATCTCCGAAAAGAAAATATTTGTGGACAAAAATTACACGAACATGAAATCATACAATCTTTGAGTAAGACATTTCTTTTCTCAACTTATTTATTCTTTTAATTCTCAACCGATGAACATTTCGTTATTTTCTTGCCGATTTCCTTTACATCTTTCGGTGTTTAAATTATGTGCATGGATATATGTTAATCATGATTAATAATAACTATTATTCTAATCATGATCTCAATCAAACTATTATTGCAGACTAATGATGTTTCTATCATTTGAAATGATATAATTTACTATCATCATTCAAACTTTTCCTTTCAACAGTAATTATTTATCCACATAAAATAAATCCTATTCTCTTTCTCATTTATTTAACACAAAATCCAATTCATGATACGATTTAGGCGCTTAAATTCGTTTGCATTAAATTCTTCAAAAGATTGAACTTCCCATTGTACGATTTGATTTTTAGTTCTTCACTTCTTTTCAAGCGTGAATATTAATGAGTCTATCAGGGACGGAAATCTAAACAGCCCAATTACGCTATAATTAGCAATATACTAATAGCTGCAATATGGAATTTATGGCGTGGTCTGAATGTTAGGAATAATTGGTGAAAAGTACGTTATTGATAATCTTTACAAATTCTAAGAAATGGTAAATAACTCAGTCTACATTAAAGTTAACTCATAATGAGAGATATTATTGACATACATTCTGACTCTATGATTTAACATTTTGGAATATTCAGTATATTATTTATATAATGTTTTCATAAGATGATATCAAAGGTCAATTTCAAACTGTAAGTAATTATTTTTTCATCCACGCAAACACCAAACATGACCACTAGTGGTGGGATGTAACATCACTTGTTGTAAATCAGTCACAATCATCCCATAAATGAAATTTAATTCCACCTTTAATGAATCTAACTTACCCTTTCGATATTTTCCGTAATGTATCGCTTTTAATCATTTTATTTAATTTTTTTCAGGAGGATATCCTTTGTACCACGTATTAATATTAGGTGGACTAAGTAGATTATTTTTCTAGTTTAAAGTTTAAAGAATGTCTATCTATTATGACCAACTAATTTTGTTGGATACCACCCTCTCTATGAGTTATGTAATATGTATCTTATAGTTGATTATATGACTATTGTACTCACCAAGGGACTGGAAGAAGCAGTCAGAAAGGAAAGTGTGGCTTAATGAACAAAGTCATCTAACACAGTCAGTGACAATATTCATGGATAAAGGAAAGCTACTCCGTGAATGAAGTCACCTGCACTCACGTTTGGAAGAAGATGATAAGATGAAGAGGTGATAGTAAATGAAGCCTACGAGCCTAACTAATACAAAAATTTAAGATCTCGTTTACCATAAACTTGCATTTAAAATCCTTGTTTGTAATTCAATTTTCCATTCGATCAATTTTACGTTCGATCAATTCTAAGTACGATCAATTTTCCATTCGATCAATTGCTTTCTATAAATTATTGACAATCAAATCTGTTTTTCACTCAATCAATTTTCCATTTAATCTATTTTCCATTCAATAAATTTTCCTTTTGATCAATTTCATTTCAATCTATTTTCCATTCGAGCAACTTTCCATTCGATCAATTGCTTTCGATAAATTCTCTTAGACCTGAAAAACTCGCATACGAATTAGTGCTACCACCTGGTGAAATATACTTAGTTCCCCACAGACCTATACAGACAAATAAAATAAGACCGGAAAAAATAAGACCTGGTGCATGACCGGAATTAATTTTAAAATGTTAAAAAAAAAATTAAACTACTTCAAATGTGGCTAGTTAGTAATCATTTATATACGTACTAATTTAAATGATCTTTAAATTTCATGAAATTTTGTCTTCAACATGTGACGCAATAGTCACATTGGCCACTGGAATCCATTACAATCAATTTAACACAGTATAGTACTTCATTTTTCATGTGACTAATTCGTCACACACGGTCGTAAAGGGTTATTAAATTTACTCATTTTCACGTTAGTTAAATAAATAATTTTTAGAAGTGGAGATAATTTACAATATTTAAATTGTTATCAGATTCGCCTAGTCTTGTTCACAAACAAAAGGAGACATTTACTTTAGTTAACACATAATGTACTTTTTGGGAGTGATGTAGAATTTTATTATTATTCACAATAGGACAATGAAAAATTGAAGGCCCAAAGCCAAAGTTTCTTAAGCCCGAGTTATGGAAGTATGGGCAGTGCTTGGTAAATTCTCTTTAAGCGCTAAGAACCAATGAAAAGGGTGAAGATTTTGTTAGATAATGATGTGCTAAGCTCTTACAAAACCTTTTTATATTATGAATAGTTGAAATTGGAAATTTGATGTACTTTGTTGAATGTAAAAATACCATATTCATCATAGAAGCATTTCGTTCTTTGACGTCATTACTTTTGATCAGAGACGAATTTTGGAAAACAATACTCTACCGTGTTGCCAACGGTTTTCCGCATCTAACGATACCCATATTATCACTTTATTCTGATAATTATTATTTAACCAAGCTAAATATAGTTGAAATAGTTCAATGAAGTGATAAATTTGTTTACAATTTAAACAAGGAAGGGATTGAAAATTTGTAAATTATTACAAAAATTGACCAAGCAGAGCTATAGCTAACATTTTTCTTCAAATCAAAAGTTTTATCGTAAAATATTTTGATACAGTATAATTTTCTCTAAGATGGTTACAGTTCGAAAGTTCTTATGACATTTTCAAGTTTACACTGCTGAAGTATGTTTACGGCTTTCCTTGTTAAATGTATTTGTCTTGAACAAACATTAAAGAAACGTTAGACCCGATAAAAGTGGATTTAAATTTTAAAAATCTGTTTTACTTAATTCAGTTTATAGGTACAGTTTCGTTTTTATTTCATCATTGTTAACAGATTCATAACATTGCAATTTTCATCACATTAAAACTATAATCAACAATATAATATTTCTTCTTATTTAATCATTTGAGTGTTTCATTCATATTTATATAGAACAGTGATGAAATATATTGTCAGTTATGTTATGTAAAATTATGGATTATTATCAATATATTTATTTAAATGTGTGACAAAAAGATAATTGATTTATAATATAATGTAATATCGTTTTAAGCAGATATACAATAACTAAGATAAATACTCCAATTATCAGGCCTCACTTGTTTGTAAAATAGCTTCCTTTGTTAGGCTCTGTTTTCATCTCTAATTACAAACTCTGATTGAAAATTTTTACCTCTACCACACAATGGAGTCTCTGTTCTCTGATTGGAAGTGTAAGACTTTGCCATTTACAGCATTTCACTGATTAGCTGTGACTAAATAGATAACACTGATAGTACAGGGTGAAGTGTGAGACTTTGCCATTTACAGCATTTCACTGATTAGCTGTGACTAAATAGATAGCACTGATAGTACAGGGTGACGTGTAAGACTATGCCATTTACAGCATTTCACTGATTAGCTGTGACTAATCACATAACGCTGATAGTACAGGGTGAAGTGTAAGACTTTGCCATTTACAGCATTTCACTGATTAGCTGTGACTGAATACATAACTGATAGTACAGGGTGAAGTGTAAGACTTTGCCATTTACAGCATTTCACTGATTAGCTGTGACTGAATACATAACACTGATAGTACAGGGTGAAGTGTAAGACTTTGCCATTTGCAGCATTTCACTGATTAGCTGTGACTAAATAGATAACACTGATAGTACAGGGTGAAGAGTAAGACTTTACCATTTACAGCATTTCACTGATTAGCTGTGACTAAATAGATAACACTGATAGTACAGGGAGAAGTGTAAGACTTTGCCATTTGCAGCATTTCACTGATTAGCTGTGACTAAATAGATAACACTGATAGTACAGGGTTAAGGGGACCGCCCCCGAAGAAATATCGTAATTTTATCATTATTTTTTATTGTGTAAATAGTTGCTTTATAACCTTCTTATAGTGTGTGCAAAATACCAGACGTATCGTATAACTCTAACCCCCCTGGGGAGAGGGAGAAAGGGAAAAGTGGGCCGGGGGGTAGGGAGTCAATATGTACTCTAAAAACCATCTCTCAGCCAATTATAATTCGTAATAATTTGATTATATCGCTATATCTGGTATCTAACATACCAGTATAGCACGCCCACACCAATGAATGCAAAGAGAGATTAGTCAGTTGTCCCCAAACCTTCGAAGCGGATGGACGCTGCGTTTCAGATCATCAAACTTTGAAAGGAAATTCCTACTAATTCGGATATCTACAAATCTTGTAATTCAAAACTCTACCCCTGCTTTTTGGTTGAAGCTAGAGCATTGCGGTTTTTTGCATTCGATACTCTATAATAATATCTACAATATGATTGCCTTCGATTTTCGATATTCGAATTTGTTATAGAAAATTTTTTCCGACAAAAATTTTTTTTCAAAATTTTATGTTTACTTTTTATGAAAAAGTCGAAATTTAGGAAAACCCATTCGAAAATCAAAAATCGAAGGCTATCATATTTTAGATATCAGTATGGAGAATCGAATGCAAAAAAACCGCAATGCTCTAGCCTCAACCGAAAACCAGAGGTAGAGTTTTTGAAAATGGTTCGAAATTCGAATAACTTGTTTTCTATGGGTCTAATCGACAAAATGTCATGAACAAAAACGATAGATAATTCAATTTTATATATACATACAAGGTTTCAGAACCATAACTTCAATAATAAATTTTTTTCAAAATTTTGGGGGCGGTCCCCTGAAGTGTAAGACATTGCCATTTACAGCATTTCACTGATTAGCTGTGACTAAATACATAACACTGATAGTACAGGTTGAAGTGTAAGACTTTGCCATTTACAGCATTTCACTGATTAGCTGTGACTAAACACATAACACTGATAGTACAGGGTGAAGTGTAAGACTTTGCCATTTACAGCTTTTCACTGATTAGCTGTGACTAAATACATAACAGTGATAGTACTGGGTGAAGTGTAAGTCATTGCCATTTACAGCATTTCACTGATTAACTGTGACTAAATACATAACACTGATAGTACAGGGTGAAGTGTAAGACTTTGCCATTTACAGCGTTTCACTGATTAGCTGTTACTAAATACTTACCGCTGAAAGTACAGGGTGAAGTGCAAGACTTTGCCATTTACAGCATTTCATTGATAAGCTGTGACTAAATACATAACACTGATAGTACAGGGTGAAGTGTAAGACTTTGCCATTTACAGCGTTTCACTGATTAGCTGTTACTAAATACTTACCGCTGAAAGTACAGGGTGAAGTGTAAGACTTTGCCATTTACAGCGTTTCACTGATTAGCAGTTACTAAATATTTACCTCTGAAAGTACAGGATGAAGTGCAAGACATTCAAGCAGATTATTGAAAGATATTCTTCTACGGATGAAATTATACACAGTCAATCATTCATAGGATATCTACTTGCAGTGGCTAAAATACGAGAGGTAAGAATAATACTATGAAACCTCATGTATTATACGTTCGATATTCGTAAAATATTAAGATTTACAGATTAATAGTAATAATGAATATGAAAATAATTGATACATGAATTGTCTGAACGTATATCTCCCAAATAAAAATATGATACACTTTTTTATGTTGTTTATTCATATATATTCTTCAACTAGACTAGAAGCCTGAGATACTTGTGATGAGAATATCCTGCACACTTTTCATTGAAGAATTTCATTGTGTCGCTATTCACGAGAAAACCCTACTTTTTCTCCCACGCTTTGTTGTGTATTTCTGACTCCAGTTCTCCAAGTGTTGGCAAGTCTTACGCTTCTCTTTTCATGTCAGAGTGAAATGTCCAATAAAGATTGCCTGATGTGCAATATTGGTCTCTGATACTTTTTCAAATCTGGACAGTGACGTACCTCATGAGTACGTGTGAGGAATGTGAGTGTTCACTTAGGAAGACTTCGTTAAATGGATAATCTGAAAAATGATACATTGGGTCATTAAATTCACGCATCTTCACGTGCATTTAGTGTTTGAGTCAGTCCAGTAATGAATCTTCAAATTGTAAATGTCTATATATGTCTATAAAAGGATAATATAAATATTGATAAGATTGCTGTGAATATTAGTTCAAATTGTTACCAATTCGTAATCACTGAATATATAAGTCAATACAGTCTGATGGATTGCAATATTCAATGGCATTATTCTCTAAAATATCGGTTTCTAACGTTACCAAAATATTGGAAAACGATTCATTTACGATATTTGCAGAAATTCATGGGAAAGTTTAAAGAAATATAGTATAATTTGAATACTTTAATAATATTATTTTAATTGATTAATTTTAAATAATGATTAAAAATTTGTATGAATGAATATGATATTAATTTAGCATGCCTTACATTGAACATTACAGTATTTCCTCTATTATGTTCTTCTCCTATCTGTAAACAAGATTAAAATGAGTATTCTCCAATTTCATTCGCATTTTCTATTTTAACCATAGTAACCTAGTCCTCAAAAGTTTGATCTCTAACCTAGAATCAGTTCTCACTAAAACTCCTATCATTTTTTTACTAATTGACTTTTCATCATTTTTTTCAATGAAAACCCTTATTTGATATTTAGACATTCATTGGTTAACGTCGAGGCACAGTTTTCCATTTAAAATATAAAAGTAACAAGCTCTAAGATACGAGACCAATATTTCATAGGTAACATTGTTTGGGCGAAGATTGCCACTCAGTACGGAGCTTGGTATGCCCAAATATTCTCGTACATTTAACTAATATTTTAAGGGTAACAATTAACTGATTATAATGAGAAATTCACTACTTTTATGTACATCAATATACTGATGACTAGAGAGAGCTCTGATATTCTCCTAATATATATATGAATAAATGATCATAGTATTAGTTTCTCAGCACATATCACTTTCGTTTTTGTATAATCATTTGTAAATATGTGAAAGAATGAAATTTATGAAAAAACCTAATTCAAATCCGATTAAAATTAATTTATTATTTTTCCAAGAGAACTGGCGTGATTAGATTACTAGGGTTAAGAATATTATAAATATGTTTTCGTTCTATTAGTTAAAGAAGATATAAATCATGAATAATAAATGAATGAATAATAAATAACAACAAAAGAACGAATTGTGAAGAATTCCTAGTTATTACTTAGTGCAAAATTTCCACATATTGAAAAAACTCTACTATTTTCATTTTAACTCTTGTGCGATATAGCTGCTTAACAAAATCCTAGGTGTTAAGATTTGTTCTTTAGTCACACACTTAATACGAAGGCACTGCTGAACCTTATTAAATAGTAATCATGCATGTACTCTAAGGAACATCAATTATTGAATGCATATATTCTCTCAGAAACAGAAAAGATGAACCGTACTGGTTTAGAAGACTAGCTGTCATATGCAATCTTATTCATATAAATATTTTAAGAAGCTAAGAAAATTGTGTCTGGCAGAATTGAAATCCTTGTAAGAGGACTCTACTTTGTCGTCCTCATTTTTTCTTGTTGAATCCCTTGCTTCTCTTTCGTATACATCTGTATTACATTAATAAATAAATAACAATAAATAAATAACATCAACAAGTAAAAAGTTGAAGAAAAATGTTTTTAGAAGAAAACCAATTAAAATTTTGTACATGATAATTATTCTCTAGCAATAAAGTTATACCTTTGCGAATATGATTTTTCTTATTATCATCTCAGAACCGTATCAACAGTTATTATGGTTTGAAACAAAATCTCCAATCGAGTTGTTTGTGTTTTGAGCCGTTTAACGTATAAAATATCTTACTGCCATAATGTTATTCCTTTATAGGAAACTCTCTAGTTTTCCATAAATACACTGATATTAAATGTAAAAATATATTATTTTCTAGATACAATTTTTAGTACATGAATATTTACCGCATTCCCAAATGATATGCAGCTGAAATCAATGTTCAGAACTTTTCATAGAACTATTAACAAGACTAAGTATTGTTTATCAAAGTAGTTAATTATTGTTAAAACATTCGATTATTGTAAAAGAAGACTGATTTTCAGTACGACACAAAAGTAATATATATCTCTCCCAACTAATATTCAGTGCCATCCATCATCATTTCCATTTGGTTACATATTAGAAATGATCAAATACATGCTTCCACAACTTAATTTCAAATCTTATCTATAGAAATATTTTCTAACTATAGTTTAAAACTTTGAAATAAAGAGCGATACATTCAACAAACAATAAATGTTTCAGTTATATTGAAAGTTTAATTTAAAAAAAGGTCTATATAGCTCTAAAATTTATTATGAGGTTATTTAAACTCAACGTTGAAAGCTTTTTCAGGTTTCAAGGTTTCGAATAGAAAGATTTCTATTCATTATTATTATTATTGAAAAAACTCTTCAACGTTGAGTTTAAATAATCTCATAATAATATGGATTTCCCGTCGGGTGTGGATCTTGTCCATCAGCTCTAAAATTGAAAATGTTTTCAATTTTTGTCGATTTATAGAATATTTATATAATTTGATGGTGTATCGGTGTGTTACAATCTGCAAAATATTAAAAATTAAGAAATCATATTTCGTGATCATTTTTACCATTAACCCTAATGAGTTTGATTGTCAGAATCAACGGGAAGGTTTGACTATGTGTCAAGAAACACATGTATTAATTATAAACCTACGGTACTGTATATATACTAAACTAATGTGTAACAAATTTCAAGCAAAAATATTGAAAATATAAGGAGAAATAAATACATAAGTATTTAAGACATAGCTAACTGAGTGAGCTGAGATGTGATTGGGTGGAGTGTGAACTAATCACAGCTTAAGCACGTATCTCTACTCCATAAAAATGTGGACTAATTCGTGCGTATTGGCTAACCAAACTGTATTTCTACGCTGCTACACATCACTAAAGTACATTAAATTCCATAATTTATGTGATTTACGCTGATATACGCCAATACATAAATATTTTTTAACTTGTAAATACAAAAATATAGTAGGTATTTATGTTGGAATAAAGTCAAGAAAGGCCAGTTAATTTAAAGGAATGATGTGAAAGATATAAAGTAAATCAAAAAAAGATGTGCCTAGAAAAAACACACGTCAAACTCATTACACACAGAGAAAGGATTAGTTGAATCAAATCATATTTGATTTGTTTTGACTACATTTTATGGTTTATCTGTGCGCCTACCTACGTGGTGAGTTGCAGGTACTATTTAAAATGAGTTAAATTGACGTTGGTTAAAACAACACATATGTGAGTTGATTATTTTTAATTCCCGATGGTCACAACAACTATCTGTGATAGTCAAAACTACTCATGATGGTTGAACCAATTGTATGTAATGGTTATAACAACTGCAGAACAAGTTTACATCAACCACTTGTGTATGTTTCTCCAATCACTCCTATGGGTTATACCAACTACTCTTGTAGGTTATACCAACTACTCGTGTAGGTTATACCAACTACTCGTGTTGGTTATGCCAACTACTCGTGTAGGTTATACCAAATACTCGTGTAGGTTATACCAACTACTCATGTAGGTTATATCAACTACTCGTGTTGGTTATATCAACTAATCGTGTAGGTTATAGCAACTGCTTGTGTAGGTTATACCAACTACTCGTGTAGGTTATACCAACTACTCGTGTAGGTTACATTACCTACTCGTATAGGTGATATCAACTACTCGTGTAGGCTATATCAACTACTCGGTTAGGTTATATCAACTACTCGTGTTGGTTATATCAACTACTCGTGTTTGTTATATCAACTACTCGTGTAGGTTATATCAACTATTCGGTTAGGTTATATCAACTACTCGGTTAGGTTATATCATCTTCTCGTGTTGGTTATATCAACTACTTGTAAACTAAGTAAATGTATATCAACTATTAATAGTGTAGGTTGAAATATCGGTCTGGTTAGCAGTAGCCAGACTTTTTACGAGACTTTTTCAGTCACTATATTTACTCTATTAAATTATAATCTCGAGTTAGGTCCCGGTATCAATTAGATTAGACTATTTATTTTCTAGGAACAAATCTAACATGTTCACATTTATTTTTTACTTTTGCTTCTGTGATATGCATACTATTTTAATTTTAAAAAATAATTGATCACATAGACCTATCCTTGCTTTTTGAAATGTTTTCGATCCGATGAATTGATATATGGTTATCAGTTGTAAATTAATAGATTAGATTGAATAAGTAATCTCATCAGGTCAGTTTATAAATAAGTAGCTAGATGACATAAATAACTTTACGTAATTAATTAACCAGGCTAGATTACAAAAGTTGCTGCAATTGTACTATAACTTAATGAATAATAAATTAATGATAAAGCCTTTATCTTCTAAACCATATTTTAGTGCAATTCATCTTATTCATAGGCACTGATATTGAAATATGCTAATAGAATTACCAAGGTCAAATTGAAAACGAAATATAAACATTTAAGTTTTAGATTTATTATTTAGAAGTACAATTTGAATTCTCGTCACTTTCTTTCACGACTGTAGGTTGCCAACTCCTGAAATAAGAGATTAGTATATTAATATATATTGAATAGAAATTCACAGTATCGTTCATATACATTATCAATAACATCACCTACTCTTTTTCCTTTTGTGATGAGATAGCGACAGCTTCGATATTCTTTTTATGTCTGGAATCCCTAAAAGCATATGAAAAAGTAAGAGCTAGTCATATTGCAAATACATATTTAAAAATCATCTGATATTTTCAAATACTTACTTTGACCTAGCATAATTGTTCCTGAACAATTCAAATGAATTGAAGAGGACTCCGATAGTTGATGACGTTGATCTACTTCATCAATTCTTCATCAAGATCTGAAAGTAGATTCAGAAAATATAGAAAACCATATATTAATAAAGAAATGAAAAGAATTATTAACTGAGAATTCTTTCATATAGGTAAATTATTTATATAAAATGTTAAACTAATTATAAATCTTCAGATGCAGTATAAATTTAGCTCTAATAAATGCAATGGATTTTTCTAGCTAATCCTCATAATCTTGTTCATTATACAGTCATAATGTAGACTTTGATTAAATACCAAGAAAGTATAATATATCAAAAGGCTCACCTTTGGTTGGAGTTCTCCCAGTCATAGAAAACTAGGGTCAAGTAGGTTAATTGCGGCACTTTAACTAACTGCGGTCTCTTATCTCAGAAACATTAATAACCATCACGACTTCAAGGCACTCGTGAAATGAATAGAACCTATCATAAATTGAGCTTAAATTATGATGTTCAACAATTCAATATATAGCTAAACTAATTTCATAATGATTTTGACTCTCTTAATAGGGTCACAATTAGAAATTAAAGAACCGAATTTGGCTGTGTAACCCTACCTATAGGTACACCAACTAGTTTTAAAATATATAGATTATCAGACCACTTTACTTAAGATACTAGGATAAGTTCCGAAATATCGGACGGCTCCACATTTTCGGTCGCGTAAGAAAAACTATATTAAATTAACTTTTATTTTAATTAGCTATTAGGTAGCTATATACTATATTTAATACGTGACCGAAAATTTGAAATCGCCTGATAATTTGGAACTTACCCTCTTCTGAGGACAGCGCAGTAACTGCCTAGCCTATGTAGAAGGTATTGACACTGAAAAAAAAAAAAAAAACAGCTAGGTAGGTATGATGCTTAAATAAGTTAACGTATAATAATCTAGGAAAATTAGTTTGGATATCAGTTTACAAACTGGAAGGCAGTAATCAAAATTTATTATTATAAAAGTTATATACTGATAATCAGATCTTCAAATATATATAGCCACCAAACTATCAATCACCAATATTTTAGAATATTTAGGCAGACATTTATCAATTTATTAATGGAATTAATTAATAATTAATAATCGATCGGCAGCGATAATACTATTTAATGCATATAACGCTATTGTTTGCACTTGAACTAAAATGGTATTGAGGAGCGTTCACATTCAACACGTAACACACTTGAAACAAGATTTGAACTGAAAAGTGTTATGCGAATAAATTAGCTTTGAGGAAAGCATAAGTTGCCACTTACTCATTTGATTGAACTCACATCTAAACTTGAAAAAAAAGTAGCACTAACTCTCATAGTAAGTTAATTTATACACCAGATAAATAAGATTAACAGTCTTTGTGGGTTACATTATCACACTATGTCATAGTTGTTTTAACTCTTACCTAAACTTACAAAAAAGTAGCGCCGACTCTCATAGTAAGTTAATTCAAACACTTCAGAATACACTGGATTAACAGTCTTTGTGGTTTACTATAACACACTATGTCATAGTTGATTTAACTCGCACCTAAATTTAAAAAAGTAGCGTCAACTCTCATAGTAAGTTAATTCATACACCAGATACATTGAATTGACAATCTTTGTGAGTTACTTCAACACACTATGTCATAGTTGTTTTAACATATGTTCAAACTCCCAAAATGTAACTCCAACTCTCATAGTAAGTTGATTCAATCCATAAAATGATTTGAATTAACTATGTTTGGTGACACACACGTCATAGTTGTTATGACACACATGAAAACATGAATATAGTCAAACCAACTCACGTAATAAATTGATTCAAAGCATAAATTGTTGACCCATTAAATATGAGTAAACTTTTTTCTCTGTGTAGGGTTAAGTAAAATAAGATAAAGTTGTCTTCCTATGAAGATCCTATATCAAATGAAGTCAAAGTGTCGGAAGGAAATCTCTTTGGTGGTCAAAGTTCTAAATGATCTGCAGCCAAAAACTCTACTACTAATTGCAGTAATTTGCTTCTGCTACCTTTCCATTAACCTTCCCTTTGGATTTCAAGATGGATGATAGGGGAAGAGGTTTCTAAGTGTCATTTATGTAGTGCTGAACATTTCACTCTTAGTTCAATTCGGAAATAAATCAAATTTTATTCATCAGCTACATTTTTTATAAAATTTCATATTTCGGGGAAAGTTATGTTCTTAATAAATGGAAGTAAATAACATGCAAATTTACCAACAAAAGATAGTTAAAAATTGTTATGGTTATAGTAAGCATGTTTTGTGCGTATCAAATAGGAGCAGGTGCCCAGAGTAATTCTGCGCAGTTACGACGGAGTAAAATTACCCCCCAAAACAGTCAGTTTGGCTCCAACGCTGCTCCCCGTTGCCTTGAATCTGTTCCTACTTTTAATTGGACTGCACTTACGAATAAAAGTAAAATACTGATATGATAGTAATTGAAGCCTATACGGACCTACCTAGAACCAAAGATCTAAGACATCGTAGATGAAAAACATAACTTTAGCCATATACTCTAACAGAGAAAGAAGCGTTAAAAATGATAACCATGGTTTACTCTATATGAATATAGACGATTCACAATCCAAATTACAACAGTTCGGCGACCAAGAGACGCCTACCCCCTTCTCTTCCATTCACCATAGACAGCTACTTGATAGAGCCCCTTGAGAACGCAATAATTACCGACTAACACCAGAATTACCGACTGACACCAGAATTACCGTCTAACACCACAATTACCGACTAACACAAGAATTGCCAACTAACACCAGAATTACCGACTAACACCATAATTGCTAACTTACACAAGAATTACCAACTAACACCTGTATTACCGTCTAACACCAGAATTACCAATTAACACCAGAATTGCCGACTAATACCAGAATTCTCTCCTAACACCAGAATTCTCGACTAACACCAGAATTCTCGACTAACAGTTACATAAGAGTGAATGAAAGTCATTAATTATATTGAAATAACTAATATAAGTAAACATTTTAGTTTATCACTCATTGCAAATAATTAACCTTAGCTTGTCAATATTTACTTGTGAGTTTTGATGATATTTATTATAATAATTAGTTAGGAAAATCTAATAGATGCTATTGAAACTTTGGAATGAGATGCGAAATAATTTCGCTGTCGCACTTGATATGTGAGGTTATTATTTTTACAATTTAATAAATAGTAAGATTTAGTGTTTCTGGCTTTTGATAGTGCCACTAAAGAGTTTAAATTTGATAATTTTGATGATGACCTACCAAAATCTGGCACGAAGTTGACTGTAATGTTTTCTGAAAGTGTGTGTGCAATCAGAGATTCTGTTGTATTCAGGGTTCTCTTCAATCTTGTCCTCGAATCACCAGCACACCACAACACAGTCTGGTGAATTAATATTCAAATCTCACCGAGTGACTCTAATCCGCACCATTTGGTGAGCTACAAACGAAGGCACGGATAGCAACATGGAGTCTGCACACGATGAGAGTGTTAGTTTTTACGGGCAGTTATGTGTTTGTAGTTCCAGAAGAAGAGTATTCCTGTCGTCTGCTCTAATTGGAATGGGAATGACTCTTATCTATGACAGCAAACAGTTACAAAATACCTTGATGGCAACTGCTGGAAATTGGAAAAAACCGGGGACAAAATTTAGGGAAAATGATTTTTTTTTGGTATTTAATGACAGTAGGAAATGTTATGTTGATTTGCATAATATTACCGTACTAATATAATTATATGACTCACAAACTTCTTAGAGTACTGTCATGTTATTTATTGTGCAGTTTTCACCTTTTCAGAGTACCCAAATCAATAAAATTCAAGTACAGTGTTATATCTTCATTCGAAATTTAAGAAAAAATCATCTCCACTACCTTGAGATGTAAATGTTGTTTGGTTTTATGAAGAGCATCAATAGTTAACACTTTACACCTTCAGAAGTGTGTGTTAAAGTTATAATCCTTATGTTTTTTACAGTTTAATCACTGCCTTCAAGTTGAATTTTTTTTAATGTTTCTTTTACATATGTTTCAAGTATCAGAAATGGTTTATGTTTAATTTTTGCAATTATATAAGGTTAAGTTAAGTTTTAACAATGATGAAAGCAAAGGCAAGAGTATATTTATATATCTTGTATATGATAAAAACTCCAGCTTCACCGTCCAGGCCTCATCCCCCCGATTGCATGTGAACATGAGCCTGAAAAAAGAAGTATTCATTTAAATACGAGTATAGTGAATTTAAATCTATTAATCCTTTTAATTTTAATTATATTTTAATTTTTAACTAATGGATAATACACCAATAAATTTTGTTTTCAGGTCTCTACGTTTAATATTTTAATTTTAAAGATCTTTTGTATCTATGGACCAAGAGGATATTTCTAATAAAGTTATATCCTCATAGTGCAGACGAGTGCGTGATTCCTAAGCCCTGACATTTAGTTCACTCACCTAGTATCTGACTAAAATCCCTTTCGCTGGAGTTCGCTCCTCCTCTCCACCACTAAGTCTACCAGTTGGCACTATCTAGGATGTCAATTAGCTGATTTACACAGGTGTAGGACATCTCACAGAATACTGGCATTACAAAGGACTCCAGCCTTCACTCCCTCCAGACTCCACACGTCATCCATTAGCCGATCAAGTTTATTAGAGACAATTTTAAGATATTAGTAGATGTTTTTAGGTAGGTACTATTGAGACTGAACTCTACCAAATGACTGTTAATGCTGAACTCTGCTGACGAACTGACTCACATTAATTTAGTCAGCACTAACTTAGAATTCTATGTTGTCGCTTGGCGTGAACTAAATGATTTAGAGAAGTAATAAAAATCACTCCCCGGCAACCATGAAGATCTGCTAAATAATTATCAAGCTAAAAATAACATATTTAACTTAGCATAAGTAACTTGGAATTTCAAAAAATATGAAATTTGAGGAGTTCTACTCCAGGTTCATTAAAGAAATGCAAATCATTGATTATCTTTCGATACTCAAAATATGCATTTAGTTATAAAATATTTAATTTTTCATAATTATTGAATCATATAGTGATTAGTTATAGTCCGAAAGCCATGAAAGAAATAATAACATATCTCTGAATTTACAGTGAAACTCTAGAGTTATGAAGTATTGGTTTCTTTATAATTCAAAGCCACTTCATACCTCGGTTGAAATAGATGGTTTAATGTGATTTAATTATTAGGAAAATATGACCAATTTTAACGTATATCATAATCTGTAACTTAAACATTAAAAACTACTCAATAACTCCAGTGCATTTCATAATTCAAGTCTCTCCTTATTACTCGAGTGCTTCATAACTCGAGAGATTTTTATAATTATATTTTTTATTCACAATGCAATAATATTAGGAATATAAATATAATTGAACAAAGAATAACTATAATGTTGGAAAAAAGATATTTTAATTACTTACATTGTTATTATTATATTATATCAACTGCTTTATCATTTACTATTACCTTCATTCAATTAACATCAACAAGCAAGAAAGTATGGCTTCAGTTATATAAAATGCTCGCCAAGAAAATATTGCAATTTCTCAACAAGACGAAGTATTCTTCAGTTGGTGATATAAAATATATTATAAGAGATAGAGAACCTTCATTACCAAGACAATCTCCCCTGAGGATTCAAATATATTTTTATCAATTAATTTCTTCTTCAATGTGGTGAACTCTTTTCAAACCAATAAATAATTATTTACAGCATTCATTAAATAGTGATTCAGTGTAAACCTTCGCCGCCATTTATAAATTAACTTGACCCTATAGCCTTTTCACTCCTGAAATCTAATACAGTGATTCGTGGATAATGAGAATCATTCAACCAAATTTGGACAATTTGGTTAACACTTTTGAGTTACTTTGATCTTTGACCTATAAACCGATCACTCTTAAGAAATAACCAAATGTTTCATGGATATGATATTGACCAATCGTACCATAGAATTTCAGGCAATTTGGTTGAATATTTCTTGAGTTTCAAATGACCTTGACCTTAAACCTGATCGCTCCCAAAAACATATAAAATCGATCGTGAATATTGATCAATCGTCTGACCAATTTCAGGCAATTTGGTCGAAAAATTTCTGAGTTATTGAATTATAAATGACCTTGACATTTACTTTTGACTGGATAACTTCTAACATTATACCAAATTGCTCCCGGACATTAACCAATCCTCCCACCAAGTTCGAAGCAACTTAGCCGAAGAATTTTAGAGTTATGCGAGTAAAAAGATGCCAAATAAATAAATGCAGCCTACATTATAACCTTCCGAAATCTGCGAAGGTAATGAATATATTTTATTTAAATATTGATTTAATGCAAGGCTATGGTCAATAATGCATTAATTGATTTCTCAAGTGAGTAAACACAATGAACTATTCCTCGTCATTAGTCTGCTATCTACACTGTTCGTGTAATTAGGTAGCTCTATATAATGGCCCTGGGAGGATAACCAATATATGACTACAACCAAATTTTATCCCATTAGAAAATAATATGATTGTTACTAAAAGTATATTCTAATTTTATAGTTTTTTCGATAATAACAATATTGAGTTGCTTCAAATTGTCGTAGCATACCTATAGTCACTTGTAGGATTAAGTTTCTCGATATTTTAACTTAATATCGTATATACAGTGAGGGGATGGAGTTGGAAATATCATGCATCATAAGTTTTTTGAACCATTTTCATTTCTTAAAGCTCTTCTGATTAAAATCTTTCTACTTTTTTATAATTCTTAAAATATCTTTTAATATTTGATGAAGCTTGATCTATTTTTTTGATATATTATTTATGGGACATCTTTTAATGTCATTCTTTAATGTCATTCTTAAGGAATCTGACGAGCCAAATATATCTTCGTAACAAATTGAGGAGTGAACACTGAACAGTGTTTATGTTTATTTTTTGTAATATTTTCACAATTTTACTAACAATGTATATAGATAATATATCGAATCAAAATATGGTATTTGTAATGATCACAAACATAAATGAATATCTTACATTTTCACAATAATTTTATATCCTTACAGTTAAGCTTACATGTATTTACTCTATTTTGGTACATTTTACATATATTTTTGAATGATTGTACTGGGTAAATAATTCGTCTGCTAGAATGTAATTTATATGAATAATGAACCTAATAATAATATAGAAAGTGGACGAACAGCAAAATATTTTTTCCCAAATAACATCGTAATATGTTCTAAATTATAAATTCAGTAGATTCCATTATTCAGGATTCATAATTCTTCGTTTTATTTCATCTCCCTGTACCCCAAGTCCATAAAATCACAATTTCTTATTTAAATTCACCTAACTGGATTTCGGGTTCAAAGTATCGCAGCTTTCAACACTTCTTCCAGAAGTAATTCTCATCCAATTGCAATATTATTGCTGGTATCGGAAGTTTTAAGTTTAGTTCTTCTAGATATTATGCGAGTCTTAACTGTAATATATTGATATTTTTCTCGTTATATTTGCTAGTCCCAAACAAACTCTCAGGATATTATACTCCTAGATTGGAAACTGAATCTCTAAATTAGGTATTATAGTTTCAAACTTCGTTGAAAACTTTCTGAGTTAGGTATTTAATGAAAAAATATACTGAAAGTTTTTCTCAATTGAATACTTATTCGATCGTATTATTGGGAATATTCTTATAGGCTATCGTATACTCATTGAAAAAAGCACATTTTACAATAATTAAAACTTTGTTTAAATAATTGGAGCAAGTAAAGATAACGGACCATAGTCCGTTATCTTAACTAGGTTAAATTCTGGTCCGTTATCTTTACTAGCTTCAATTTTGATCCAGTAACTTTACTTGGTTAAATTATTGAATATTAGACCAATAGTTGGAATAAAAATATATTTTTGGAATCATATATACCTCATTTAAGGATTTAAGCAGAATTTTTTTCCATTTAATATAACTCGTTCTTAACAACTTCAAAATGGATCACGTTTTTTATCAATTCTTTCAATTAATAAAATATGCAAAATTAATGTATAATCATTAAAATTATCATTTATAAGGTTGTATATATATAAAATACTAAAGCAAACATTTTTTAAAACTAAAAAAATGTTTTCTGGTCCGTTAACTTTACTAGCTTTATTTCTGGTCCGTTATCTATACCAGTTTCATTTCTGGTCCGTTAACTTTACTTGGTCCGTTATCTTTACTTACTCCAAATAATTTATTCATAATAAGGAATATTTGCACAAACCAATAAATAATAATAACTACCAGGAGCTGAAATTTATAAATATTTATTGAAAACAGAAAAATCTTCATCTGTTACGCTGTATCATGTATAATGAATTTATTTCAACGACCATAAATCATTCTTAATCCTATCAAATGATTCATACAAAATAAATATATTATAATTATGATTTTTTTCATAATAAAAGTTTTTCTCTTAGCTACTTATATGTCTTTTTCTGTATTAAAAATTATGATACGATATTTTTATATATAATTTTATTTGAAGACGATTTGTAAAATATTTGAAGATGGTTAATAAAATATTAGAAGAATCTTGGATTAACATTGGAAGAACATGGAAAAATATTGGAATAAATTATTACTAGATCAATTTTTTACGAAATAGTAAGAAAAAATGCTATAACAATTTAGTTAATATATTCAATCATCAATTTACTTTGGAATATAGGTACTCCTTGATAAAAAGAACAGAACAAACATTTGCATTGTCTGCCTGCAGTTATTTTGCTATGAATAGCAATGAAAATGTTTTATCTTTCTATAACAAAAGAAGTTTTAGAGCGTAAGTTCGGCTTACAGCAATAATAGTTATAATTCTATATTTTGTGTCCATAACATTTACTTGCATTCTCTATCAGATTGCAACAGAAAAAATAATAAAATATAGAAATGCATCTTTAGATATTGCTAGATCATTTTTTCTCTTTTATTTATATCATCAGTCTCTTCATTAATTCTGCATTCAGACAAACTATTCGTATTTTTACTGAGATGCTGGTGGACATAATATTGTATTTATCAATTTTAAGTATGAAATAACTCAAATTGTTACTCGTTTTGTGATGAAGAAAGCAAAGGAGTAATTTAATTCAAAGATTATCTCATGAAGAAAAGGATTATCCAGATAATTATTAACAGAATACAAGTCACAAGAAAAGATGGAGGAAAAAAAACGTAATTTGTTATTGGAAACATGTTCCATTTGATTAAAATGTTAACTGTAATCATATCAAAGAATAGATTGTATATAGAAAAATAATCTTATTTTTACACAATATGCATATCAATAAAACTAATTCTCTTCTGAATAGGATTTTATTAATAATAAAAGTGAATTTTATTAAATTCAAACCATTAGATACAGGATATTTAATTTAATTCATTAATTAAGAATATAGAATTTGCTATTAAGATCATACAATTAATTACCATTGGCTATTACAGAGGTGTCCGGAAAACTGCCAGGCGGAAAACTGCCGAAGCGGAAAACTGCCAGTCACTTATTGGCAATACATGTATATTTTTTGACTTTCTGAAATATTCTTTAGTTATAAGCACATTTTAATTTATAAAAAACGGCGTTAGTGCTTCCTTAAGAGGTTAAGGGGACATTCATTTTCACAGTAAAACTACATAGATATTGAAATACTTTAACTATATTCAAAGAAAAATAATATTTCAACAAAGCTTCTTTATCATACACTCAGTAAACCAATTGTCAGTACACTATTTTTAACTTATTTTCAAAGTCACGTAAAATTTAGAAACACATTCAGTTACGTTTGTAGTCTCTTGTTTTTCATATTGACGTCAGCAATATAGCCTTTGGTTCTGAAGCAAACATTTGAACGTACTGATTCGTGAATACTAGATAATTAGATATTCTCACAATAATATAATTTTAAATTATACAATAGATTAAGTGAATGTTGAATCAACTTATATGTATGTTAGGTAGTTATTACATTTACATTTTTATTCTCCATGTCATTAACACAACACATTCATTTTAACAATTTTCATTTATATGTAAAAAGTATTAATAATTAATATGCAATCCAATTCGATCGAGTGAAATTGTAAGAGAATTAGGTAAGTAATAGCAGTTTAATAATCATTGATGTTGGGTTCCAAATTCTAAATACTTCATGAACATCGATACAGATTTTTTTTTATTGTGAGTACGAGTGAATATTAAGCTTCCCTACAAACAATTCCATGTGTATACCATGTGGCACTTACATATTTAAATCATGCGTATACCATGCATATTTTTGGAAATGGATACCATATTTAATACATGTTGTTTTACGTGGTAATATGGTAAATTTATGTGGTTACCATATGTTATAAGTATGGTATTTAACATGTTGCAATGAATGTGGTAAATATCACTTGGTAAACACCTGTAATAATTATGTATGGTAATTTACATGTGGATATGATGTGGTGTATACAATCTCTATATGATATGTTTTTTTATGATTTGGTTTTAAAATGGCATAACCACATTAATTATGTGTTTTTATGATGGTTAGAATGGTTCAATATGGATAGCACATATTCATACTGCATTGCCAACCATCAAACAACATAGTGAATATGTGTATGCAATACGGAATTGTTTGCAGGGTTGAGGACTCGTTCAATTATCAAATTATAAGCACAAAAAGAAATAATTAGACACTAAACCCGTTATGAACTGATAATGTAAAGACGCGTTGTGTAAAAAATGAAATTGTACTCTGTCCCTAATACAATTATTCCTTTGTTCTCTTAGTATTTTCTAAGAAAGGTTATATTTTCAATTTCTATATTGTAATTGATTTATTTCTGTAATATTTATCTAATTTTATATTTTATATACTTATTTTTTTAATCAATTTGTTTACATTCAACTATTATTTTTATTTTGTAAAAATGAATAACCCTAAACTCCTTAACGAAAGGCGAACGGCTTTTTTTATAAATTTAATGTCATTATTGGCTAAACTGATTAAATTGTCAATAAGTGACTGGCAGTTTTCCGCCTGGCAGTTTTCCGCCTGGCAGTTTTCCGTTTCGGCAGTTTTCCGACTGGTAGTTTTCCGCCTGGCAGTTTTCCGTGTACCATTACACAAATGCTCCCTACAACCATGAAAATTAATAGATAATATGATAGTACACAACACTTAATTACATTTAAAATATCTCAAATGCTAAGTCAAATAAATTGGAATTTCAATTTAGGCGATTCTCATAGTCAGATATAGTGGAGGAACTCTCACAAAAAAATTTCTGAACTAGATTGAGTTTGAGACACGATATGAAAAATATTGCATTATTTAATGAACTGGAATTCAAATATTTTTCTTTAATTAAAGATAAATGCTAGGTAGTGCAAGGATGTCATGCAAAACTTGTCTGACAGGAAGCACTTTTACATCGGTGAAAAGAAGACGAAAAGGTGGAATGAGTAAGAAGATCACGACATGGACGATATGAACGTAATATTTTAATAATTTTAAAGATTCAGGAAACGAAGAATTTGGTTACTGTTGTAGAAAAAAATCGATATGTGCATTGTGGCAACAACTTATGAAATATTGGACAACAATATACTTCTAATAATCAGTACTTTCATATCATCGTCAATTTTCTCAAAAGAAAGGATGCATTTAATATTACCACCAATATCAATGAAAACTAAATACACTCAAAATGTCATTTTGTTTCACTTTAGATCAACAGAAACGCAGTTAATAGGCAGGTGAGCACTGAACATTTATAGTGTGCCACCATTTATAAATGAGATTAACCTTACTTACCTAATCTTCTAAAGTTTGCTCACTAACCAAGCCATTGGTACTCCAGAACCTCCTCACACAAAGCATCTTATAAAATCTTGACGAATAAATTTTTTCTATATTTTGTCTTGTAATAATTTTATTTTATTACTTACAAATTCATTGGTAAACAGAAGAGAGTAATCTTCCATTTGAAATAAAGTCACAAGTTAAGAAAGATAGGAAACAAATATTTCATAGATATTACTGTTTGCCTCTCAGTACGAAGCTTGGCTTGCACAATTGTTCTCGCTAAGGGTTTAAGTTAACAGCTAACAGTTAAGCCGCTAATAAAGGGGTTACATTTAACTGATAGTGGCACAACATTCACTCATAAGTTGTATAGCCCCGTAAGTCATAGATGAAAATATAAGCTGCTACATGAAAAAAGTCTACCTCCTCGATGTTTACAACCAATTTTAATGTTATGGTCATTGTTAACACAAAGCCACTCATTATGCTTGTTTGGATTTAGTTTTTCTAACAACAGTTTTTCATTGGACCACAGAATGTTATTGCCGAATCCGTCGGTTCGTTGTAAAATCCTGTTGCAAAACTGTACTTTGAACATCTTGTCTAGGTTACTAATTCTCAGCACAGTTAAAGATTTGTATGTATATTAACTGGATAGTTTTTCAATGTTTTCCTTATAATCTTCCACACAGTATCAGAGTCCTGTAGACGAATTCATTGTGAATGGGACAGGAGTAGTGTAGGATTGCGGCTTTTCGTCAACAAGAATTCTTACCGTTAATTGTTTTTTTTTCATTTACTGGAATATTGGCAGGATGAACATCACCAGATACTTTATATCTGGTAATCATTCAGGAGAAGGCGTTACTGTGAAGAATTTAATGCGGTGCCAACTCAAACTGATAATGGCGTTCCCTTCTCAAAATAATTAGACTTCTGAAGTCTCCATAAATGTTTATAATCCTACGTTTTTATTGATCTGATGTTTACTGGCTTCTACTAGAAGCCATTTTGAATATTCAATTACTGAAAATGATATTTGAAAAAATAGTAATAAATTTCCAAGAATAAAAATTTAAAAATGCATGTTCATTTTTTTCTGAGGGGTAATATGTTAATGTGTCACAATCCCCATTAAAGATATGAAATGCATTGACTTATATAAAATAGATGGAATAAATTTTTTTGTTTCATTAAATGAATTCATATGTTTGATGAAATATATGCACAATAAATTTCGATCTGTAATTGGAGATATATGAATCTTGTCATATGTGAAGACTATGTTCTTCTGATGCCCAAGACGGTCTTGAGGTAGTGTGTCTCAGATAAGGTTCTGGAAATAGATTTATTGTGAAGCCAATAGATTAATATCAAATATGAATAACTAATGCAAGACAGTATATAGCATAAGATTTATTCCATAGAAAATGTAACTTTTAATAATTAATAGTATGAAATAATTATATCTCGTTCTCTGTCAGTTATCTAAGGCAACAATTTCCTCTCTCTTGAATTATTCAGCACGTGAGAGTAAAAATGTAGCCATTTTCTCAGTAAATTCGACATCTGATACCAAAGGTGCCGGCAGCTGGTCTAGTTCCTATTGGAGAAAATAAACAGAATGTCTTAGTAACACTTCAAGTGATGGGCCAAACTGGTGTACATACAGTTTGCTGAAAAAATACCAGAAGAAATTTTAAAATGCAAGATCTTTTGATGAGTAACTTCAATAGCAAATGTTGATGTTATATGAGATTGTAATGATTTGATTAACAGAATAATGATTGATTTATATCCTGACAAAGAACTTCCATAATCTTTTAAATCGCTACTTCATGTATGATATAGGAAAATCCTTTCCTTTCCTTTTATATTACATTAGATTAATACAATAACATATTTGTTCTTTGCGTTTCGTATCACCTCGTAAATCTGTTCCACATCCTACAGAGAAATAAATAGAGCCAGCATTTATAGTTCTTATGCTATAAGCGATGTTTTACAATGGAAATAAAGCTACTTATCTCATATTGCATAAACGCTACTTAAACTATAAAAATTATTTTTGACTAGAGATGGAGCGATAAAACTATAACGTTATTATGGTATAAACATTAGACACCTGTTAAAACTATAATATATCATTTTTCACATGACGGATTTATGTGCAACAGAATATTATAATTAAACGTGCATCAGACATATAAATTTGTATGCCATATCTTCAACGTTTTTATACACATGTGGATGGAGTCAATTCCAATTCACACAGGTAATTAACATTACTCAAAAAAAAAACAATACAATTTAAATGCATTATTTAAGTTGTCATAAGTTAATTAGCAGTTACTTATAACTTTTCAATGGACTCGTTTTCCCAGTCTTCTATGCCTTATTCCAAACATTTCACTTGTCAGTAATTAGCATCGAATTGACAGGTGAAACTTATAGAGAATGTACAGATTTTTCAAAAGGTTATAACTAATCCTTCTCAATCTAAATTATTTCACTTGATTTAAATTAAATAAATGAACACAATGATTATATTAATGTCTTAGAAAGGAAATCTTTGATTTGATAAATAGTATTTCATAAAATTAGGTATGAGTCACACCATGTTTGTAGAGAGTGATTTTATCCCATTAATATGTCTCAATAATTACGCTCTAAGATTATCCTTCAATGCCGATTATTTACTAAAAAGAAACCTTTGAAATATAAAGCAATAAAAACAGCAAAGAAAAGGACTCATAAATAAATGAGGTTTGTAAAAAATTATCAGTTACATATCTTAAAATTTCAATCATTAAAGAAAAATCTGATATTTTTAGCTATTACAGTTTCAATAACTTATCAATCATTATCAATATCACTTAATTTCCAGTTTTTTAATCTCAATTTGGAGAATTCATTTAATTGAGATAATAGAAAACACTCATCAAGTTTACTATATAAAATATAAAAATCAATAAATTAGATTTGAAGTCAAACAATTTAATTCAAAGACAAAATACAAAATAAATGTATCTAAAATATACTCAATCAATCACAGTAGATGTTATCCACGATTTTCCGAATAAAAATATTTCGTGACTTGAAGAACCTCTTTTCTTGCGTGATCTATCAGATATAGACAGAAAGAATAGTGAGTGGCAATCCAGAATCCATTTGATTGCAACATTGATGATCTACCAGTGAAATACAGTTGGAGCCCATCCCAAGCAACAATAATGCATTGTGCCAACATGGGTACAAGATGGTTAGATGAGAAAGAGATGGCAGCCTGAAAAATAGCCAAGATATTACATGATGTCAATGAGGTTTTTCATTCTTATAGAATATTACCTGGACAGTGGACATCTCATTGTCATAGGCAACATCTTGCACCAAGATGGTTTCAACATGACAGACCATGCTGTCACCATATTTGGCCATTTTGCAAGAAAACACACATTACCAATACGATTTGTCAAACAAATTACTTACCCAATGAAATCCATAGGGAATGAGAATTTATTGAATGTTATCCCAGCTTACCTGATGTTGAGTTTCCGAAATTGAAGAAATTTGTCGATGGAATGGCAATAGTGTTTGGAAAAAGCTATGTATATGATCCTCTATTCCTAAAAATGTGGAAATGAAGAATGTGAAATCAACAAAACGAAGGAGATTTAACTGATAAACATTTGAAATCAACTCTCATGAATGGATGTAGTAATTAAAAATCAAACAAACAGCTTGAAAGCCAAATTTCTCTCTAAAGATTTTTGCGGCTTAATTTGTGAGATTAGGATATGTGCACACCATGTCTATTGTAAGTATCCTTTTGCTAACGTGGCAGAGTTTGATAACTAATTGGAAATTTTATTTTATTTTATTTTTTCGTATTAAAATGAAATTTTAAACTTACTGTTTCGTTTTTTTCAAGAGATTTTGTTATGGCTTGAATGTAAAAAACTGAAGCGCCCGTCATTCCTCCCAGTTATTCCTCCCACTGTGAAAAAAGTTTGGTGACCCATGATATAGCTCACCAAACTTTTCACATCTTGATACCAGCAAATATTATAAGGAGTAATATGATCCAAACCTCGCTAATTTTCGATCTTTCTCTAAATATTACTCCCTGCCATATTAATACCTATGTAAGATAAGGCGTAAACCATTAATCACTTTCTTTTCCAATATAGCAGAGCTCGATTCTCAGCCACAACTCCGGTACAGAATTCTAAAGACATTACCTCCAAATATCAGAAAGAGAACCGAAGCTAATTTTTCAGCTCTAAGTTACGTCCAATTAGCAACTTGGATCAAATCCCATAAGAATTCAAGTTACGTTCTGTACCTAGATCACAATATAAAATCATGGGATGCTATTTATAAGCTGCATTTTGTGTGAAATGCTTAAAGGTAAATTCTTAAGAACTTTCGATAAATGTTGATTTTATTATTTAATTAAATTGTAATTTAGGCTATGTAAATTTAAATCAATAATTCTGAAGCTTGTCAACAGGGTAATTTGTCTAAATTTTCTCTCGATGAAAAGCATCTTATCCAAAGAACTTCCCATTGATCAAAGAAGTCAATTAACATTGTTTGGATAATATTTGAAGATTGTAAACAACTCTCAGAACATCAATCTCACCCTCCGAACATTCATTCATCAAAACTGCAAGAAAGATGAAACTGTTTTCATTGATATTATTAATTGATAGAAAGACATTTCATGAAGAAATGTTGTCGGGAATTATTTCAAAATTTGAGACAATTATAGTAATAGTTTAATTATGAAATAAGTATTGAATGGATTAGTTAAGTAAATGATGAAAAAGAAAGATACGATTTCATGTCTCTCTAAGAACAGACTTTCTGTCTAGAAAAATATTCCAAGTATTATTAAAATATTGCAAAACTTTACAAGCCACATTTTTCAATTGAAGATTTTTCTTTTTCTAAGAATATTAAAATCTACCTTTTGAAATTAATTCTGTTGAAAAGCTATCACTATTCAAGCCTAGCAACAAATATATAAGCTCCACATTTCAAGCTTTTATGCATATGTGTTTTGTTGCAATAAAGTGGGTTTAACATAATAGTTTGAAATTTTATATTTTTATGAAAACCTTACTAACGGACTAAGCGTTTAAAAACTTAAACATTTTTTCTTCCTGTTTTTACACTTGACCGTTCTTTTATTCAGATAGCATTTAGCCTTATAAATGAAGTCATCGCCCCAAACTTTCTAAGACTGAAAAGGCTTGGTATGCCCGTGACCCACTAACTGTAAAGAAGTTTATTGCTAATCCCCTGAAGAATATTCTTCCAAAAGATAAAGACACAATAATCTGGCACATGCGAGGTAGCTATAAGACGTAAAGAACCCATTAGCATCAAGGGATGCAGCTTTTTTAGAGTGATGAAATGGAGAATCTTAAAATCCACCTATGGCGAAATACTGAATTTTACAATGGGTCTCCCTTGTGAATCAAATGAGAAATTTAGATTATTGTTGGCGGAATAGTATCTTAAAACTGATTTCCAAACTGTTCTCTTCACAGAAGAAAAGCATGCCACTCATGACGGCGTTGACTGTTGGACATACACTTTGCTAATGGGTCACTACGCTGCTAAAGAATTATTCGTCAACAATTGGGGTGGAAGAATTATTGAAAATACATTAAAATGTTACATGTTTTCTTTCAAGTTAAATCTATATTAATAACTTTTAATAAAGTATAAATAATGCCTGTTCCTACGATTCAAATTTGTCCAAGTTTGATCAATTTTGAAGCACGATGAAAATTAAATATTCTATACTGTACCATTTTATATCACACATACATTTTTATATCGAGCGAAAAACTTTTCCAACAATAACAATTTAAAAATCACACACAGAGGAAGACTGACCTGACAATTTATCCACATTCACAGTTGCACACCGGTAATTTATTAATTTAACCAATAATAAATACTTTTAAATTATTGATACGTATTGGCCATCAATTTCAGCTGCAATAAGTAGTATTCCCACAGTAGTATTCCCACATACTCATACTTGTTATTTTATCATTACAATTTTTCATTCTAATTTTCTTAATTTTTCCTACATTATCAGTTTATCAATTAGCAAGAAAAGCAATGCTCACTGCAGAACTTAACGTTAATAATGACATGAAGAAGAATTAAGAGGGATTGAATATGTCTGAAGAAAAGTGTTGATAGATTGTTGTTAGGGATTTAATGAAAGGAAGAGATTGTCCAGTGTTTGAATTGATTGATGTAAGTGATGTAAAGAGAGGGAGAGGTTGTCCAGTGTTTGAATTGATTGATGTAAGTGATGTAATGAGAGGGAGAGGTTGTCCAGTGTTTGAATTGATTGATGTAAGTGATGTAATGAGAGGGAGAGGTTGTCCAGTGTTTGAATTGATTGATGTAAGTGATGTAATGAGAGGGAGAGGTTGTCCAGTGTTTGAATAGATTGATGTGTGGGATGTATAATAAGAGGAAGAGGTTGTCCAATGTTTGAATAGATTGATGTGTGGGATGTATAATGAGAGGGAGAGGTTGTCCAATGTTTGAATAGATTAATGTGTAGGATGTATAATGAGAGGGAGAGGTTGTCCAATGTTTGGATAGATTAATGTGTTGGATGTATAATGAGAGGGAGATGTTGTCCAATGTTTGAATTGATTGATGTGCGGTATATATATGTACATATATACATTTTTTGTAAATTTCAAAAGAGGAGATATTATAAATCTATAATATTATAAACTAGAACAAAAACAAAGATAGGCTAGTTTTAGATTCTTCGTAACATTTCTAACAAAGTATTAGAAGCCGGTTTCGAATCGTCTTCCATGTATTCTTTGCATATGCGATTTTTCATGACGAACTGAAATTTTTAATAAAATCAGTATTGAATTTTGATGACATTATGGAAAATACAAAAATTTGATCCGACTCTTCGATCTTAAAATATGATATTTTGGTGTTTGGAAAAAGATAGCTGTCACGAAACACGACTCCCTTGGAATACAAAAATTCGATTCGACTCCCCTTAATTTACATTCAAGATATTAGTTATGAAATTATTTGAATTCAATAATTTGAATAAATATGATACATCTTTGTATCATAGTTACGGCAAACTATAGGTACCAACTTATTTATGTGATTGCTTCAAACATTTCATAAAGGATATTTAATTGTATTATAAAGTTTAATAAAGGATATTTCATTGTATTATAAGGTTTAATAAATTGTACTTTTTGATTTGTACTTGAATTGGATGGTATAAACAGTTTGTCTCACGTTTCGTATAACATGAGGAGTCGTGTTTCGTGACAGCCATCTCTTTCCAATCACCAAAATATCACATGTTAAGATCGAGGAGTCGAAAATAATTTTATATTTGGAAGGTGTCGTATTTCATGACAGCCATCATTAAAAACACACAAAAACCCATATCATCCATTAGAGGGAGTCGTATTTCGCAACTGGGCAGGATTGAAAAAATTGAAATTGTCTCTCCTACTTTATTCAAATTTTTAGGAGGGTCCAAAACAAAAATTTATAGATAATAACCAAAAACTTGAATACTCCCATGAGCACTCAGAAATATGGGACGTAAAAGTACACTGCCTGACATTTCTTCTCAAACAAAAAACATCCTTTTTAGCCTACTCCCTTTCTATCCAATCTATTATAGTAAATGGAAAATCTTTTAATTCGCTGCTCCAGCCTTTGAGAACTATTTTAAACAGTATTTTGAGAATTATTTTAAATGTAAAAAAAATTTTTCATTGTAGGTTTTACTCGTCAATTAACGATTTATATGAGAATTTAAATTTATTGAAATTTGACGATGCTTATGATTATTTTTTATTGAAATTTTTTCGTAATGCTCTATTTTGTAATACTGACATTTTTAATACCTATTTTAGAGAATGTATTCCAACCCACTCCTACCAAACCAGATCTACCCATTTTAATGTACCTAATTTTAGAACTGAAGCAGAAAGAAGTTTTATTGATTATAGGTCAATTAGTCTTTTTAATAATATACCCGATAATTTGGAAGATTTTAAAATTGGGTTTTAAAGAATACCTATATCATCGAAGGAGTCAAGAAACAAAAAGAACCACAAATCCACACAACCACATGAAACCACATACCACATATAAGTTATCAAGAACTTTAATAACTTTTTAATGATCAGCAGATTAATCATTGAATCGTAACAAAAACTACCGACACAGCATTTTAATTATTATATTAATTGATGACTCAGCTTGTTTACTTAATAGAAGTACGCGGTCTATTAGGTGAGCACATGAATTGAATTAATATTCATACTGTGAATATTTGTGAATATTTAGAAGTGAATATTTAGAAATAAATGTTTTTTCATTTTGAAATACAAATTAGATTTTGATGATTAGAAAATTTTAGAGTCAAAATAAATTAGGAATTTGCAGGAATGAAATATTTTTAAATTAATATACATAAATGAAATGGTTATTTATAACTAATTTGCAGTAAAATATTAAACGAACTTTAAATTTTTCTAAAAGAATTTAATAGTAAATTTTATTCAATAAATTAATTAAAAGATAAAAATTCTATTTTTTAACGGAAGGATGTTAATTTTAATTGCACGATTGTTGAATCAATGTTAATTTTAAGAATATTTTAGAGAGGTCAGTGAACTCATTATGATAATTATATTGAAAAAAACAATATTTTATAAAGTATCTATGAAATTATAATTGCTTTTAAAATAAAACGACACAGAATTTGAATGAAAATAAGAAAATTTATATAATTTCTATGATGTAATATGTTTATTAGAATTTTTTTAAACAAATTTATAATCATCTCAGAAAACGTCAAAATTTTTAATTTATGAATAATTAAGGAACATTGTTTATTTTTAGTGTGACATTTAATATTTGTTTGGAAAGTAAAATAATTTTATTAAAGCTAACGTAAAAGAAAAAAAAATGAATTATTGAATGTTTGTTTGAATCAAATTAAATTTTACAAGTTAAATTGAAATAATTTTTTTGATGGTTTAAAGCAAAAATGTCACAATATGTTAAGTTCAGTTTTGATGTGTATTCATACTATTTTTGATGTTATATGTAAGTTTGAAATACTTTATATACATAGTATATTTTCTTTTTTGGATTTCTGAAGACTATTTAATATCGACATTCAGAAAAAAAAGAGGGGAAGAAACGAATTATTATTAAATAAATGTTTAAAATTCTTGCAGTTATAGGTTTAATGTTTATGATTGTTCAATTTGAATTTTAAAATTTTTCAATTTGAGTTTTAATGTTTTGAATTTTAGGATTGATTAAAATGGGATTTATGTTTTTATATTTTAGAATTGTTTAATTGAAAATGAAGTTTTGAAATAAATATTTTAAAAATCATTTTCAATTTAAATGGAAGGGGGAGATATGTGATGTAATGATTTAATATAATTAGTACGTCATTAGTATGTCACTATAAATGTAAGCTTTGTAGAATGAAAGAGTTAGTTCGCAGGTAGACAGCGAGTTACCAATCGACTCGCATGAGATAAACACCTTATCTCAAGTCTTAGTTAGTGAGACCATTACTTGTGAGTGTTTTAGTGAAGTTAAACAGTGTATTTACCATTGCTTGATAATCGAATATATTCTCTTTAAAGTGTTATCTATACTAAGTTATTATCCTAAATACAGTTAAGCGTGGACCAGAGGCCTGAGGTCGGAACCATATTGGCAAGGTGGTTCTAGGGCATGGTACCATGAGTATTTAGTAGAAAGAGATATATTGAGAAAAAGGAATCTGAAAATAGTAAACAGAGTAAGATTCTATCACACGTAACCCATATCGTGGACCGTTATAAGGTTTCACAGTTGATGAGATAACCCCACAGGGGGAACCGTCACATTATATTTTTAGCTAGTTCAGTACTTTAATTATGTTTTCATTTAGCTTGATGTTCATAAGTTTGTAACTTTTCTGATCTAAATAAAAAAAAAAACCTATTATATAAACATAGTTTGTGTTGTAAATTAACAATAACATTTACTTCGTTCTATTTGAAAGTAATTTGCTAACAATAATTTGCTATTGGAAAGAAAACAAGTTCAGGTGTCTTCTTAATACGTTTAATGACTTATAAAAATTACTTCAGTTTAAAATTAGTACATTAGTGAAAATAAAGGTTATATAACTACGAAGTTTTCAATTTTTTTGTGTTGGGTAGGCTAATAAGTTACATTTACTATCGCCTCTTCATTTTCCCCTCCCATTCGTGAGTGCAGTCACCGGTGCTTGTGTTCCTTTTCTTATCATTCCTTGGTAAGTGAATACATCCACCAAGTAACTTTTTTACATACATGCGCATTGTCAAGGACTGTTGGTTGGTGCCTTTGTTCAAGGAGTCACTTTGCTTTCTGATTTCTTCTCCCTGTTCCTTGTATTTAATTTCCTTCTGAAGTCAACTAGGCACTAGGCAGCCCTTCGTTTCGAAGCAGACGTTAAATGCTCCTAAATTTATATTAATAGTTCTAATATTTTTTGCGGCCTGAAATATTCTCACAGATATAACAAAAGAAACTAATTAATATCAATAATGAAATTTGTCAACTACTGTTTTACGTCAGTCTTGAGCGTATAGAAACATATCATTGTTCAAATTTCTAATATTTTTTAAATATATGTAAATGATGTATGCGCCTGCAAAACGTAAATCACGCAGCAAGTTGTCCTAGCGGCGAATTATCCGCGGTGAGTTGTCGTAGAACCCTGAATGAATAATTGAAGAGACACTTCAGATAGATTTCAAGAGATACTCAATTAAGTCAAGTGTTTAAGATTAGGATAATGAATATAAAAGATCGTTCCTCATTTTTCAGGCTGCTTTGCTAATTTCCACCTCTTGGAGAGCTCTCCAAAACTCTTGATCCTCAACCAGTGAAGGACTATTTTCCTGCCGAAGATACGAAGAAGAGAGGAAGATAAGCAGAGATGTTGATGTGGACTAAAAAAGCATCATTGTGAGAATGAAGATTAATGCTGGATGAAAGAGAGAGGTGATAGCCCTTATAGAATTGCTATTATTTATTGATTGATTTGTATATTACTATGATAATTAAGCACTTTTGGTTAATAACTCTGATCAGTTTATTTTCATTTGTAACTTTTAATTTGAGTTGCGCAGGTTTTATCAGATGTCTTGCTAACCAATAAATTGAAAAAACCGTATTATCTACTTTACCTTGTTACACGCACACTTTGTTTGTCAGCCCAAACTTCATTAATGCAAACAATTAATCTTGATGAGATTTTTCAATTCCTGCAAAAGCAAAGGCACTACATGGAAATCTGACCGACTGAATTGTTTCAGTGGCACTGAATGCAGTTAGGTACTCCTTTTCAAATTTTAGTTTCTCTCTTCTTTTCGTGTGTCTGTTCGATGAATTATTCGGATTATATCCGGTGTCTGCAGCCATAAAAATGGACTGCAGAATGCGAGAACTGTGAGAAGAAACATCTGAAACAGAAGCTTTTTCTTGCAATTGTAAGTCTCTTGCCTTGATTTTTTAGTACTGCATGTATAGGCAGATGATTGAAGATCATATATCTATATTGTATAATGTATAATTTCTGCAACTCATTTTTTTGGAGTTAATTAATGTGTATTGTAGTTGATATAAGAGGGAACAAAAGGAAGTCTTTCCCATTGATCACAATGAAGGTAATAGTAAATGCAATTGATTATTGGTATGTTTCGTTCATAATTTAACGTTTTCAAGCTATAAACAAAGATATATGAGCAAAACAACAATGTTCGATAATATTCTACATGCTTGTAAATGATCTACACTCGTTCAGCTTTGCATTTTTACTCCCTATTCAATTTGCTTACTGAAGAATAGAAATTTAAAAATACTATTTACGTATCTACTTTTACACCTGTCTACATGTAAACTTTTTTTCCATTTCAAATTGTCTCTCCCAATCTATTTCAGTCTCATCAAATTTAAAGATGCAAATCACTCTTGGTCAACAGAGTCAGAAATGCCTACCTGCACTCATTTGAAGATCTGTATTTTAAAGAGAAATCAAATGAACTCTGATAAGCCTATTCATTGGAATTATTTCGAGTGATAAATTTTCCGTAAACAAATTTTTAAGCTCCGTCCTTGCAAAGATAGTGAGTATCAATTGACTTAACCACATTTTAACCGAAGCCAATTTTTCACATTTGGTGATGACAGCTTCAATTTAATTTCAATATGACTGAGAGTTAAACGTAAAATTGGTCAAAAAAAAAAAAAACACCTGAGTGCATCATATTCAGATTGAATAAATTCATACATATTTAAATTATCGGTGAATATAAATAGCTGCACAATGCAGAAATCTTTTGCCAATTTCTGAGAAAAGTAAATGGTTGTTGTTCAGAAATAATTGTGTATGTTACATGATTGGAATATTTAATGATGATAGTTGTATTCTTGAATTAAATATAGATTGTGGAATTTAAATGATGAATATAAGGCAATATTGAAGACAATTTCATTGATAAATCATTTGAATTGTTGAATTACAAAAATTAACATATTTTGTCTATATGTACATGACTAAGAATAATTAAGAAACTGTTCGTATGGTTACCATACATGGAACTTTGTGGCAGAGAGTTTAGATTATATTACCTCAATAGCTACTCCTTTAGCGAATTTGGATGACGAGATTGCTAACAAATGTCAGAGTATTTGACTTTTTTGGTAGTTAACCGTATCTGATCGCCAATTCTCGATACTTCATGACTTATTGTGACCTCTGATCCCTTTGTTAGGGAGAAATGAAAATCATTATTGAAGCTGAAGGATGCGTAAATGAGTCTAAATTAACTCCTTGTGATGAGTCCTACAATGATCCAAAAGCTACTCATTACAGTGTGCCATAGTTAGTCTGGAGATTAAATATGGAGTGATATGTTATGGGAATAACCCAATCAAGTCTAGAATTAGGAAATGTGATTCTCGAAGATGTCTCAAACAGAAGAAATTCAATAAGACATTATCATACTATAACAATCATATAATTGTCATGAAAAATCCATTCGTTTATTGAGATAAAAAGTACGTACTGTAAACACTATTCCAGAATATTGCCTCAATTTTTATATTTTCCACCACATTGAATGATTTATTATAAGAAATGAAAAACATATTCACGATATCTAAATTATCTTTGACAACGGATATTTCTTCTAATATACCTGAAGCACTTTCAGCCAAATTAAGTTTATAAAAGATTAATATTATATTTGATGGGCTCAGCAATTTACACGTTCGTTTTCGCACACAATCTACCAAAAATTCAGTACCAAATATAGTTAATTAACGTGATGGTCATTTGTGAGTTGAATCATGTTTGATATGATGCAAAATCCATATAAATCAAAAACAATAGAATTACAGATCAGTTACACTTAAAATAATTTATTTTCTAATATTGAGTTTCTTTTTTAAATAATGATAAACTGGCTATGCTTAAAAAGCTATATCGCTCTTCATCCTTAGGAAGCTGGTTATTTATTTATTTTTCTAATTCCTTTTCTTCAACAGTTTCCGAGTTAGTTTCCAATATATTGCAGCTGGCGCCATCTAATTAGATTCTTGTGATCTCTTCCAAAGACTTTAACGTATTTAAGGGGAGAAATGGACAATTTTGAGGGCTTTTTAGAATTTTTTTTAGAACTGTTCTTTTTGAGTGAAATGCAGCTGATATTAGAAGTTATGAATATATAGATTTTTTAGTTAGTCTTACCTATTTAAAAAAGGCAGCTCCTAATTTAATCTAACTCTTTGGTTTCAATTCTGTTCAATTGATTCACATTAGTATCATGTTAATGGAAATTAATGTACTTAAATGCTTTGGAGAATTTATTTATTCATTTATTTGAACTAAACATCCCTTACAGTTAGACTAAGTATTCGGGTAATACTTGGTCTTTAAAATCATAATATATCTGTTACTAAAAATAGGGACATTTAGGCCCGAAAAAGCTTCTGCTTCAAGGGCAGCCTAAAGAAAATTGAAAAAAACGTATACTATATATTCCAATACAAATAAAAATATTCATTAAAACAAACGGCCTTAACCTAATAGGCAACAACATGAATAACTACTAAAAAATTTAATAGATCATTTTCAATGATAAAAATTTATGACTGAACGATAATTAAAATCTATACTTGGCATAATAATATTTGTCATAATTATCTGATACGGGTGGCGTTATATTCAAGTTATTAGCTGACACTAAGTGAACGTACAAATGACACCCTAACTGAATCAACGATAAAATAGGAAAATAAGATTACAATCAAATAGTACCAGGCACAATAACTTACATTAGGAAAACAGAGTTACATAGGAAAAAAGGAAGACTACAGTAATAATCAATAAGACTACATAATGACAAGGAAGACATCACCAAAAACACACAAAATATTCAAAATATAACTACATCCCAAGAAAATATCATTCAGATTACACATGTACAGTCTCGAACTCCTAGACCTGAACTTCAAGCATTCTGAAATGATTAGCACATTTCTTCTGAAATACTGAGAATGATTTTCACCTTTTATTTCCACTGGCAAACCATTCCAGGTTTTGACACCTTTAAAAAGTATAGAGGATTGAGTTTTAGTTTTACTGTATCTAGGCAATACATAGTCATTTCTATTACGGGTGCTATAACGGTAAACCTCCTCGTTAGCAGTCAATCTACTGGACAAGAACAAATTACAATCATGTGAATTAATAGTTTTATGCATAATTGTAGCTATTCTATATTTATGTAATTGCTCAAGAGTTAACAGTTTCATATCATCAAAATGTGGTTTAGTGTGTTCATTATAATTTAAAAATTTAATGTAACGTACTGATTTCTTTTTAAGAACAGTAATCTTGTTTGTCGAGTACGTTAGAGCATTAAACCAAGTTTCAATAGAATACAAGATGTGTGGATGGATCCAATACATATATAACATATACAATACAAATTCCGAGACAAAGTATCGAATCTTATACAACAGTCCAAGACACTTAGTGATCTTAGATGCAATATGAGTCACATGGTGTGTAAAACCTAACTTACTATCCAATATAGTTCCAAGAAACCTAATATGGGTGACCTGTTCAATAACGCTTCTATTGATGGTGATCGGTTCACAAAACTGATAATTATTTCGATAGGAGTATATGATATATTTTGTCTTGTTAACATTTACTTGAATTTTGTTTGCACTAAGCCACCGATAAATCTCAGTTAAATTTCTATTGATGGAACGATGTGCCTCATGCAAAAAATCTTTAGGAAAACTACACATCACAGTACAGTCATCTGCAAACATTAGGAATTTAAAATAATTTGTACAGTTTGGGAGGTCATTGATCAGGACTAGGAATAATAGTGGGCCCAAATTACTTCCCTGTGGAACTGAATGACTAAGACCGCAAATGCTAGAACTCACTCCACTTGCATCAACAAACTGCTGTCGCCCCGTTAAATATGACCGAAGCTATTCCTGCGACATCCTTCTAATTCCATAAAAGTTTAATTTTGCAAGTAGTATATTGTGATCAACCGAATCAAAGGCTTTACTGAAGTCCTAGTATAAGGAGAACACCAACCTATCTTTATCTAATTGCTCATAAATATTATTCGTGTGATTAAGAATTGCTCCAGACGTACTACGATTTACTCAAAATCCAAATTGGTTTTCACTAAGGATACCCAATGAATCAATGATTCAAAATAACTGTACAATTGTTGGTAAACTACTCTTTCGTAAATCTTTGAATATATATGAAGAACAGATATTGGTCTATAGTTACCCACATTAGTACTATCACCCACTTTAGGCAGTGAAACTACTCTAAAAACCTTCAGCGACGCAGGAAACTTTCCCTGTGACAATGACAAGTGACTAGTTAACATAATACTGGAGATACAGTGCCCGATACAAATTTCAATACACGAGCTGGTAAGTCACAGATTTTACATTTTTTGTTTTTTAATTGTTTGATAATATCTACAATATTACTGGAAGTCACACGAGAAAAATCAAATGATTCAGGATAATGACCCATCATAAATTCACTGTGACTAATACCATCATTGAAACTACCTGCTATATTACTACCAACATTTACAAAAAACTCATTCATATAGTTGGCAATGTCAGCAGAATCTGTCACATTCAAATCCCCATCTACCAATTTCTTAACAGAATGTCGTTTCATTTTTGAAGTGGGCTTGATCATTAATTAGGCTCCATTCTCTCCTCATATCTTCCTTCAAACTTTCAAACTTAGCACTAAAATATTCCTTTCATTTTTTCCTTAGCATCTGCGTAACCCTATTTCTATACCTATTAAAAACTGCTCTACTTATTAATCCCATCCTGAACCTTTTATAATAGCAATCACGTTGTCTCATTTCTCGTTTAGCCTCTGCGTCTATCCATGGCTTAGTGTAATTTTTAAATGAAACAGTCTTACTAACAATTAGACAATACTTGTCAAAATCCTTCCAATCCATTGAAAATGTGACATTTTCTTTTAAATATTTGCATAATTTCAATGGCAGAGGTCAGTCCGTTTTACATTGAATTGAATTTATTCTCTTAATCTCCAATATTTCAAACACATTTGTTTCCTACCTTCTGTCAATACTTTCCTGTCGCTAATTTAGTGCATAGTAAACTAATGGGCCAGAAAAGGAAATAAAACACCTTCAATTATATCCCATATCCTGCACTATCGAGTGTTCAACCACCAACAAAAACGGTTATTTACAATTATTTCGATACGAAATATTGGAGAATTGATTATCTGAAATAAAAAATTTCGTATGGTAAACCTAACTGTATATATGTATACATTCAGTATTATATTCTATATTTTGTGTTTATGTGTATGCATTTAGTATTATATGTATTTATTTAGTATTATATGTTATTTATTATTTGAATTGAAAATTTTCATTTTACAAGTAACTATAGTATTCTTTAAGATATAATATATAATGTTTCTATATGTTTGCATTCAATAACACGGGAGCGGAACTAATGTTATTGCTTTACTTGATTTTTCCATAGCATTACTAAATATTTTTGCTGTATAGATATCAGCTATCTGCCTCATCCATGGTCTTCATTAATGACATATGTAATTATGTATGATTTGGTTGCAAAAATGTTCCAAACGTAAGTTATTTGTTAAACCGCTTTTAGGCTTAGTGAAATAAATAAAAAAGTTGTAGTATATAATGGTAACGCTAATGAGTTTGACGTGTGCTATCTAAGCACATCCTTTTTAAATTACCTTATATATATTATGATGTCATTCCTGTAAATTTACTTGCTTTTATTGACTTTGTTCTTTCATACTGAATACCAATTATATTTTTGTTTTTATAAGTTATATCAGCGTAAATCATGTAAATTAGGAAATTATTTGTACTGTGATGACGTGTGGCAAATTGGAAATTCAGTATGGTTATCCTATAAGCACATATAATTCTACGTTTTCGTGGAGTACACACGCATGCGCGAGCTGTGATTGGGTCATACTCCATCCAATCACAGCTCTGCTCTCTCAACTGCCTATGTCTTATATAACTATGTGTTTATTTCTCCTTATATGTTCCTTATTTTTACTTGGAATTTGGTACATATTAGTTTAGTTATAACAACTAGTAAAAAACACAGTACCGTAGGTTTATAAATAAGACATGTGATTTTAAACACATAGTCAAACCTTCCTGTACATTCTAATAGACAAACTCATTGAGGTTAAGCAATAAGCATCTAATCATATCAAAAACATAAAATAATGAGAGTTATAGAAATAATTCATTCGATTTTATATTAATTTGAATTGCTTTGCATCATAACCCATCACTCAATTGACTGAAACTTCATCAAACTTCTCACTCACGGCATGGAACTCAAAATATCTTATTAATTTTAACTATTAAGAGACTTTAGTAGCTCATTTTCCACTGTGTTTCATCCCGTCAAATAGATATCAAGATCATTCCATCGAAAGCTCTTCAGAACTAACTTCCTTCTAACTTCCACTTTCTGTAGGTGTGGTGGGAAAACTAGCTGTAAGGAATTTTAATGGCTATAGTTATCTTAGTTAACTAATGTATGACGGGTCAGACTGCAATGGAAGCTAGTGAAATGTTGACAACCAGTCTCACTGTATTTAGTTGATTCTCAATACGTCAATACATGACTGAGACTAATTCAGAAACAGCTCTTATGGCTACCATACATGGAGCTTTGTGGCAGATAGTTCAAATTATAGTAATTTATTATTTACTCATTAAGCGAGTTTGGATGACGAGCAGGCTAACAAATGTTAGAGTATTTGACTTTTTTGGTATATCAATCCTATACTCATTTACCGTATCTGATCGCCAATTTTCGATACCCCATAACTTACTGTGAACTCTGATCCCTTTGTTAGTGTTATCATTATCAAAGCTCAAGGATGCGCATCTGGACCTAAATTATCTCCTTGGGATGAGTCCTACAATGATCCAAAAGCTACTCATTACTGTGTGTCATTGTTATGGAGTAATCTATGTAAGTTTGAATTGGGAAATGTGTTTCTTGAAGATGTCTCAAACACTGTAAGAAAGAGAAAAAGTTTCAAACAAAAATTTTAATAAAATATTATCATTATATAACAATTTTTTAATTGTCATGAAAACTTCATTCGTTTAATGAAATAGAAAGTATGTACTCGAAACACTATTCCAGAAGATTGCCTCAACTTTTATATTTTCTACTACATCGAATGATTTATTATAACAAATTAGATATTCCTTGAGCATTTTCAGCCAAATTGAGTTTATATCAGAAGTTTTTTTTTCCTTTCTGAGCAGATTTTTTTTTAACCAAAAAAGTGGATTATTTTCTTTTTCACTAACCACTTCTTCAGTAATTTATGAATTCGTAGGTTTAATTTTTTATCTCGGAGAACTTTGATGTCAGCAAACATTAAAACTAAATCAAACCACTATTATGATATTAGTTAAATTTAGGAAAATTGAAAGAGAATATAATCAAATCTCTGTGTTACAAAAATGAATAAGAACAAATACGTTAGTGCTGAAAATACTTTAAAAGAAATATTTCAAACTGATAACCGAAGTGTCAGTGATATTTGTACAGCTATAATGTTTTTAGCTTAATCTTAACAACTCGTATGTGCAAATTAACGTAAATAAGAAAATAATTGCAAATGTGATGTACCAAAATAAGGAGTGTAACAGATTCACAATTTAATTTCCTAAATATGTATTTATTGAATTACTTATTTATAATCATTAACTTTTTCAATATATAATTATGCTGTGCCATTCTTTACCAGTTTCCAAAAACAAATTTTTCACAACTGCTGTTTCATATCTTACCAGTTTCTCAAAAATAATCCAAGCTAACCATATCATCTCTGTCCTGCACGGGACAGAGGGGGACATCCCTCGCTAGCGAGGTATAGAGAGAGACGGGGATTTCAGACGCCTCAAGACGTCTGAAATCACACGTTTTTCCAACGTCTGAAATCCCACTCACGTCCTACGTATTGAACAAGCGGGATGTTAAAAATTTTGTTAAAGCGGGATATACCCCGCCACACGGGGTATATCCCGCGTCTGTCCCACGCGGGATGTTCCTCTCTGTCCGACGTCTGACCCACGAGGGATGTTCCTTTCTGTCCGACAAGGTACATCCCATTTAGAATAAAAAATAATAGATACAACGACAATGGAATATTAAGTAATATTCATTAATTATATTAACTTTAAGAGCACGCGAGTTATCATATTGAATAAAGTTCAACCAAATCCTATTTCTACCAAGTCCAGGATGGCTAAGGTGATATGTCGCTGCCTTCAATTCTACAGGACATTACACTTGCAAGTTCTCGTCCCGGGTACACCACTTCATTTCATTCTCCATTTCTTCCCATTTAATATGTGTATAACAATAAGTGACGTTAAACTAATTGATATAAATCCAAACGTACGCATTTACTATATGCTATAAAGTAAGAAATTGTCATAAAAATAGCTTATCTTTTTGATTTCTTATATATGGAGATCGTTAATTAAAGGTATATTCTTATACATGGAGATTGTAGGTATACCCCAATTAAACGAAATCAGCTAGAAACATAAGAGGGATGTCCATCGCTGTCCCACGTCTGCAAGATATGTGACGCCAGATGTTGGACACATCTATTGTTTCCCTCGCTGTCCCACGTCTGTTCCTCGTCTTGCAGACTGAATGGGATTAGACGTGAGACATGAGGATGCCCCTCAGTGTCCAACGTCTTGCAAGACGTGGGGTTAGACTTCTGACAGCGAGGGAACCCTGTGCAATGGCGTGCATACGGCGAGGTTTAGACGTCTGCAAGACGTCTGAAATCCCTTGTCCCACGTCTTGTCCCACGTCTGAAATCTCATTATTACGAGAGGTATTAGACGTCGAGGAACGACTAATAAGGATAGGGACAAACTGCTTTTTGCTAGCTGGGATTTCTTCATAACTACTGTTTTTCATTACTTCATTCACCACTGCTGTTTCATTCATTTATAATCTTATGTTGCGTGTTTTCTGTTTGTTTAATGTATATGGATTGTGAGATATTACCGTCTCAAATTGCAGAACTAGTTTATGGCATTAGTAAATGCGTTTTGTCTTCTCTGATAAAACCAAAATTGACTGAGCCATTAATTTAAAAAGAACTTTTATCTTGAGCAGGCAGAATATCTAAAACCAAGGTGACTACTGACAAAATGCCTAATGACAGAATGCCTATATACAAATTAATTGAAGGATAATAGGCCTAACGGACAAAATGCCAATATGCAAGATGACTACGGTCTAGATGACTGCCGACAAAATGCCTAACATATAAAACGTCTTACGTATAAAATTCCTAACGGACACAATGCCTAACTGACTAAATGACTAACAAATGAAACGAGACAAAATTACTGACAAAAACATATTCAATTACAGTATGAGAATAGTGGACACAAAAATTTCTTATTAGGAAACGTTTGATGAATCTACCAAAGATATAATAATAAATTATACTGAATTATTTAATATTGAATCACTTTCAGAACTGTTGTTTATTGGAGAAAGTATTGAAAATACAAAAGAAAAAATACTGCCTACTTAATGAGAGAATCGAAATGGTCCAATTTAATTGCTATTTTATAATGTTAATATATAACTTATCATGGTTATTTATTTGAAATTTTAAATTATTAAAACTTTAAGTTATACAGGGTGGGGCGTAAGTTTGGAAGCAATTTTTCAAACATTAATATAATTCTTAAAAATAAGTTCCTAAGTAGGTGATAGGGTTTGAACTATAGTAGAGACACTACATTATGACGTGGCAGTGTTATTTTTTACAAAAATTTAGTCAATTCAAAAATGTCAGACAAAAGAGAAGCCATTATTGCTCTACACCGTGCCGGGAAGTCAGATTCCGTCATTTCAAAGACTCTCTCAATAGCGAGATCGACTGTTTGGAAGTGTGTGAAGCGTTTTAATGAGAGAGGAGACTTGACTGATCGTCCAAGAAGTGGTAGACCACGCTCACAACGCACCAAACAACTGATAAAATGTGCCCGAGAGAAGATCAGGAGGAACCCGAAAAGTTCAATACGATTGTTAGCCTAAACAGCTAATGTGAGTCCCAGAACAATGAGAAGAGTTGTCAAAGAAGACCTAAAGATGTCCTCTTTCACCCTCAAAAAGAGACAGACTCTGTCAGAAGCTGTAAAGAAAAAGAGATTGGAGAGAAGCAAAGCACTTCTGAGAGAATTGAAGTCTGGCTCGGCTGGTGATATTGTTTGGTCTGACGAAAAAATTTTCACAGTGGAAACGGCTCACAACCGGAGGAATGACAGAATAATTGGTAAAAATGCAAAAGACATCCCATACAACCAAAAAACTGTCCACAGAACCATGAAACCTGTTTCAGTAATGGTCTGGGCCGCCGTTTTAGAAACTTGGAGATCTCCTTTAATTTTTGTGGAACAAGGCGCCAAAATCAATGCTAAATGTTATATTGAGAATATTTTGACGCCAATGTTGGAGTCAGCTAAGGATCACTTCGGTAATGACACTCTATGGACATTTCAGCAAGACGGCGCGACTTCACATACTGCAAATGTCACTCAAAACTGGTGCCATGACCATCTTCCACGGTTTTGGTCCAAAGAAATGTGGCCTCCCTGCTCCCCAGATGTTAATCCTATGGACTTTTCGGTATGGTCCATTCTTGAATCAAAGGCCTGTGGTAAATTCCATCGCAGTGTGGATGATTTAAAAAGTTCGCTCCAGAGATCTTGGAAGGAAATTTCACAAGAACAGTTGCGTGCCGCAGTTGGAGGAGTTCGGAGGAGATTTGAGGCTGTTATTAAAAACAAGGGGGGACATTTTGAATAAATTTATGATTTTTGAATTCTTAAAACCCTTATGTAATAATACATAACTGTAAATTATTAAATATATTTTTCGTTGGATTATAATATGCACTTTCATTTGCTTCCAAACTTACGCCCCACCCTGTATTTTAAAATCGATCAATATACAATATATTTGAAATATTTCTATTCGTCATGAGGAGAAGGGATTATCTCTCATTATAGTGCACAATTTCTGAAAATATCTTCCCTTCTCCTGATAATGGATAGAAATCTTTTTATTCGGAAGCTTGGAACTAGAAAAGCATTCAACGCGTAATTTAAATAACTTGTTATATATATCAAGAATCTTCCATGTATTAAAATCAAAATATTGCATCATTTTACAATTTTATTCAAATACAAAAACTCTTGAATTTAGAAGAACTTCATAAAGGTCTTCAACTGACTTTGGGATAAAAAAATAATTGGTAGATTATTCTTACCTAAACATCAATCTCCATCTGGAATAAAAGTCACAACATACTCCATTATTCGGTGCTTGACGGAGCATTCAGAGGAAGACTCAGGCTTGTTTATGTGATTTTGATGCTAGGGAAAATCGTGACTGATATAATTCTCCCCACCAGATGATATAGGGGGTTTAAGAGATTTTATTTGGATATATTTGAACAGAAATTCTTGATTTATGAATTCATTCTGTCTTTAGAGTCTAAGTGTCTGCAGGCTCAATCGCAATTTAAAGTGACTAAAAAATGTGCGATTAAGTGTGCATGTGTGTGTCTGTGATTTGTAACTCCATCCACCGAGTGTAATCATTTGCAATGTTATTTATTTACATATCGGCACTATAATAAAGTCATTGGGAGTGAAACTCAAATTTACTGAAAAATGATCATCTAGGAAAATAAGTTTTGAAACATTAAAATAATAGTTATACAGTAATATATGTTACAGTTAGAGGATACCTTAAACATACTATTAGATTAATCTTTTTATTTTTCCGATATTATTAAAATGAATAAAAAAATTATATATTTCTAAGGAAACATTATACGACCCTATATGATCATTGCAGTGTTTAAAATAACCATAAGTTCCTCATCCCGATATTCCCTTCTTCTCATATTCGAAATCAGGTAAGACTTTTCCCCATTGGATGTTTCATTTGCCACTCCATGAGTTTGATGAGGTTTTAACATTTGCAATGTGCTTCGGAATTTGTATTCTCTTACACCAACCAATTCAATTTCAAATAAACGATACAAGGGATTTTAGTCAAATCTCCTTACTCGATTACATTGCAGGTATAGACTTAGCAATCTTTACTCTGGTTGCATCAGACCGCAAAGTTCAGACAAAATATTCTGATTGTACGATACTAACACCTGGTAAAATTACTGGTGATATAACGCTTTGGTTATTAATATTAGCCTTGCATTTTTAGAAATTGAGTTAATTACCAGCTGAATTAAGAAATAGAAATATTGTACAGAATTTGTTAATCATCTTAGTCTTTACGGCTAATATCAACAAATCAATTAAAATAAATAAAACACTATTCCGAGCTACTAAAATTATTACCAAATTTGAACTGTTAGATCAATGGGTTAAGGAACGGCACAGCAAATTATATTTTCTTAATCAATAAAACCAGTATGAATACCTTCACTAATTTAACATTGAAGACATACTAACCTTATCCTAAAAATACATGACTAACCCTTGAAGAATAACCAACAAAACTGCAGCTACACACGCGCTATTTGGATATAGATAAATAAGAAGAAAACTAATAATGAAACAGGTATAATGCACTCATTAAATTAATAGATAATCAATTATAATTGATTAGTGAAATATTACACTAATAATCAATTCACTTTGACCAAAAATAGTTTGTGTTTCAGTCCTTTAAACTCTCTACTGTTCATTTAGTAAATTTCCTAATTGGAGTGCATGAGATCTATAAGTTCTAGAAAAAAGTTGCTTTCTTACTTACCTAATCAATGAAGAGTAAATTGAAATAGATTGTTAGAGGCACTTTTGTAATTTGCCTACATTTAATGTACTTCCCGGTAATTTGCCTAAATTTAATCTGCTTCCTGGTAATTTGCCTCCCAATCAATTTGATGCTGTAAATTTACATAAAAAACAATGTAAATATCATGTAACCTTAATAAAAGATTTTAGGATAAGTTGATCTCTTCTATATATAGTTATTTATTCCGATTGAATAAAAGAAACATAGAAAATAATGTGATTTTCCTTGAATTCCAATATTGGAGATTTATAGAGATTAATGCTTCTTCAAAATGAAATGACTTTTTAATTTGAATATTGAAAACTTATGTACTAATCCAGTGTTTACAGATTGGCTTTGCGTTATATGTAGTTTTGCATCATCGAAAATCATATTGTTAAGAGTAACATTGCCTGAAATTGAAGGTCATGATATTGTGCATTTATTGATTAGGGAAATCTGTTTTTACGACTCTATTAAAAAATTGTTTATTTTTACATTAATAACAATATTGTAATATACATAGGTATTGAAATTCAATATGAAACAAATGACGATACATGGTTACTGATCAGCAGTGAGTCAAATTTAGAAATACGAATAAATGTGAACTAAATCTTCATTAGTTTAATGGAGTTTAGTGCGAAAATAATAAAATAAGTACTTGTCACATTATACTAATTTTTGATGTTTATTTTGCATGCAACTCCTTGCTTTAAATTAACTGAACTAACTTGTTATTTCTTACTTATTTCATTCCTTGGAAAATCACAATCTGGACGAACTGGATCAAATTCATTTAATTTGAATGTTGCCATATCCATATAACTTTTACCACAGAGGTTTTTCGTTTTTTAGAGGCCACTCTGACTATTGCCGTTTGGCAAATATGACACCAAAAATATGCTCTATTTATCTTCATCACTCTTTAGTTAGAGCACAATTTCCCATTCTTCTGAAATTCTTCATTTTCAGTTATCGATGGTTAAGATTCGTATGTATAAAAATGGTAAGAAAAAAATCCATTTATTAACCGCTGTGAATTTAAGAAAGGTCACTTCTCTCTCATATGTAAATACTATGTGAGCAGTTAGCATTTCTGACTTTATTGGAGGTAATGTATAATTTGTATGATATACAGCTATACAGTATACACCTTTTATTAAAATTTTAATATTGTAATTTAATACTGTAAATTACATCTAAATCTTTGCCAAGTCACATTTATTTTATTCTGGAACATCAAAAAGAACATCTGGTAAGAAAGGACCAAAAAGAATTTCATTTCATGTTTTATGTCTCATAGTTGTAAGTAGTGTACGTCTTTTGTCTTTTTTACCCTACCTAATAAAATAAAATATCCTTGTGACATCAAATGCACTAACATAACCAATTCCATTAAACAAACAACTTTCTGTTCGAGGAGAGAAAAGTCAACATAACTAACATTCGATCAGTTCCAAATGGTATTGAGCAAACACTCCTAGATCGAAATTTTGCACTGGCGGCAGCTGTGAGAAAGTAAAAACATACCTGAAATAACAGTCATGAGGTGCACAAAAACCGAAATCAAAATTTTAAACTTTTCCCACTAGTAAGGACTTAACAGCGACCCAAAAAATTAACAACTTATTAACGAAATGTATTAAAAGCTTCTCATGTAATATGCAATCATGTTCATTATCTGCTATTGTTCCTAGTTTAATACCCGTTATGTTCTTATTAAAATTCTCGTTCCGTCGATTTGGATAGTGATCGCTGAATGAGTAATGTTCGGCAATTGGGTACAGTCTGGTGATTTAACCAGTATTCACTGATTTGGTAGTTATTGGTGATTGAGTAAAGTCTTGTGATATAGACAGTGTTCGGTGATTGGTTAAAGTCCGATAATTGAGTAATGCTCGGTTATTGGGTTAATTCTTTTGATTTGGGTAATGTTCAGTGATTGGATAAAGTCCGGTAATTTGATTAGAGGTATAATATGGATGCTGCTACAAATTATTAGATTTCCTTCAAATATATGTTTCCTAATATCAGTGTGATACACGGGCAGAGAGACAAACGTGGCTCTTATTGTATTATAGTTAACAACAAATGAATTATTCAGCAATATATAATTCACTTTCAGTAGACTGATTTGAAGCTTCAGAGATAATAATCACTTCACTTAGTTGGAACTGAGCCAAAAAAAAGGAAAGGTGAACTTTTACCGAATTCGAATTCATTATTTTGTTCTTATTCACTTTTATTGCTTCTGTGTCGCTTTTCACCATTTGAGAGAATGGCATACTTGCAGTGCTGAAATTTCTGAATATTTTGTTACATTATACTTATGAGCCTATTCTTGTTTAATAATAGGGAACCATGTGTTTCACAATCGGTTCCCAATAATTTATAATTGTGTATGAAGTTCAATATACATTCTCTACATTTTTCGAAAAAATATAAGGAATATATTGTCTCATTGACAAAATTACTATCAATGGCTTAGAACTGAGAAAATTAATAATACTTTATTCATTTAATTTCTCACCACCAGCAAACTATCTATTTATGATCTGAGTATGCGATAAGTGTGCTATCTGATATTCTTAACTTTGAATATACTTTTCCATATACGTATTTTTACTATTGAAAATCTTTTTCAATAAATTCTGAATTTATTATAGAATTTTTTTATTTAATTAAAATTAATTATATGAATTAACTTGGTCATATTAATTCAGCCTTTTTCACAAGTTCTCTTAACTGTTCTATGATTCTTACCGTTTGAGAGATCGTTAAGTTTAATTCGACTATTATAATCTGTGTTCACAGTGTCCGAGTCAGTTATTGGATTTTGCGAATATTAACGTAATGAACAAGTTAACGTTATTATTGTTGGAGTTTAAATGCATGAAAGTCCTTTTAATTAGACACAATTATGAAATATCAGCTAAATTGAGCTCTTCCAGTAACGCATAGAGAGCAGTCTCGACTTGTGTGTCGCATTGTCTCTGAGGAGATAAACAAAACAGAACTCAAACATGGTGTGGTTAGAGACACTATCTCAAGGATTAGAATACATTTTCATTAATAGAGAAGCAGAAAACATAGAGTTATTAATATAATTTCATTGAAAACTGTTGAAGTGATTGCAATAGACTAACAAAGTAGAAACCAATTTTCCACATTAGCTGACAGCTAGTTGACAATTATTTAGTCTGCAAAACATGTTATGTCCTATTAGTCCTTCAACATCTAACGATGAATGTAGTCCGTAATGTAGTGTTAAATGCGAGTACCACATTGAAGCTATATTAGCCTGTAAAAACAAAAGTGCTGGTAACACAGTAGTACAGTTGTATTTAACCCTTTTCCCTCCGAAAACTAAAAAAATTTAAATTCATTTTCAAATGTATCTCATCAGTTTTTAAAGAACATTGCATATAATGACTTTAAAAAAAATACATTCAGTTTACCATTCGCAGGTCCTGAGTTGAAATTTCCGTCATGTTTTATACCTATCGTGGGAATATGACAGAAATTTCCGTCATGTTCTATGCTTCCATCATTTACATTAGTCAAGAGAAGCCCACGGGCAAACAAACAAATAATAGCTAGGACCATAAACGTGTTAACACGTTCCCAGCGTATTGACCCACTGGTGGGTCAATACGCATTTTAACATGCAAATAATAAATAGTTCAGTAATGATTCTACAATGGATCAGAATTTATATTGAATTATAAGTCTAGTTCTGTATAAGATATGTATGTATAAGTCTAGTTCTGTAAAGAAAATACTCCAGAGCTTCCAAAACGATCTATCACACAGCACTGTTTAAATGTAACAGAAAATTCATCTGCGTTGAAACTTGAAAGTGTAATTAAAATAGCATACAACTAAATTATGTGCACTCGGTAGAGCGCATACCTTCGCCACCGCTGTCAACCGTTCTCTCACAAAATTTAATAAACAAATAACTGGATAATAACTAATTGTCCCACCAAGTTTCACGCAATATGTTTCAATACTTTTTGGGTTATTGAGTTAAAAATGACCTTGACCTTGACCATTGACCGGATCGCTCCCAAAGTTCTACCAGATGGTTCTTGGACATTAACCAATTTGTACCATCAAATTTCAGACAATTTGGTTAAATATTTTTTGAGTTATTGAGTTACAAATGGCTTTTACCTTGATCTTTGACCCGATTGCTCCCAAAATCTAATAAAATAGTTTCTGCATATTGTTATTTCTGCCAAGTTCCATGCAATATGGTTCAATACTTTTTGAGTTATAAATGACCATGACCTTGACCTTTAAACGGGTTGCTCCCAAAATTCTACCAGCAGGTCACTGGGCATGGACCAATCGTTTCACCAAATTTCATGCAATTTGGTTAAACACTTTTTCAGTTAAGCGAATAACAAGATAAATAATAAATAGATAAATAAACGACGGGTGGTAAAATATGACTTTCCCGCATTCTGCGAAGGTAATTATATTGCTACCGCAGATGCTGTCAGGAGCGAAAGGTTAAGATGTAACTTGAACACTACACTTAGTAATAAGAAAATGTATTGAAATAACTCATGGAAACCGATTCTATAGAGGTTATTCGTTTAAATTTAAGTCACTTGAAGGTAAGGCTGATCCTTAATAACAGGTTAAGAAAGAAGTGAACTCACCTCAATAATTTGTAAGGAAGACATGTTAACAAAATCAAAATTGGGCATTATATCTAATCACTCTTTATTAATTATATATATCATTGAACTACCATAAATAGGATACTAACTAAATATACCGAATTGCACTTTATATCTTCGAATTTATTTATAAAGTACAATTGTGATCATCTGATCGAGGGATATTTAAGTGCTCTTCTATAAGAGAAAGTATGTATTTTTTATGCAGAGTTCCCAAAAATATTCACCTTTATTTTGCCAATATTTCTCTTGTAAGCAATCCCATCTAACCGCCAGACGATCTTTTTCTCCCATCCATCAACTTGAGCAATGCAACAATCCGTGAAATTTGCCGACACTAAAAGAAAACTTTAGAGAATTCTAGTCTATTGAATTCATGGATTGTTCTCCATTGAATGAAACAATTGTAATAAAAATATCATGTATCAACATCTTTAATAAGTTGCTAATTTCAACACTTCTATTTGATGGAAATATTTTTTAACAAATTATTCCTAGTATAAGACCATATTTTGAGGTTAGTTTTGAACTCAGAATTGCATTTTATATTTGTCATATTTATTTAATAATTAGTAAACCTTTTGTGCAAAATATGAGGAATTGTTTGGAAGTTTTGTGAAATAAGTTCAATTACAGAGAGTATTGAAACAAATTTTATGATGAAAAGATATCTTTACGTAACAAGTAACTAGAGTTAAAACATACAGCTAGATTTTAATAATGTAACCAGAGTTGGAACATCTAGCTAGAGTTAGAACATGTAACTAAGAACATCTAGTTAGATATTAATAATTTAACTAGAGTTAGAACATCTAGCTAGAAATAGAACATGTAACTAAGAACTTCTAGTTAGATATTAATAATATAACTAGAGTTAGAACATCTAGCTAGAGTTAGAACATGTAACTAAGAACATCTAGTTAGATATTAATAATATAACTAGAGTTAGAACATCTAGCTAGAGTTAAAACATGTAACTTAGAACATCTAGTTAGATATTAATAATATAACTAGAGTTAAAACATATATCAAGAGACAGAACATGTAACTAGAATTAGATAGAATATACTGTTAGAGTTAGAACATGTAACTAGAGTTAGAACATTTAGCTAGATTTGAAACATGTTGTTACAATATGTTTCTTATGGGTACCTTATGGTACTTTTATTAATTGTGAGACACCTCGGTATAATCGGGCAGCAACTCGGTTATATAATATTTACTTATGATAGAGGACGACACTTTGTTCCTAGTTCACTTTTCACTTTTCAAATAGGATAATTATTACTGTGATTTACACATCAGCTGTGAAAAAGAGGGTTAGCCTCAGAAGGCGAAAATTTCTTTTGTACTTCACAAAGTTCAGGAGTGGAAATTTACTATTAAAAGCAACAAACTTCGTGAAGAATCCCAATGAATACAATACTCTAAACCGGCTAAGCCGTGCTTCAAATACTGTAGGATGAGTTTCATTTTCCATCATTTACCATCTGCTTGCTTTTCTCTCCACACTATACTTTGACCCTTTGGCCCTATTTTCTATTACTCACATTATATCGAAACCTTGTTCACTGTTCTTTTGGTTGATAAAAATTATCCTTGGACTTTTTTCGGGGGAATTGCGAAATGCGGGCCCATTTCTCAACAGCAGTTTTTCTCAACTGTTGTTTCATTCTTCACCATTTTTTCAACAACTTTGTCCTCACAACTTATATTTCCTTCCCCAGCGTTTTCTCAATAACTGTATTTCAAAAATTATGTTTTCTCTATTACCAGATTCTCTTCAACAGTTCATTCACAACTGCTTGTCATTCATTACTAGTTTATCAATACCAGTTTCTTCACAACCGGTGTTTCATTCTTTACCAATATCATCACCGTAACTGTTTCATTCCTCTCCAGTTTTTCATTTACAGTTTCATCACAACCGCTGTTTCATTCATTACCAGTCTTTCAGTATCAATTTCATCACAACTACTGTTTTATTCTTCACCAGTTTCTTAATATTGGTTTCTTCACAACTACTGTTTTAATATTTACCAGTTTCACATTAACGGTTTCTTCACAACTGCTGTTTCAATATTTACCAGTTTCATATTAACGGTTTCTTCACAACTGCTGTTTCAATATTTACCAGTTTCATATTAACGGTTACTTCACAGCTGCTGTTTCAATATTTACCAGTTTCATATTTACGGTTTCTTCACAACTGCTGTTTCAATATTTACCAGTTTCTCAGTAAATATTTCTCTAAAACTTCTCTTTCCTTCTCATTCTTCATCAATGTCTGAAATAATGAGGTGCGTTATATCCTCCGGAAGAGCTTCACTACTCTGCATAATTTGTGAGATTGAACCTTTTAACTGATGAGAGACCAGTAATTTGTTTGGGGTTACCATGGATAATGGAGATATGGAATATAGTTCTATGGTTCTTTCTATAATAAATTGCACTCCTTACCATCTTGAAGGATAGGAATATCGGGGACAGCAGATAATCGGATAGTATTTGCGGTAATATGGTTTTAATTCAGTTCAGTAAATGGAAGGATATTTAATTTTAATGGTGTCCTTTCTCTCTTACGTAAACCGACAATTGACCCCAAAAACAATTAAACCCAAAGCCAGTTGAACCCAAGACGAATGAATATATAAGAAAAATATAACAGCAGACACAATAAATAAGTGTTTGCTTGTTATTATTGAAGAAATAGTCTTCAAATAAGTAAATACAGTAGATTATGCTAATAAGCAGACTTTGACCCATTTGTTTTTGTATGTAAAAGCAATGCAAAATATATAATATTTACCTTTTCCTTAAAATTTTATCAAAGTTTAAAGATTAGTGAAAGCGCTCGATTTCCTTGCACTTAATTCCCTTTTCAATGCAATCTTGATTTTCAGTATATCAACGTGATCTTGCTCTAATGTTATTATATATATAAAAAAAATCAATATATACTACTAAAGATTATTGAATTATATATACAATTGAACTTATTAATAACGCTACCTAATTAAAGATAAAAGAGAGAAATAATTTTGAAATAGATAATTCTGTAGAATCCCCTTGTGAATTTAATTAGAGCTTTAGTTCATAAGAATGGATTCAAATGTATTCAAATCGTAACTATAGCAGGTTGTAAAAACTTTAAATCTTTTTCCGAAATTTATTGGCATTATCGAAAGCGATTATTTTAAAATTTCCTTTTTTCTTGGTTGGATAAAACACTAAAAGGGTCTCTGAAGGAAACCCCTTGACTTGGATTTATGATACCAAACACAAATCATCATAGAATATACTCCTAATTCTATCTCAAAGCTAATTTTAATAATCTTATCTTTACAAAATATAACAGAAAAAATAGTCAATACTGATAGATGAATAGATTAAAGACCAATTCATTATGCTATTAACTGAACTTAATATTTTAAGTTACATTTAATTAATTAACATAATGCTATTTTGCTGATATTATATATAAAATATGTATGAGTCATTTGGAACTATGTGTAGCACAAGTCAATCCTCCGATATGAAGACATCAAAAGCTTCAAATTCATTGAAATCTTAACATTTATAGAATGAATTTATACTGCAATAATACGTATTTCCCAGTCTTGAATTACATGAAACAGAAATGAATGACTTGCTTTAATAATTGAGTTTGTGAGATTACATTCGAACTAATAATTCATATCTTAATAACATCTATCCACTACTTTGTCTCCTTTTTTTTCTTATTGCCCATTGTTATCTTGTATTATTCATTCATTTGACAGACATAGGCACACTAAAATATTCATCATACAAAGTTATTATTTCTTAGCGTGATGAAGAGCGATTGAGAATCAGAATTATTCACCTGATAGAATAACAGAAGCTTTAATGTTCCACCTTAGCATGTCAATGGCGAATAGAAAAATCACGGGACAATCATCAAAGAAATGAACAATTATTGATGTGAATTGTGTTTTATTATCTATTAAGGATATAACTGTTTGTTTGTTAATTGCCTGTACGATTAAAAGTTTCAAAATGATAGTTCATCGCCTGACACCGTGTGTATTTTTTTACTCGGTTACACAAAAGATAATTAGTGAATTGTGTGAAAATTTGATATAACCCATTTCACTAAATTTACCTCCAAAGATACATCCGTGACGGTTACATCGTTGAGTTTCTTTGTGTTCAATTCTTTCAATTTACAACAAAATGCATTGGTGTGCAATTCAAATCGCTCACTTTTCTCCCTGGAGATCTTCCGTCAATATTTTCTAAGTGGAATCTTCTCTGAAATTTCAGAGGAAGATTTTCGTTCAGTAGATCAACTCCTGAACTGCTGACACAAATCTATCAAACAGACGTACAAATTCGGATGAAAGGAAGGGATGAGGAAGGCGGAATGAGATCTGAACGGGAATTTAGGCAATAAGCATTGAATAAATTACGTATGTTTAATTATAGTTTACTTTGTTATATTTTTATATAATATGAGATAAACGTATGCTTATCATTATACACCAAGAAAAAAATATCGAGTAACAGTAGCTATATTTGTTGGTCTATTTACTCATTTTGGGTCATAAAATAACTATTTGTAAAAAAATCAGATTTTGAGTCTTTGAATCACAAAATTTTAATAACTCCAAGCCTCTTCACAGGTGCGCCCATTAATTAGTTCTAATTCTCAATATTCAAACTTCCCCCCCCCCCCCAACTTTTTCCCAAAGTAAATAAGTAGACATTAGCTGAATTAGTCGCCACACTTTTTCATCAGTTGGAAGTTTGGAGATTCTGAAGTGTGCTCCAGACTCAGGAGGAGGTGAGCATTGGGAACAGATGACGGTGAAGGTGCGAGTAGTGTTGTGAAGGTGCGAGTAGTGTGGTGAAGGTGCGTGTAGTGTGGTGAAGATGCGAGTAGTGATGTGAAGTTGCGAGTAGTGTGGTGAAGGTGCAAGTAGTGTGGTGAAGGTGCAAGTAGTGTGGTGAAGGTGAAAGTAGTGTTGCGAAGATGCGAGTAGTGTGATTAAGATGCAAGTAGTGTGGAAGATGCGAGTAGTGTGATTAAGATGCAAGTAGTGTGACTAGGTGCAAGTAGTGTGGTGAAGGTGCGAGTAGTGTGGAGAAGGTGCGAGTAGTGTGGTGAAGAAGCGAGTAGTGTGATTAAGATGCAAGTAGTGTTGTGAAGGTGCAAGTAGTGTGGTTAAGGTGCAATTAGTGTGGTGAAGTTGAGAGTAGTGGGGAGAAGGTGCGAGTAGTGTGACGGAGGTGCAAGTAGTGTGATGAAAGTGTTGGTAGTATAATGGAGGTGCGAGTAGTGTGGTGAAGGTCTGATAAGTTATTTTCCATTCATTTTATTTTCAGCTAGGAAATGGTATTCTTCTTAGGCTGCCTTCACACCAAAAGCTGTTGAGCAGGCAGGCAGGCAGGCAGTATTTGAGAAACACGGTAATGCATTGGAGCGTTCACACCAAAAGCAGGCAGTTGAGCGGTCAGACGCGGTTAGCAAAGCTGCTAGCTGTTGGCGTGAGATGCAATCGATTCCTGCTCCTAACCGCTGCTGTGCAGGCTGCCAGATGTGCAATTAGTGTATAAAGAGGCGTCGAAGAGAGAGGTTGTGAACAATCGCTATGGATATTGAGCAGCTAATATCAAGAAGTATTTGAATGCAAAGCTAACAGGCGTTCATCTAAACCGAAACATAGCGACTGGAACTATATATCAAACTAATGGAGGAAAATTGGACAGATATTGATATGAAATCACAAGATTTTGATATGAAATAAATGAATTTCTATTTAACTAAATAATTTTTATTTTTTTCTGTATGATTGAATCGGTTTCATATTTTATTTCTGTATATATTTCACAAAGATAAATGTATTAATATCAATTTAATTTTATTACGTTAAAGTTTATTTAACTTCTATTTTTTTTGTTAGAATGACTAACTTATCTAAATTACCTAATATTATTAAGTGAATCTGGTCATTGAAATTGTCGAATATATCCAGATTCACTCACAAAAAGTATCTAGATACACTTACTAATAAGAATTTTTAAGATACAAATACAATGTACTCTAATTTACCCATAAATAAATTTCTATTTACAACCATATGCAATAGTTTAAACTTTATAAAGAGTTCGAAGTGAAGAAAAATTGCACAAATATGATAAATAATCCAATTGACGCTGTAATAAAATACTCTTTCTATCAGTGCTTTAATATGATAATAAATAAATAATATGATAATAAATCTATCTAAAAATATAAATTTATTTAAAAAATATAAAAATGTTACATTTTACATAATAATTAACAGAGAAGAAATTCATCAATTCTATAAATAATATTTCTAATTTTAACTAGCTTTTATGAATAGAAAGAGAACGACCGCCAGATAAAAACTGCTTCATCAACTGCTCGCGGTGTGAAGGGCACACTGCTCAACTACCTGCCCGCCTGCCTGCCTGCTCAACTGCTTTTGGTGTGAATGGACCCTTATTTTGGGGTTTGTTGTAATATTCAACGATTTATTCAAAAATCATCCTCAGGAAACCTAATTTTAAACTGAAAGATACACAATTTATATACTCTAATCTCCTATCTAGGATACCGACTATTTATAATTAAAACTTAATTCTATCTTTAATTACAATATAAATAAATACCTAACGATATGAAAATAAATTAAAATCACAAAAATAAATCATTCTAAAATAAATAATTCCGAAGAAGCCCCTTGTGAATTAAGTTGGGGCTTCTGGTCATAAATAAAAATTGATTCCAATGTCCTCAAATCTAAAGTATTGCAGCTACTTAAAATTTTGAAAACTTTTTCTGAAAATGGATGATTATGGTTGAAAGAATGTTCTAAAATTTTACTATTTTCAGGGTTAGATAAAACGATAAAGGGGTTTCTGAAGGAAACCCCTCTTTGTTGACTAACTCTCGCCTTTAGTTGTTTCCGTGTTTCACCTATATAGGCCTCAGAACACTGTCGGCAAGTGAATTTGTTTATAACATTGGAAACAAGTAAAGGTGGAAGTTTGTCTTTATAATTGAACATATTGCCGATGGAATTAGATGAATTAATAATGAAATTAAGTTGAATTTGAGAGTAAAACTTATTGATCAAAATGGATAATTTACGTTTGAGGACATTGGAAACAAACCCTAAATACTCTAACCTAACATAAACATAAAGTATTCCTAAATACAGTATCTATAGTTTTGCGATCAAACAACGTGCCTCGAGAACAAATTAAACAAAATATATAAATTAAACAATATACAAAAAAATTGTTTGATTCATAGGGCTTTTATGATTATTTACGGAATTATTTATTTTAAAATGATTCATTTTTGTAATTTCAATTCATTTTCATTTCGTTCGGTATTTATTTATATTGTAATTAAAGATAGAATTAAGTTTTATTTATAAATAGTCTGTATCCTAGATAGGAGATTAGAGTATATAAATTGTGTATCTTTTAGTTTAAAATTAGCTTTCCTGAGGATGATTTTTGAATAAATCGAAAGCTTGAAAAGAAATGGCCTTTTTTATTATTTCTCTTGTTTTACATTTTATTTTGAAATTGCGGTTCCCAAGGACAAAATCTAATTCCCAACGAATCAGAGTAATTAAAAAGTGGAGTTCAATACACTAGGTCATAAGTTATTTATCTTCAAAATTTCTGATTTTTCATCATCTGTGATTAACCCCACTTTCCAAGAACTGGAACAAGTAAAGATATTAGACCAAAAGTTAAGCTAGATAATATTGCGGACCAGAAATGAGCTAATTTAAAAAATTGATGAAAACAACCTAGTTTCTATTAGTTTTATCAAATATTTCGTTTAATAGAATATTTAGTAAAATATTTCAGCTTGAATCATATCAATGATTCCAAAATATTATTTCATTCCAATAAATATTGTTCAATTATTAAGAATATGACAAGTAGAGATAAAAAATTTGAAAGGAAGCAAGTAAAAATAACGGAGCCTGGTCCGTTACCTTTATTTGCTCTCAAAAACTATGAGTATCCGAGTAATGTGACACTTCCCATTTATCTCAAACAAAATATAATTACAATCAGGACATTAGTTATTTACTCTGAGTTTTGGAGAAGAGTTAAAGGTCCCCATCCAAGCAATTTCTTTCATTGCTTCAATCAACGAGGCTAATGTTTCTTATCAATTTTCTGCAAACCGCATCAAATTTGATGGCATATTTTCAATTTTATAACATTTAAATTTTTTTTATCAAAACTCCACATCTACTTCCGACTTCTAATTTGCACTCTGAAGATAAAGATTGTATACCATATGTTTTGATTGTCCACTAGGTTTCAGGTATAATGAATTCATATAATATACGTATAAAGGTAAATAATTGGATAAACTTATTATAGAAACGTTTATGTACTTTAGAAATCAATTATTATCTTTTATGAAGACCGAAAAGGCATTGTTTGTTAAAAATTCAAATTCGGTATCAAACAAAGATTGTACAATACCTTCTTCTTCAGCGTCAGGTTAGTGATTCGCTCAATTGTTGAGCACAGAGTATTAAAAACTTTAAAAGCAAATAATGGTATATATACTGAACCGAATTGTATACGGATATCAGAATAATGTTCCTAGACATTATTTCTACAATGTTATGTTATGAACTCTTTTTTTCTGGAATCTGGAGAGGATGATCTTCAAGTAAGATTAAGCTCCTTGTGTTTTTTTTTCTTTTTTTTTTCTTGCATTTAAATACTATAAGAAACTGCTACCTGATGTATGGCACTAATTTATCGTCTTCCACTGCACATTTTAACGGCCTGATAAACTAGTAAATAATTGTTAAGTATTGTTTAAATATAATTCAGGTTTTTCCATCGCAATTTATTCGATTTCTTTTCAGTTTGAGGCTAACTTTTGATGAAGTTGAGAATCATAAACACTTCATACATTTTAGATTAATTGGAATCTATGGAATGATGAAATATACGAAATAAATAATACCAGTGTATAGTAACTGAGAAGTTTTTATTAGCAACATAAATTGATTTGGTCTCATTAACTTAATATAGATTGGTTGTATCTTATCGTGGCAAGTGTTAAACTACTATTTCATGACAGTAGTTTCATTTCAATCAGAATTTATACTCTGCTGTCACGTCATTTTTTGGTTGTTAAATCCATAAGCTGTATATTGTGATCAATAGTTGTTTTGGGATCACTTTTCATATTAACAAATACAATTACTATCTTGTTTATAATTACTAACTCAATAAAATACGAAAAACAATTTCTCAATTATTATAATAATATTGGAGTGAAATAATTTGAAATAATCCTATTTTTATTGTCGTTTCTAAAACAATCAGAAAGTCATAATAGTATAGGAATAACATATGCGGGTTATGATGTTCCTGCACCAAGAACCTATGAGCTAGAGAATGGACTAAAAATTGGGTTATTCAGATATTAACTGCCTAACTTCAATATTTTTACTGTTCAATCAGTCGCATCCACTCCCTCTCTGAGACTACAACGTCTCTCTCTTCTTTCTCGGAGTCAGCCTTTCCTACTAATTAAGTTTCTTCCAAAGAGTTCTAGTTAGCAACAAATGTGTCGGTTTTTGAGACTCTTTGCAGACAAAGAGTTCAGGAATGTCTTTAGAGAGAGGTTTGCTCCGTTGCTAACAAATTAATTCAGAAAAAAATAAATTAGCATAAAATGACCTGAAATTAGAGTATTGTAACATGAACTCTCAATCTAAATTCTAGGTAGATCGTACTTTGTTTTGATTGCCTCACTTACTGTAAAATTCTTTAAATTAAACTATACTTTATACACTATGTTATCATTCTGAACTACCAGATAACACACATTACCAACGATGTTCTAATATATTTTCTTTTATCTTTCTGTCTGTAAAAATTACCAATACCATTTTTTCTCGTGAACTAGTTTGCGATCCAATTTCGATACCCTGGTAGTAATATTATTCACTTTCCATTTAAAAGACGTCACCTATATTAAAAGATTAATTTAACAGTCAGATGTTAGCTGAAAAATAATCAGACGAAGACAGTTTCGTGTGTAAAACTAAAGCAAACTAATTTTAAGTGAGGAAAAAGAGAGAGATAATCTTCAATGTTTTGCATGTAGAATAATTACAGTCGCATGGTTTTTGGGGACATTTACAAAAATGAGGTTTATAAATGTTGAGGTGAAGAATGTTGATATGTGTGACGTTTGACTATATATTGAAAATTAAAGATATTTAGGTTTATATTTAGATTTAAAAAAAGTAGTGCGATAGGTAATGAATTTAATTATTTTTAATGAACAATTGAAGAAGAAGTGCAAAATATGATTATGATATAATTTTACCAATATTTCATTATGTTAATAATATCAAGTTAGTTATATATTTTTTTTCGCAGTTCATTTGATCATTTAATTAGTAACGAGAAAACTTTTAATAATGAATATTTAAATGAATGAATTCTTCTCATTTGATAAAACAGATGTTCAACTAACTAATTTCTAAAAAACAACTTGACGTCAATCTTGTCTGATGCAGAAGTCACACACATCAGTAATGTCGTATGCAAAAGTCTTAACTCAGAATCTACAGAACAATTGTTACATGCTGGACCTCTTATGAACTACTTATTAACTGAACTTCACAGTTACTAACACTATGTCTACACTTTACAATTTCCCAGGATATATATACTCTAACTTCTTGACCGTAACTGGCTAAGTTAGCCCTCTATAGTTTAGGTGGTTCAACCATAGATGATGGTAATAGTTTCAAATTTTCCTGTCTGTGCTAGAATGTCCATTACACAGTCGTTATAAATATCGGTAGATTAGGCATGAGAAAATGTTCACAGACTAATCACTTTTACGACGTATTTTAGAACTGCAGTCTCTTGAATTTTATTTTTCAATTAATTAGAACTAAGGTTACTGGTTATAAAACTGCAAACCATTTCGAATCAGGTTCTATACTTTTATTATAATATGTTTTATAAGATTTTTTCCGTTTTTCTACTACCCCTCTGAATTTTAAGCAAAAAGTCCGAATGTCCGATAGGCTAACTAGATACGACAAATTCAAAGCAATAACAAATCTGATTCCAAGACAATTGATCCATCAAAGTACCTAATCAAGTATTTCTTACTAATAGTTCTCATATATCATAACATTTTTCCGACCTAGAGAACTTATAATTTTAAAACACCGTATTTGAATGGGTTTGTTTATACGAGACTCACCTATTAAGTATCCGTACTTTTTCTTCTAATGAATCTTAGAAAGAGTGACAGTTGAATGTGAATATTTCTTATATAATTAATTGTTCAAATTCTTTTTGCTAACTGTGATATTTTATGTAACCTTAATAATTCTACAAATTTAAAGCAATTTCAGGATTTCTTAAATTTAGTGTGGAGAGGACCTTTAACCCTAAAACCTAGCCCTCAAATTTTTGCTCACTAACCTAGCCAATGTCGCGATTGCAACATTGCACACTAAAACTACTATAAAATCTTAACTAATTTACTTATCGATACTTTCTCTTCATAAGAATCTTCATTTGATATTTACACATCCATTGAAATAATTTTCCATTTAAAATAAAATTATCAAGCTGGGCGGGACTTGTCCCTTTATACGGAGCTTGGTGAGCTTAAAATAATCTCGCACATAGCATTATACTCAAAAGCCTCAAAGGGTTACAGGTAACTGATTATAGTGAGACAGTCACCCTTATGTTCTCAAACAAACTCAAGTATCTCATGACTGGAGAGATCTCCGATATAGTAATACATATATTTGAATAAATGCTCATAACATGAGTATCTTACCATTTATCACCTTCGGTTTTTCTTAATCATATGTAATTATGTGAAAAAGTAAAATTCAAGGAAAGACAGCTCCCAAATTGGTTCAAGATTAAAATTATTTTTAATTTTTCATGAGAACTGGGGCGTCCGCGCCAGCGGTTAGGTTACTAGGGTTTAAGTTATTTATTTGCCAATTCCAAACGCCACTTATTCTCTCATTTTCAGGGCGGAGTTTGATGTAATCAAATAAATGTTTGCTGATAGAAAGAAATCTACTCTTGAGGAATTATAAATACATATTACAATTCAATGGAGCAATTATGGAATGCAGTATACATAAAAAATTTCTTGCTTCAAACTAATCAAATTACAGTCGAAAATTATCATTTCCTTATTTTTATTTGTCAATTTAATAGGAACATTTATTGAAAACTAAGATATTATTCGAAAGTATGTTTCAGTACCATATCACTTTGACATAATTTCGTAACTTTATCATTTAATATAAATTAGCTATCATGATATAAATATTATCTTAAAGTTGGTGTATAGAGATTTATCATAATTTAATTAAATAAAAAAACAGTGAGTTACATTTTTTCCTTTAGAATTATTGTTTTTCATCGTCAAATCTTTTTTATTTGTTGTGCAAGGAATTACTTACAATGGTAAAGAAATGACATATTAACAAAGTAAAATAAATAGAAAAGGGATGATTGCGTTATATGATATTAATAAATCAATTTGTTTGAAATAGTAGCCGGGTGAATTAACTATAATTTCTAGTATATCATTTTCCTAAAATTATTATTTTGAATCTATCTATAATTTGTATAATAATGTCTTATTAAATTAACAATATAAGTTTAAGATTTTAAAATGCAACTTTTTTTTACAAATTAAAATCATAAAATATCTATATACAGCAATAATACTTTATAGTTTATTATACATAATATCTCAAAAGAATAGGATTCTCAATACATTTGCTTTTTCTGGAATATTCTCAACTCACCCTGTTTGTCTTCAGTTTTATCTGTTGTCCACTATATGATACGAACTTCCTCCTCACCTTTTCTCTCTCCGTAAAGTCCGCATTCGTTTGTGTGGAAGGTGATATCTCGATAGTGAGGCAGGAGATAAGCTTATCTCATTGGAAGATGAACGCTATGAAGTGTGCTCTAAATTCTGGAGAATATTGACAACTCGGCAGATAAAAGATAGGTAGCTGTTGAAGACATCTCTTATTCTTCTTCTAGAGTGGATTATTTGGAATTATAATTGTTCAATACGGATGTTTTCATTTGATAAAAGAAATAATAGTAATATGCAATTACGGAAGTTTTTAATTTATAAAAGAAAAGAAAAATTCTACTATTGAAAAAATAATATCACCTTTTATGAAATTGAGAAGTCTGATAACAATTATTACGGTGTCAATTTTCCGGATTGCAATCTTCCCAGAGACAGTTTTCCGCGCACAATACATTATGTATATTGTATAAGTTATTGAGATGTATCACCAATGACTAGATCTGAACTAAACATAACTACTTCCATTCTATGGATAGACGGAATAATGACAAGCAGAATTGCTGTTTTATCTCCAATGTCATATCTCTGTTTATTCACCAAGAGTCAATTCCACTAGACTCTTAGAGTAACGTGCGATAAAAACACACCACACAGAGCTACTCGTTTCACGGCTGTTTTTAGTGCCACTAAAAAGACTGAAAGCCAACTTCATCCCACAGAGACGCCAAGAAGAACCAAACAGCGGAATTAGATGAATTTCTTGTTGTAAATTTACCGTACTGTCTGTATATTATGAATGGAATTCTAGGATATTGATACTTGAAAATAATCCTAAAAAATATCAGCTTGTTTGGTGACAAAGATTCTCAAACCTTAAAATTAAGAACAAGATATTGATGTAATTTCTCTTATTTTACTCTATCTTATTGCAAAATATAAACTATAATATTTACGAAATAATCACATTGATAAAATTATATGCTCTCTACCTGAAATGTTTAATTAAATAATGTTGTTCCCTCAAAAAAGCATTAATAACAGCAATAAATTCTATTTATAGTAACTTCAATCTCAATTTTCAAGATTATTTGTACATAATGTGGAATATTCATTCATTCAAAAAAAGAAATCCTTTTTCTCATAGAAATTATATAAATGTTTCCATGGTAGATATTACACTTTTTAATATTTACTTCGTCATCAATCATTTAAAAGGGAGAATTTGCTACATTAATTTCCTGGACAAAGCATGCATTTATTTTAACAATGGACAAACTGGAGGCTCACTGTTCATTACAGTATTTGACTGGATACAGGCACACCACCCTACTCTTATTAAATCTCAAACTTTTGACAATCGAATAATTGTGGGACATATCTGCTTTTATTTTTCCTGGTAATAAAAATATATCTTAGGAGTAACTTTGGAAATTTGTTGGTTGTCTTCAGTTAAGCTTATTTCGCCTTAACTTATGCAAGTTGTGGTATGTAATATACGTTAATTTGCATAATATATACGTTAATAATATATATATAATATATAAGCCTTTCCACTTGCATAAGTTACGGCTAAAATATCTAATGCCGTTATAATCTGAAAGAAGATAATGCATCATCAATAATTTAAATAATTTTTTATTTTATTTTTATTAAATATTTGTTGAAATACGTTTTAGACCATCATACAACTTTCAATATCCAATTTCGATTGTTATTTTTCTGTCCACTAGATGTCGCAAGATGTCAGTTTTAGTCTTTTTGTACCTATGTCCTATCAACAGCTAATTTGTCATTACAACTATTTTGGACTTTGTGCAGGTGGGGTGAACGGAGATAAGGGTTAGGAAGGTGTGATGTACTCATTATTAAGTTTGATGTTATTGTGCCTTCTTGTGTGGTTCTATTCTATTTATTCTCTCGTTGCAAGCATATTAAAAGTTAGGTTTATGAATTTCCTTATGTGTGGTGTGTGAAATTTGAGTTGATTTTCTAGAGGTGTCTGTCCGTTGATTCATTTTAGTCTAGTCTTCATCAAAGTCCCTTATAACTAGTTCGCACACTAATTCTATAACCCAAGTTAAAACTCTAAATGTATTCAGTATACTGTACTGGTAGTGCTTGATTATTGTATACATTCTCTGTGTGATGTGTTCCAGGATAAAACGTATTGTCATAAGTTTTGATCTTGTATATTTTGAGCGGTGATCTATGTTATGAATTGACCGTGGGATGTCCATTGACCGTAGGATCCACTCTTCCTGTCGTTGTTGTTGTCACCACATACCCCATTCAGATGATTATGCGTATGGTGTAAACATTAAAAAAGCTATACGTGATTTTAATGAATAAATGAGATTCATAGTGAATTATTTTAATTTACTAGATTTTAAAGTGTCACTACATTTTGTAGTGTTTCTTTCACTAATCTAATTTAGTGAATTTTTGTAGAAAATATTTTCTTCTCTTTTTTTTGTAGTGCGAGACTTCGAATACACATTCTCTGTAACTGACGTGTTCTGCTGCCCACAATTGACATTAATTAGCTCTCCTAAATCTTTGTCCTCTTAAATCTTAACACTTTACTTTGCACATTACTTGGAAAATTAATTCTTAAGTATTATTCATTAATTTCCTCCTTCTTACTTTGTGTCCAGTCGTATTTATCGTAAAGTTTTCACTGCAATTTTGTTTTTACAATCACGTATGAGAATTTTAATAATTTCTTCATCGAGGTTTACTTTCAGGCTTCGTGTTGCTGGATGTCTTAGGCTCGTCAGAGTCTCAAAACAGTCTTAACCCAGTAACTGTCCCGTGACAGCTTCGACTCCACCAACATCTCTATTGAGCTGAAGTTCGTTGTTAAGCTACTGCTTTTATGAGAAAAGAAGACTCATGAATATGAACTGTGACGGAGGAGGATTGATCAGAGCAAACTTGAATAGAGCAAACTTGAAAAATATAATTGACATTGCTCACTATCTTGTCACAAGACAACATCGTCTGTTCCAGCCACTTTTGTTCTTTGTTTCTCGTTGTTGTCTGTTCTCAAACGTTGTTCTCCCTTGATACCTCCCTCTCTCAAAATTGAACTATTGTAACTGTACATTGGAATGTATTATTAAGTTGGATCATTTTTGACACGGAATTTACTTTCTGATATCTTTGGTCATCAATAAACTGCGTTTATCACTTAAAAGACTAATAGTTCTCATACCTTAAATTGAATTGCATACGGTAACACATGTACACAGAGGGGAACAAGTTTACCCATATAAGTCATATCTAATGGGTCATCAAATTTTTGTTTCGAAATAATTTATTACCTGAGTTGGTTGGAATATTTTCATTATTTCACGTGTGTTAAAACAACTATGACATGGTGTGCCATCAAACAATTGAAATAATTCAATTCATTTTTTTTTTGAGAATTTGAACGTATGTTCAAACAACAATGAGAGAGTGTATTGTAGTAACCCACAAAGACTATTAATCCAATGAATCTGGTGTATAAACTATCTTATTATGAGAGTTGGTGCTACTTTTTTAAGTTTATTATTGACTATTCATATAAGTCAAAATATATCAAATTTGATTTAATTCAACTAATCTTTTTTCTGTGTGCAGATAATATTTTTTCAGTAACAGCATGTAAAAATATTTGTTTTTTATTTAGGGCAGTTCTAATCAACTGATAAGTAATTATTGAACTGCATTAATAATATTCAGAACATAGATCAGAGTAGCTCTCTGATAATACCTCTTGAATTTTTCATCATTAATTAGTTGCATTATAAAATGATGAGAACATTTCAGGTTTAGTTAGAAATGTTAGAATGTGAATGTAAGGTTAGATATTTTTTTCTTCGCATCGAACGAATAATGTTACATTTGCATTGGAATTTATACAATAAATGTTAAAAATAAAGTTAAATAAATAGCAATTTAATGAAATCCATGAATATTTTATGAATTAATTGTTTTCAAAAAGAATAAATTAAAACAACATAATTCCTTCCTTAAGCTCCATTAGTCTCAATGACCAAACTATAAAATGACAATTAACATTAAAAAATCCAAAGTAATACAGAAATAAGTTTATTAATTAATTCGAACAAAGTTAATATGGAATAAAAATGAAATATCACAATAGTAACTATAAGAAAGTAAGTTTTAATATACACCCCTATCATCTACTTCCCATTTTCACAACAAAAAGTTCCCTTCAAGATATCGACAGTAAGTTGTCGAATACATACTCTGATCATTCTTTTTCATTCTGCTAAGCCCGAACTGCGGAGTATTACTCTGTTAAACTGAATTAAATGCTATGAAGTTTGAGCCAAGTGATCAATCTTCTAAATGGAGAATTTACAAATGGTTTAAATTTTAACTTGCTCGAGAAAATTCGAGGCAGGATATGAATTATATTTCTATAAAAGAGTTCTAGTATATAGGAAACACTAGTTGAATAAAAGGATTCGTATTGTCTATGGTAATATTACTTCTTCGATGGAGATTCATCTATAAGATTATTTTATTAATATTTTATCTTTCTCATTGAAGTGGAGAATGGCTAAAAGTATTCCAAAATGTAGATGCATTCGAAATAGAGTCGCTGCAAATTTGAAGTGAAAACTTTTGAACTTTCAAATAAGATAATTTTCATTATTCTTCAACAGGAATGTAACTCGTATTTCTAATCATTTGAACCATCAATCCAAATAGCGTACTTACACTTTTTGACACATATGATGAACGAATTACATCAGTCTCAACTATAACTCAGTCATTCCCATGTTGCCTTGAGATTAAGACCTACGTTATATTACTCTCCGCTAAGATTTAGTGCATCCACTGATCAGTGTAGGGTGTTGCTATTAACCTTACGTATTAATATGGAGTACAGAGATCTATAATAAAGTAAAGATCTATAGTTAGTAGATTAACGTTAACAGAGTATTAGAATTGATACTAATCATATAACCAGTATAGAAATTAAATAGACAAGGCATAATCACGTAAGAGTGCTTAGCATAGCATTAATATATTAATACCCAGTATACCATAAAGATTGTCAGCAGGGCTATCACACACATTTAATTTTAATATGTGTAATTTCTTTGAGTGAAGTCTGATAGGTGTATTTTGTCGATTGCAGAGAGCAGATTAATATCCATATTATTCTCTAATTCGGAATAGATTCTAAGATAGCACACTAAGAATTGAAATACTCGAAATTAATATCTGATAGCATACTAACCATTATGACACCAAAATTGCTTTCACAATTCATTTCATTTTTATTTTTAAATATTGGAATGGCATCTTCTTCTGTTTCACATTTTGGCGCGGTTATAATTTGCACAAGTCAGGAATGTTTTAATTTCATTTAAGAAAACAATGTATCATGTTTATTCTAATAGTTAGTCACAAAATTTGTTTGTATTTGGATTGCAGTAACCGAAATATCTCTGATGAAACTAGAAACGTTACTAATTTACAACATAAATGAGCACTTAACCCATTTTCAGGATGAAGGAGTATACTATAATAAATTATGCCACACGATAGTTTAATGCATTTAAATTCAAACCTAGGTAATCAATACAATCTAAGATTGGTGAATAAGCTACTATAAGTGATAGCTGATAGTTTGTTTTCTCGTTTGATGGCTTGTTATGACTTGATTTACTGCAATTTTCTATCCAATTTTGCAAGTTTTTCAGCATAACAACGAACCAGTTGTTTGGACTTCAGCCAACAGAATATTCTGTTACTCTCCAATTTTATGAGGTAATAATTCCCAAGTTAATAAAACTTCATATTTTACAACACTAAGCACTTTCTTAAAGAGAATCCTTGCGTTATAACTGGTAAAGTGGTGCGATTCACAAGGAGCGGAAGTCGTTTCTCAATTTGTACATTACACTTGTAGAGTTTGTAGCTACAATATAAGTCTCAAAATCACAAAATAGTTAAGTGAATGATCGGTATGAATTCAAAAGAGAACAATGTATCAGCTAATACTTTATATTATATTATATTATATTGTAGTCTAATAATAATATATCCGTCCTAGTAGAGCAGAACATATCTGGGTACCTTATCCTATCTGCTTCACGCGATCCCTAATTGATGATTCGCGGCGTCGTGGCTACGGGTCACGAATCATCAGTTAGGGATCGCGTGAAGCAGATAGGACAAGGTACCCAGAGTTGTTCTGCTCTACTAGGACGGAGTGGAATTAGCCCCCAAAGAGGTCAGTTTAGCTCTCACGTTGCGCCCTCACTACTCCCTGACTGCCGAGCTGAGTACTCCGATCGGTTTGGCCGCTGCCTCGAACCCGCTCCTATATTTTCAATTGGTCAGTAACCACAAGAATTCTGAAAATTTATTAAGCCCTAATTGTTCTGTACAGATTAAAAAGAAAATGATAATTGTTATCACAAGAATGTCTAAGCTGTCTTCATACGTCATTAAATCTATTATTAGCTCGTGGGAAAGATACCTGGATTTAATGACTGGTAGACACATTCCCTTACTTCATGAATTATTTCAGATCACTGACTTTCTAATATAATTTTAGCTAATTCAGAATGCTACATGTAGCACACATACTAAATACAAAAATTCTACAAATAGTTTTTGATGAAATATGCATGCTGATTTACAATTATGCAATTACACATTATCATTAAAAAATGACTTTTATTTTATTAATATTTTCTGTTGTAATGCTTATCTTTTCGTTGCTCAAAATATTTTTCTAATTTTAGAAGCCCAATTAAGGGAAAAATCTCTAAATTGTATCATCAGAACTCTAGAGTGTGCCTTTGTGACGTTATGTCCCTGAGGAGAGGGGGGAGGGGGTGGGTATAGCGCTCTGTTAGTTCGAATAACTCGTTTTCTATGGGTCTGATCGAAAAAATGCCATATAAAAAAAATAGGATAGGGAATTCAATTTTCTGTTCAAGTACGAAGTTTCAGGACCGTAGCTTCAATAATAATTTTATTTTCGAAAAACTTGGTTTGTCGCCCAATAACTTCAAATGCCATTTTTGAGGCACTTCAAAATAGCTACAAATTTTTGTATTCAAACATCTAAGGCTTCATTTTGGTTGAAGCTACAGCATTGCAGTTTAATGCATTCGAATCTCCAGGATATTATCTAGAACTGAACGTGAGTTTTGTTAGTATTTCGAATTATTTCAAGAAATATTGAATTTAAAAAAAAAGTATTTTTTTTGTATGGTTCTAATATTTTGAAAAATGATTTGAAATTCGAACAAAACTCACGTTCAGTTCTAGATCATCCACTGGAGAATCGAATGCAAAAAACTGCAATGCCGTAGCTTCAACCAAAATTTAGCTTTAAGCTTTTTAAAAAAGGGTCGAAAAACCGTTCGAAATTCGAATAACTCGTTTTCTATGGGTCGAATCGAAAAAATTTCATGAGCAAAATCGAAAGAGAATTCAACTTTACTTGTGGGTACAAAGTTTCAGAACCGTAGCTTCAATAATAAAAAAGTTTTCAAAAACCATGGTCGGTCCCCTTAAAGAAAATGTTTTTATTTTATTTATTTTAAGAAGATATGCTTATTCTGGCAGGCGGCCATTATTTCACTGTTGTATAATTTTTTCAATTCAGGTAAATTTACCAATAATTTTGTTAGATTGTTTTCTGATGAATATTACGTACTATAATAATTATGATAAGTCATACTATTGTCTTATTCTTGTGTAAATTTATAAATAATATAAAATACTCCTATAATTACATATATCTCACAATGGAAGGATGATTTATCAGTTTTTTAGTTGAATATACAATATTAATTACTTGTTTCATCTCTTCATTTTTAGTCCAAATATCTTATAGTTAAAATAGCGTTTATAACATAGGAACTATATATCCGGGTTCTACTTATGACATTTGGTCATATATTTTACTGTTGATATCCAGTTTTTATCTCTATTCCTGATGACGAATATATATATTACTATTTGGAAGCTGGAATGCTAAAAAAAAAACTTCAACTATTAGTTTATATTGCCTCATAAAATATTTGATATCAGAAACAATCGGTTATTGTGATTAATTTTTTAAATTTTATTTTAATTAACTCTCGACTGTTCAATATTATTTGATTCTCATGGATATTAAGTGGAAATTTTCAACAATTCTCAATGCAAATATGATAAAAATACAGACTTTCAATATTTCGTTTGTTAGTATGAGATTCATTCTGATCCACTCTTCGAATCCATTCTCTATAAATTGAGTTAAAAAGATCAGCGTAAGAGTCCGAAGCTCTTGTTAAAGGAAGTGTTAAATTCATACTTGACCCTAAAACGCTAATTGAAATTCACTTAAATTTACTGAAAGCATAGTGCAGTTCCAGTAGCAATTTTTGCAATTATTGTTGATTTTCATCACCGAATGTGTGAGGAAAATACATTAAATAACGAAAACCACTAAATGTAACAGTAAAATATTTCACCCTCAACCGAGTTTTTGCGATCTATCTTCAACAAACGTTAACTGCAACTGTTACAAGAAAATGATTAATATAAACAAATATCATATTAAAAGAGCAAGCATGTGAGTTTATTCAAATAGTTTATAAATAATTAATCCTATTCACGTTTATTAAACATTATTTATATCTGCTATTAATGTCGAAATGGGTAAAACAGATGTAACTTGAAAAATGCATGTCGATGATCTATATAAAGTTCACGACTGTAGCTTTCTTCAGCATCAATTTGGCCTTTGTCAGCTACAGTAGTAGTTCGCAGATGAAAACATATCCCACTAATTTACAGTTACAATTGATTGCTTATAATATAATCGACGGTTCTATGTCCTTTCGCCTAAAACACTTTCGCCGCACGACACTGTTGCTGAATGACACTTTCGCTGAAAATAATGACAATTATTTACCTAGCTAAGGTATACTTATTCTACAGTAAAAAACAGTAAAGCATACATTCTGACTCTATCACTATCAAATCTTGCCGAGTAGGCAAGCCCCCCTCTACCTCAAACTGGTCCGCCAACCTAACTTTAGTTGGACAATATCTCTTTATTTTTATAATGTATATTTTTATTAAATTTTTGCCGTATTCGGCGAAAATGTCGTGCAGCGAAGTTGTTTTTGGCGAATTGGTTATCAACGAACGGATTTCCGTCGAACGGGGTTTCGGCGGAAGTGTTTTCGGCGAAAGGATCGGTCACTATAATCTACACTTAATTTGGTAGATATTGATCTTTTTCAAGTTTAATGACTTCAGATTTAATTTTGGATGAAACTTATTGTATATTAATATTACAGCATGTGAAAGATATTGATTAAAAATAGAGATTCCAAACTTCCTGTAATATTTTCTAAGATTCATTTTTTATTTAGTCATTGTTATTTAGACAGCTTTATCTTGGTTATAGTTTTTGGATATCTATTGCCGAAAGGGAATTCTTCATTTTATCATGAATAACACATATTTACTGAAATTTCATCATGTGTTATCACCAATCAATTCATACAGTCTCATCATCTTACACCAAGATTTAAATTTCAAATTATCTTCTTTACATTCAAATTGATTTTTGTATTCATCTCTGTAGTTACACTCGAAAGAATCAGAAGTTCTTCTCTGAATGGAACACTCTGGAGACAAATGGCTGAAGAAACTCTCTCCAAGAGAAGATGGATGTCCCGCACTGATTTGCAGAATGGACTTTGAAGAGGAAAAACACAAAAGAAATCATCCAAATTACACAAATTGATGGGATTTGAGAGATTCTTTCGGGAGGAGAAAAAATGAACCTGTCATCGAGATATGAACGATTTTGAAACTTCTTTGAAAACTCTGTAATTATGAAACGTATGTATTATTATGAAATACTTTATAACTATATATATATATATATATATTATTTAAGAAAATATAAAACAAAAATTACAAACTACAAAAAAGTGGTAGCATAAAATAATGTTTGAATAATTTATAACAAAATCAGAAAGGACAGAATGAAAATTTATCTCAAAAATATGTATGTATATAGGGCTTCTAATCAAACATTTTTCTATTATCTTCAAATTGATTATTTTTTTACCAAAAACATGTTGTACCATTTTCAAGATGTTGTACTATTTTTATATAGTTATAAATGGAACATAATTACCTAAAAACATATTTTTCCATTCTTAATTAATAAGTAAATTCGAACCACCCAATATGAAATAGTAACTATTTATCTATTGAATTATTACAAATGATCATCATATTTTGTAGTTCATAATTACTGAATATTTTAACTTGAAATTTCTTCGTAGCATAAGGTTTACCCAAATCCATTAAGGGGAGTCCTTTGGTACAGAGTAACTCCCCTCACCTTACCAATTTCTGAATATTCTGAGGGTATTTTCTACCTTCGCTCAATTTCTCTCCAGTGGTAAAAAGCAATAGTTTCATCGTTTGGTGAGAGGCTACAGCCGCTTGACTCTACAGGAGTAAAATCTCAGAACTTATCCATTGAGGGTGAAAATAACCGTGGATATACTGTATAACTACCTATTGCAAAATATATTAACATAACCTCCTATTACAACAGATATTGTGTAACCATTCTTTACAACAAATTATTAAGTTACCTAATGGACAATCTTCAGCTAATATCCCATGAGATAACAACCATAAAGTGAGTTACTTGTTGGTGAGATTCAATCAGATTCGAATCTGATGAATATTACGAAAGGATTTATATGTTAATGTTAGATTATTTCAGAATATAGAGGTGTGTCTTATCATAAGAAATGTCTTATAATATGGAAGATTGGTCGCAATAAGATTATTTTTGTTGCAATAACTTGAATGAACCAATTTGTATATCTTATTTAATAACGTAACATCGGTCAAAGAACAAACTGTTTCACCATGGCTCTAGAATGGAACATATACCTGGTGAACAAGTTTTTTCATAGAAAATGTTACATTCTGACAGAAGTTCAAGGAGACGTTCTATTAGGATTAAATGACACTTGACAGCAACGATTAGACATAACGTAGATTGCTCTTATTGTTCTCTTCTATGAATCTTCTGAAACCCAATAATAAAGGTAACTATAAAGTATATGAAAAAGTTATTGAAAGGTTTTAGTTTTCAATATACTCAATATGAAATATTAACTATAAGAAAATTTTAGAAATTAATTCAAACTTCTTAATTTCACTTTCATATATCATCGTAGAAGGACATTTTCATTTCTTATTGAATTATGAAAATGTGGTTCCATGAATTCTGCCCGATGGTGCATCAGAATTTATCTGAGTGTGTAAGACTGAAAACTATGAAATAGTTGAAAAAATGAATCAACATATAGTCATAGCTGCTCGTCACGAAGTACTACACAGGTGAAGAAAGCTGCGTAAGTGAATAGCAAAAAAATGCAAACGTATATAAAAAAGCAAACCATGTAGTATTTCTATAAACAAAACTACTGTCAAAATATATAACAGTTACATTTATAAGACGTTTTTTATTTATTTTCAGTAATTTTTTCTAATTACATAAATATTTAACATTGGTTAAATAAAACATTTAAGTACAATATGTTAAAGCTACACATCACATTCTAAACTTTTATATACAATTTACTAATTTAAACCTAGAAATTTATTATCCACCTGGCAATAATCCGCCGCGCAAAATTCCGCTAGAAAAAATTCCTGTCACCGAAAATGAAGTCTGTTTTAATATGTTAAATGCGAGGAGGTTTGCCCTATTTAAAATATTTCATGATTAACTAAATCTAAAAATAATTTCTTAACTATATATGTCTATGAATGATCCTTTCAATATTTATTCCGTCAAATTCTTCACATAGCAGGAAACAAAAATTCAAGATTTTTGTAATAATTTTATTTTATTGCACGGAAATGTTCTCTCTGCTGTCTTTCTGTTATTCAGACAATGTGGCATTTCTTTTAGAGAGGAAATTAAATCAGAAAAGACATGTAAGCACTGCTTTTTTGTTAGAAAATAAAGCAATTCAGGTTAGATAAGGAAAGCAACAAACTGATTAGGAAATGGATACAACGAACCAAAAACGATATCGAAAGAAAACAGTCAAAGTTTAGGAAGAGTAAACAACAAAGTCAGAAGTTTTTGTTTGAAAAGTTCTTTGGCTTTAGGATATATAATATATTACTCTCAGTGCATGAAATCTCCTGATTTACTAACGCAACACATTTACTTCACAGTAAAATTAAGCCCTAAATTCTGCCTCTGCTTTAATTAACTTGTCAGAGGTAAGCGACCGACAAAGAACAACAAAAAATAACTTATTTCTATCATAAGCACTAATTTTATACCAAAATTGTACCACAGAAGGAAAATTTATTTGTATACTAATTATTTGACGAGTTAAAAGAGCTTAAACCCTTCTTTCTGTTATCAATATTTGTTTTCTACAGATCTGTCATTATACACTATACATTGTATACAGTGATTAGTTTTGGGTAAAAAATAAACAAATTAGGAAAAAAAAAAATATTAATAATAATTTAATTAGAATACATTTTATCGTATTCTTAATCATCATTTACTCATCAGTTCAATTTTAACACAATTAATATTTGATTAAATTTTGTTCTTCCAGGATAAAACTTAATTTTAGTCAAAAATATGGTTTATCATCACTATAAAAGCTAATATTATAGGTTGCGCTCTTTCATTCAAATAGAATTTCCTTCATATTCGTAAAATTATTTCTAATGTTAATTGTATTTTAAAGACTGAATAGAATTATTATAAAGATTAATTAAAACTATTCAGTGTATTCACATGTTAGAATGAAATAATCAAAAAAAAACATATTTCAATTTCCGTTTATAGTATATTAAATTAATATCAATGAAGAATATTCATAGTACGTTACACAAGAACCTAATCCTATAATTCACATTCCACATCATTTTTTTTTTCACACTGAATACATCACTCTTCCTAACTTTGAAGAGGTCTGGTGGATATTACTGCATTTACATACGGAGTAGAGGTTCTACATCTGCTTTTTCCTCACATCAACTTGCTGGTTTACTGAGTTTGCCGCTCAGTTTAGACTAGCTACCAGTTTACTATGCAAGAGTAACATCAGTTGGAGTTCTTTTGGTGAATAATATATGCAAATCAGATCCACTGTTATACTTCCATTTGATATAAAGAACCTTACTGATGCACAGAGATGATAATATTGTAAAGCTGGTGAATGTGTCTCCACTCTACGAGTCTCATGAAAAAGAAATGTAGCTTGATCATTAAGTATTACTGTTTTGGTAATAGAATACAATAGTTGTTTTAATATACCATAGTGAGCGAGCAATTGGTAAACTAGCCTTTTCTGGTATTCTTATTGATGGATAATATTGTATGCTTCAGATTCTGAATATTATGTTAATAAAAATGATTATTTGAAATTATTCCTCCTATGTTTATTTTACAGAACTGAGAATCAGTAACAACATGGAAAACAATGAAAAAGATATGAGTTTGATTATTTCATATTATTTCATCAATAATTTTCATGTTTTTTTTTTCCCTTATCATTTGTTCTCTCTTTTTCACTCCGTCACACTTCATTTCCTGGGTAATTCCTGCATGACATCAGGGAAACATTCGGTACAATTGAGTGGAAATTATCGCCTTGTTTCGGTGTTAACAGGAAACTCAATTTGACTAAAGGAATAAAACTCTGAAATAAGGGAGGTAACATATATATGCCAAAGGAAAATTGAAGTTTAGCTCTAGTGTTGGGAAATTGACTGGAAAATGACTCTAAGAAGAAAATTAATCAATGGCGGATTTTCACAAATGATTTAAGTTGAGTGAGGAACACTATGATAGAATGGACAAGAATTAAAAAGAAGCAACTTTATGGTCAGAAATCCAAGAATCGGTGCTCTATAACAATTAATCCATGAAATTTTTTTTTGAACGAGTGTTGCGGCACGACAGAAAGTGGACGAACTCATAGCCAAGGGTAAATTGTTAGACCTCACACTTAATTATTATATGCTTGCCTTTCCTACCTATTTAATTTGATTGAGACGATTTTCTAGGACAAGAAATCTTTTTTTGATCTCAATGATATAGTCAGTTTTTCTGTTATAATCATATTAGTTTTAATATCATGTCTAGGTATTTTAAACTATGGAACAATCACTATTTATTCTTATCATGTTTATGTTACTGTTGAATCACCTTTTCTACTCTTATGTTGAAACGATCTATGAATGAATAAATGTATTAAATAGGAGAAGATTTTTATTTCTCGAAATAATTATGATTTTCATTTTATTAATAACGATGATCTATTATTAATCTATAAAAGGCTTCAAAAATATTTTATTGCACCCTATGATTTATATAGTGTGGCAAGGTGGGAGCGATATGGTAGTGCCATATTTTTAGCCCAAGGAGAACGACTAAAACAAAAATAATTTAAATATTGTTTCTTTTACGACCCTGGCCCGACCATCCTCGGCATCATGTTGGGCTAAGATGGTTTCAACATTAGCCACCGATGATTTCATCATGTTGGCCCAGTTTGTAGAAGACCTCACAATACCAATGTGGTAGTGTCAAATGTTACATGGATACCGCCTACCATATTGACTTCAATATGGCTTGCTACTTCTTTTACGACCTTGGCCCCATCATTTTCAGAAACATCTTTGGCCAAAATGGTTTCAACATAACCCACCCATGCTGTCACCATGTGGGCCCAGTCTGTAAAAGACCACACATTTCCAATGTGATAGTGAAATATGACACATAGAAACCACTTAGTGCCAAGGTAAATTTCGATATAGCTTGCCAGTTATTTATGATCTTGGCCTCATAAACCTCGGCAACATCTTAGACCAAGATGGTTTCAACAGGCAGCACATGTTGTCACCACGTTGGCCCATTTTGCAAATAACCATACAGTACCAATTTGATTTTTCATCAGATTACGGGCTTCTATGACACCTAGTGCCCATATTGACACCATTTACTGTGGTTGCTTGGGTATTGACACCTATGGTAATCAAAGCAAAAACTAAGACTGCAATACTGTTTATGTATTTTAATAAAATATATCTTCTATTGATAAACGGTATGTTTCATCAAAATTATACCTCAATAACCCCAAATATTATTACTTTATTCGGAGTGGAAAAGACCGCTGAGAAATAGTTCTGGTGGGGAAAAGTCCTAGTGCTTGCTCTACATCCGTAAATTCAATCTGCTATTTCTGTATTCAAGATACTGCATGTTGCATATATATTATACTGGTCGTTGTTACAACTTTAGGGAATGGTTACTATGGATGCATATTCAAGCGATTTTTCGCACTGACGATATCGTCGGAACTGATTGTTAGTGCGAGGTGGTTACACTGTACGTGATTCCTGATCGTCAGTTTGTTTGTGCCCAATTTATATTGGGGTATAAACTAGTTTTATTTGATATAATGTTAGTTAGGAATGAAAAACCTACCTTTGTGCTTCTGCAATAATAGACGCGACGCTAATTTGATTAGTATATTCACTGCACACAGTTTTTGAAATACCTAACTTAGAAAATAAGGAGAATATTTGTTATATAACTATAAGATATTAAATTTTATTGAAAAAAATTGTATAATGTAACAACCAATTCAAGTCTTTATATAAACAAATATGTATTATATATAATTAAATAATATCTGTATTATTCCTGATAGAATCTTGGAATATATGGCCAAAACGCAGGGGTAAACAGTAACAACAATCGAAAGCTGTAGAGAATTATAGAAAAAATGATCGAATCTGTCGCTAGTCGCATGAAAAAATCAAACTGGTTTGAACGCTGAAGTTGTTCTGACGACTTATTACGTATTCTGACGACTAAATCGCTGCCACTGAAACCACTTCCATTGGAAAGTATGAATTTGATTTTCATCTGATATCATCAGAAGTCGTCAGTGCGAAAACTCGTTTGAATACGCATCCATAGTAACCGTCCCCAATTTACCTATGAATAAGAAACTTCTTTTCAAAGAGCTAATCACATCTCATTAAATTTCCTAAAGCCCCTTTTACTCAAGTGGGTTCTCCCATACCGCTGCAATAAAAGTTGCTTGATGAAAATATCCAATCTTAGCGGACATTCAAAACACATACTTCTATTCCGACGTTGCGTTTCTTCAGCTGGGTATAAATTTGATACCTGATGTCCAGCGTAAAAACTCCGCTTATAAACTCAGTATAAAATTCATGCCGAGGTTTTAGCTTACCATTGAGTTCAACGTAGTCTTTCACATTAGACATGAAATACCATGCTTAGCACGGACCAATAATGTTAATTATCTAATTTTACGATGATTTGAGATGAATAAATAATCAAGAGAGAGACTAATTTAAACTGTTATGTAAGAATTTGAATATTTGTTATTTGTCAAAAGAATACAGCTTACTGTATATTAAAAAAAATTGACTGAAACAGCATGCACAAGTCTCCCAGATTAATGATTTCTAAGAGATCAATGAATCATACTTCTAGGTTTGAATTGATTGAGTTAAAGATGTTATTCCCTTTTATCTATTTATTACTTACATAATATATATTTTACTATAATTTTTCTAACCAATGACGTGAATTGCTATTTTGTCAATATTCTGCCCCAATCCCTGTAGTCTATGGGTATTAATAATAGTTACATTAATGGTTATAGCTTTCCGATATTATAGAGCCTCATGAAATATAAATTATAATGCTAGTTCCACACATATTGATAAAAAATCGCACCGTTAGTTAATATAATTTATAATTATAAAAAAACTACTTATTTGGTCAAACAATCAATATTATGTATTTCTAAATTATTTTAAATGTCAACTTTTAATATAAAAATATAACAGTAATCAAATTCATAGCTTCTCTGTTTTTCAGCTGTTCAAATTTCACCTTCCTGTAACTTTCACCATAATTGTTCCATTTCACAGGAACTCATTATGTCAGACGGAGTCAAATCATCATAAAACATGAGCAAAACATTCGCAAAAAGAAAATAAATTCGTCCACTGAGGATTGTAGGTCATCATAACATCAAAAAATGATGAATTGCATCTTTTGTTTATAAAACTTCTGTTTGTTGCTCGCTTAATCAGATATCTATAGCAAATAATTAACCTGGGTGCTACTCAAGGCAGTGTACTATAACCATTTTTATTAATTTAATTCATTCATCTCTTAAATTCTTAAATCATGAGTAGGGCCCGGATTTATAGGCACTTATGCTGTAAGAGCTATAATGCCTACAAGAGCATATAGAAAATAGGCATAATAGGCATTATGCTATTTTGCCTATTATGCATATAAATGCCTAGAAATATATAGCAAATAAGCTAATCTGACGGATAATTAAGATGTAGTTGTGTTTCTGTTCAGTTTCTATATATATTATTGTTAATTACAATAGGACTTACAAAATTTACTTCAGTGTGCCATATAATCATATTACCGTATTTTTTCTTACAGATAGAATATTTAGCAAGTCATTTTTGTATTTGTTATCGTGGTGCACACATCGTTAAGAATGCCTAAAGCTAAGCGGCCGGAGAGTGTTCGAATTAGAAGCTTAGTAGAGGAATTAGGTAAAAATGTGTTGTTCTGTGACAATGGTGAATTAAAATGCAAGCCGTGTAACACTAAACTTAGAAGTGTTAAAAAGTGCAATATAATAGCACATTTCAAAACTAACAAACATAAATCTAATGTAGCTAGTTGTTCAGACAGGAATGAAGATGAGAATTACCCTAATGTCCGTCCAAGTACTGCTCAGTTCTACCTTGATCTCTGTTTCGCTTTGGTCAGTGCGAATATTCCAATATGGAAAATAGAAAATGATGCCTTCAAAAGCTTTCTCGAGAAATGTACTGGGTTTGTTGTACCAAGTGAATCAACAATACGGAAAGCTTATGTTGGCAAGCATTACCATTCTACATTGGATAGAATTAGATCAGTAGTTGGTGACAAAAAGATATGGCATAGCGTAGATGAGTGTACAGATTGCACTGGGAGGCAGATTGCTAATGCAATAATAGGGACAATGGAGATAGATAAAGAATCTAATATATTTTTGTTAAATTGTGAACAATTAGATAAAACCAATAGCGTAACAATAGCTCAGTTCATTGAATCATCCCTTTGTTTGTTATGGCCAGATGGAATAAAATTTGATGATATTTTACTGTTAGTCACAGATGCAGCGTCTTACATGAATAAAACCGCGTCCTCTTTACGAATCCTGTACCCAAATATGATTCACCTAACTTGCCTCGCGCACGGTTTACACAGAATTGCTGAGGAAGTTCGAGCTCAATTCAAGGATATAGATGAATTGATTTCAAATGGTAAGAAGATATTTCTTAAATGTCCCAGACGATGTGAAATCTTTCGCGAGCTAGCTCCAGATGTGCCACTTTCCCCGCAGCCTGTCGTAACTAGATGGGGAACGTGGCTTACTGTTGCAATGTACTACGCAAAACATTTACCCGCTATTCAGGTAGGATATATTAATTCTGTTGCAGCCATTTAATCCATTAGTACGGTTGAACATATAGCTATAACTGTCACATGTGAGAACTTGGGTCTACCTAAACCGCGGAACTCCCGGAATGCCCGGAACACCCAGAACAGTAGCGAAAAATCAGAAGTAGCAAAAACCTTCAGCGGTTAAATCAAATGATCTAACCTTATCTAACCTTCTCTTAAATGTACATTGACTTTTCACTATTGTTCCGGAAGTTCCGGGCATTCCGAGAATTCCGCAATTTAAATCCTTCCTGGAAACTTTGCTTATAACTGTATTTCTTTCCGTATTTCACCAGAACGTCATCGAGTCATTTAATCCTGATGATGCCACTTCCATTAAAATCGTCCAAGAGTTGTTGAAGGAACAGTCTACACAGCACAACTTACTTTACATATCTGCAAATTTTTCATCTTTGGCCGATTCCATAAAGAAATTGGAAGAGAGAAATTTAGAAATGGTAAAATCACTTGAAATATTTCACTCGGCTCTAAGGAATATCAGTGTGGCCTATGGTGAAGTCGGCAAACGAATCAATGAAAAAGCGGAACAAGTTGTTACCAATAATCCTGATTTAAAAACAATTGAAAATCTTAGAGGTATCATTGTTGGACAAGAAGTAAATATGGAGAGGAAGTTTGCTCAGAATGCTGTGTACTTCAAGTATGGGCCATTAACTTCAGTTGAAGTAGAGAGAAGCTTCTCAAAATTGACTATGCTATTGAGTGACCAGAGACTTTCACTAAAAACAGAAAATGTTAGAAAACTATTAATTATATCTTCCAACTATTAATGTTTTGTTATATAATGATAAATTTGTATTTCTTTGTTTCTATTAATTATATAAATGTTCAATATAATTTAAAATTATTGTTTCAGATCTTTTCATAAATGTATTTATACAAATAATTTGAAATAAAATTAATATGAAATATAAATGTTCAATTTCCTGCCTGCGATGTAAATTACCTCAGTCTCCGTAAAATAGCTGGACATATTTTTAATGCTAGTGCAAAAGAAAACTATGACATAGAGCATATACTTCTCTAATAATAAGTGCCTATTTTGCCTACAAAGCTGGATATATGAGCATATTTTATATCGCTATTTTGACTAGATTTTTAGTGCTATTTCAACTATTTTTAAGTGCCTATAAATCCGGGCCCTAATCATGAGTCACACATGTAGACATGAATTCATTCCTCTGGATTTGCATTATGGGATACATTCATATTGTTGATGATATACAATGATATAATAATATATACTCTAATATTATTATGATTACTTTATAATATATTTTCACACATACATATCACACGCAAATGAAGTATAGTATATGTTTAGAAACTATGTATTTACTGTAAAAATCTCCATAATAGATGTATATATCCTATGGTGTAAATAATCAAAGAGGCAATATATGTTACCTAACTTTTGACTGAAGCAATTCATTGTAAGTCAGAACAATTTCTTATTTTTCGAGACGAAATCTCTTATCAACAAACCAGTTTCGTCTTGTCGAAGAGCAATTTTTCAGACTTTATAAAGTTTCAAGAAGATGCTGTACAGATTGTTACAAGTTACAAAGTTAGCGATGAGGCCTATGCTAATTTATCTTAATTGTATTAAATATATAACTTTAGTTGTTAATAACATCATTATTACATAACCAAAATATTCAAGTAATTACATTCTACGTTATAAATTGAATAAGTCTATATATTGAATGAATTATAAATTTTGATAAATTCTTAGAAAAACTTTCAATTTCAATATTTAAATTCCAATATTACTAACATCTAAATAATGTATTATTACTTTATTATCTCGTGATCTCAAATACAACACAATCAACCCTACCCTTGCAAGTGAGATATGCACTTTATTAAAAGTATTATGCTGCACAAGGTGAGCTATGAATATGTTCTAAATACGGATAATATTTTCGAAGATGAAGAATTCAGTTTCCGTCTGCCATATTTTAGTATATGCTACCATCACGGGGTAAGAATGACAAATAAATTCTTATGTAAAAAATAAGGTCTCAGTAGTTTTCTATGAATTGCCCTCACCTCCTTGTGATCCCCAATCTCCGTTAGCTCCAATGTTTGTTTGTGATTTTACTGTTTTATTGTAGATCAAGTAACTCTTCCTAATGTCAAAATCACTACAAAGTTATAGATATTTGTTGAGACACTCTCTGCTACCATTGTAATCGTCACTCATCCAATGTGATGTGTGTACACTGCGCTTCATTTCACTCATTGCTATCATTTCTTTTCTCTGAGAACTTAGGGTTTATTAGCCCATAGGTTCTTCTAACCTTAGTTAGTGACATAGTTTGTTATTTGACACAGAGTTTGAAAAACGCTTATGGATTTTAAATTTTAGGATAGTAGAGTGCAATATTAAAGTTGAATGAAAAGATAATACGAGATGAAGATACAAGCAATACAATTCCTCTTTTGGTCTACAATTGTTCTGACGAAAACGGTCTCAATACTATAAACAGGCTCTAGGACAACTGCCATGCGGACAACTGCCATGCGGATACCTGCCTTGCGGACAACTGCCATAGTGGACAACTGCCATGCAATATATTATAATTTTCTTTTGGGTGAATTGTAATGCACCTGTAAACATAACTTTTCTTGGAATTAATTTTATGTGAAGTATATTTTTATTTTAACCTAAAATTTTAGTATAAAAATGTTGATTGTAAAGTAAGAAATTGTGAATGAAGTAGCATTGAAATAAATACTGAAGTAATACTTGATTTCTTTCTTTGTTACAATCATTTTATTTCCCATTTTACGCCTTAAATAATAAAATGGTTGAAAAAAAGATTGAAATCTATAGATACAAAACTTTCTTTTCAAACATTTCAGAATAAAAAGAATAGTATAAGCATGAGCTTTACAGGATAAAATTTTCAGTGAGTGTGGTTTTGGATTTTAATATTTAAGAATTGCTTTCAAACAACAGTGGGCGTATATGAGTTAACTAAAATGTTGATTCGTTATTACTATAATAACAAATTAAATAAAACATATTTCAGTAATAATTATTTTCATATTTTGACACTTTTCAAATATTTATAAGACATGTTTCTGATCGATGGGAGCTAGAAACTATAGAAAAACAAATTCAAATTTCAAAGTTACTGAGTAAAGTGTTCTTTGTAAGAATTTTTTTAACATAAAAATAAGATAAATACAACTTCAGTTTCTAATCCTGAATCAAACAGAAAAGTTTATTTATACAAATAAAAAATATTACTTAACCCAATGAAAATTCTTAACTAGTAAAATTCAAAATCACACTCACTGGAAATTTTGACCTGTAAAGCTTGTGTTTGTACTATTCTTTGTATTTTTGAAATGTTTGAAAATAAAGTTTTGCATCTATAGATTTTCCACTTCCTGTCAATCATTCGATTGTTTAAAGAACTAAATTGGTTAAATGAGTTAAATATGATTTAAAAAAGAAAAATGAATTTAGTGTACTTCAACTTTAAATTCTGAATCATACCATCAATATAAATTTTTATATTTCTTTATGCACAATTTCGGACTAGACGATTACTATTATACTTAATTTTTAGGTTGGGATAATAATATACTTCACATCAAATTAATTTCATGAAAGGTTGAGTTTACAAGTGCATTACAATTCATCCAATATAAAATTATAATATATTGCATGGCAGTTTGTCGCATGGCAGTTTTCCACTATAGCAGTTGTCCGCATGGCAGTTATCTGCATGACAGTTTTCCGTACACCCTATAAACAATACGTCAGGTACTGCAATCAATAGTCAGTACAGCACAGTACCTCACCATTACAGTATTAACTCTATTGCAACACACCAGGCACTGTAATCAATAGCCAGTACATTACACTCTCAATGGTTATTCAGACAACTCATTCTTCTCTTTCACTTCAGTCAGATTAACTAAAAGTAAATTGATTAGGACTACATTGTTATCGGACTAACTTGAAGTTGATTGATGGCAAATACCCAGCGAGTGAAGAAAGTAATTGAACAACTTGGGTGATTAGTGTGTAATCTGCAATATCCTTTATTAGTGCAATATATGCAAGTTATTACTGTGTTATCTGCAACATTACATATGTGTATGTACTTCTCAATTACTAATATTTTTTAATACATTCCTTTTCCCTCTATTTTGATAAACAATGGACTACTATTTTTTCACAGTGGGTGTCTATTCATTGAGGTTTAGAGGGAAAATTTGATAAAATTATTTCAATTCATTTATTATAGATGCAATATATGTTTGAATTTTTAGATATACACTCATTGATATGATACGACATACTTATAATTCTTTGCATTGCTTTTTTGGATTTTAGGTATTTATCATATGAATTCCAAAAGTATTCGAAAATACCTAAAATATCAATGTTCCCTCTTTCTGAATTAAAAGACACACCGAATATTGAAGATCTAAAAACTATTTTCTACTATTTGAATTAATATTTTTTGAAGTGACATTTATACTGTAACACACCACCTACCTTAGGTTAGGTATCTCCTCACCTCACTCTCACAGTTCATCGTTATTTGAAGTTGATGGATGAGTTCTGATGCACAATGCAATGAACTTTCAGCGAACAAAGTCAATCTGGTGAATAAAGTTTGAGGCGAAGATTTACGGACCAGACAGCTAAACATGACGAAAATTTTCAGTAGAGTTACTCATTGAATATTTTGCTCTACTGATAATCTTTGTATTCAATGAACGTTTTTATTTACTCCACAAGACTAGATTTATGAAATCATTAACTTCTCAATCATCTCTTAAACTTTTCTCATTTTCTCTCTGCAAATATGTATAAGTATGTATAATATTCGTAAGACTGTTTGCATATAGCAACTTATTTGAAAAATTAACTGTAAATGAGTGCGTTTGGGAAAATTTGAATGAAAAAAGTAATATTTTTTTTTTTTGGTCGATAATAAATTACTGTGAAATGATTCTTGTTTCATTTCTTTATTAATGTTTATAAAATATAAATTTTACGGATATAATTCCACCCAAAAACATTAAAATGCATTATTTTCTTCTATTACAAGAAACTTTTTTTATGATAAACTAAAAAAATGATATTTAGAAATGTTATGATTATTAGATTGAAATAAAATAAAAAATATAACTTTTAAATTCCAATTTAAATATAACACACATCTTACAGATAGACGCGTTAGTTTACCACACTTATATATGCTTTACGCTCATTTAGGCTTGTTTTTTCACGGGCACTAAAATCGAAACTGTTCATTTTTTTAAACGTGTTGTATATTTTTATTCGCGAACACAGGAATTGAAGCGTCTGTGACTGTTATTCGAATGAAGATTGATGATGATTACCATTTCAGGTATGAATAGTTCAATAAAATTATGGTTTATACTACTTCGAGTCTCTGATGGACATGTTTGCATATTAATTAAAAAAATTATTCAGCTTCAAGAATGTAAGAAAAAATGTAAAAAAAAAATTATTTAATTTTTTTTATATATCTTTCCTATGATTCGGAAAATGTGGGTTTGACCTATAATTAAGAACGTAACCTAACTCTACTTAAAACTAGGAATCAAAAAATACCTAGTGTTCTAGTCAAGGCTAAAAAAGGGAAGAAGTTCTTATAACCAGAAGCAACCTGGGATATTAGGTGCGGTGCCTATTACCTATTACAAATTTACACCATAAACATCATTTATTTCAATTAATTTGTGACAAAGAATCGCTGACATTGATATTTTCTTTTAATGTCTTTTCTTTTTTTTCTTTTCTTACTAAACTCGTTTGGGTGCGAACACGAGCAGAAATGAAAATGTTCCTGTTCTCGGATTAAAAACGTTTCCAATTTTCCGGAACAATCAACTGTGAATGTTCATTGGTAAAAGGCCAATTATCTTACTATTGTTAAATACTAAATGTTTAATATTATTAAATTGCCCTTTTCCTATGGGATTGATAGTAAATTATCACCTATTTTCTAAGTAGATGAGGCTAGTTAATAAACTTATCCCATAGAGCAAATTAAGTCTCCGGGTTCTTTAACAATTATTTGTATTTCTTAACTTGAAGAGACTTGGAGGTAATTGATTGAATTCTATTAAACTGACAAATGACTAAACGGTAAAAGTTTTTAGGAAGTAAATTAAACACAAGGAAGTTTTAAATGGGTGTACTTATATTAAAGTTCGAATAGTACAGAGTTCTAAGACTTACGCACAAGTCTTTAAATAACACAACACAAGTTTTAAATAAACTAGCGGTTGAGTAAACTTAAGGGTTTTAAATAAACAAGGGTTTGAGTTGCCGACTCACGAAACCCGTGGATGGACAAGTCCGACCAGACTTGGTCCGACCAACCAGTCTTCAAGAGACCATCGCGAACTATGAACACTTTAGTTAGGTGCCAATGGTATTTAAAGGATGAACTGGAGAGTCCAACCTTCCAGTGAGTGAATAAACTTCTGTTAAGGTACTGATAGTACTTTTCAAAGATGTTTTTCTACTCACTGCAGATAGAAATAACACACAATGCATTATTCAAATTTAACACGCTAGTGGTAATGGCTTTCTATACGATTAACATATAGATCGATCAGATTTACTAATAGTTCATTTTAGTGAAACCTGATTTACTAATAAACATCCAAATTTAAGCATACTATTTCAGAGTCCTGTTTAACCTATACATGATCAGAAATGTTACAAGTTCCTAACTATTAATTAAGTATTTCAATTAGAATAATTGAAGTACTTACTTAATTCTTTTTAAATTAATTAAGTATTAATTTCAATTCTATCTATAGAAAAAGAACTCAATATTCTAAGTTGTATAACTGATTTACAAAGTTCATGAAGTTATATAACTTAGTACAAATTATAAGGTTATATTCTGAGTTACAAGTTATAGCTCTGGGTTACAAGTTATAAAGTTATGTTCTGAAGTTACAAGTTATATTAGCGGCTTACATCAAAGCTATTCGTTTGTAATTATATTCGAGCTCCTAGCGAGAATAACATGACCATAAATTTAAATAGCATTTCCTTCTAATGAACAGTGTACAAGATTAAAAAGATTATGTCTGATTAAATGATTATCAAATTATAGAAATTGAAAGATTAAGTAAAGATACAAGTTCAGCGTATCAACAATCTTTCTATTGTTAATATCACTCCCCCCTTCATGTTTCAACCGACTTGTCGGTTGAATTTCAATTTCTAAACCCTTATTATCGAAATCCAATCGATAAATATCCTAAGAAATTTCGAACAACAATCGGAAAACATCCTATGAAATTTCTTAAAATTTCTAAGTCCGAAACACAAATTATATCTATTAAAACAAAAGAAATTTAATCACTCGATTCATGTATTATGAATTTCAGATTAAAATTTGATCTGCTAAATAGATCAGTCTTTTCATCATAAAAATTGGGTGTACAAAAGTATGATGACAAGACAATTCCTATCATATATGTAATCATGAATTCTACCTCTGGTCACGATATTAAATCAAAAATAGAGTAAAAATTTATAAGTTATTCTATTCATATTCAGAAACATACATCAAAAATATATTTTCATTTTATGGAATTTATTTAACTAATAAAGATATTCAAATATCTAACCTTATTTATAATTATTCAAAATTGAACCTGAAATCCCATTTCATCCAGTTCTAAAATTCAAAACATGAAATATCAAATCTCAAATTCAATTTGAACAATCATAAAACTTCAATCTATAACTGCTAAATTTATATTTTAATTTTTTTAAATAAAAGTAACCATTACCTTTCTAAAAATTAAATATGTATGTTCTCAATTCTTAAACAATTAAATGGAAATAGTATCCAGGTGAATGTCTAGTCATTGAAAACACCCTTAAAGTTTTTCTTCAAAATATAAAGTTCGTTTAATACTTTACTGCAATATAGTCCAACTATAAACATCTTACTTTCATTCAAGAACCAAAATTATAATGCTTACAAATAAGATTATCAATAAAATCTAAGCATACGATTATAATATATCTACTATTATTATATCTTCTACTTCAAGCATCGTAATTTGAAACGTCGGAAATAAAGTTAAGTAATTTTCAAATGAAATTAAATTTAAAATCAATAGAGATTAATTACTTTTCATATTTCCAATGAATATAATCTATAATCAATAAAACTTAGTTAACTTTTATATCTCAAATGAATATAATCTATAGTCAATAGAACTTAGTTAACTTTTATATCTCAAATGAATATAATCTTACATCTTTATCGAAACTTCATTATTTTTTAATTCCAAAATATTCATTTCAAAATATATGAGTATAACTAAATTCGTTATTACTTATCTTAAACTTCTCTTTTCTTAAACAATGGTTATATATGTTATGTAATATCATATGAGCTATATTATTGGTTAGTATTCATCTATACTATTGTTAGCTTTACATAACTTATTTTTATTCGTATTGAATAAACATATTCAGATTTCGTTTAAAATATTCAATGAAATTAAAAGTTACTTTAAATCAAATGTTCAACTTCGAAATCTGTAAACTATCAAATGAAATCTTAAGTAATCCTTTAAAGAATTAATTTTCAAATAAACATCAATGATTAAATGCTCATAACCTGAATGTTTCAATAAGCAATTAATATATAAACTTTCTTTAAAGTAAATTCAAAGTATAGAAATCTAAGATAATTGGACTAAAGTAATAATCCAAAATTTAGAATAATAAGATCAAGGTGAAATGATCTAAATGTGTCGGTACCATCAGAGAAGACTTCTCAAAGTAGGTACATGAGAGTTGAAGCCCCCATGTTCATTCTCCTCCTTCAGAATGAATGGTTCCCTCAGGTTACCGGGCATTGGTTTGTGACGTCACCAAGTATGACTGCGAAGTCGTCACCAAGTATGATTGTGAAGTCATCATCAAGTATGACTGTGAAGTCATCATCAAGTATGACTGTGAAGTCATCACCAAGTGTGCTCCACTGCTCAGCCTTCTCGTCACTAGGCGTAGCTCGGCTTATCCTTTTCGGATCAACAAGTTACTGGTGTTGGATTGTTCCAACATCTGGTTTGTTATTGCTCTGCTCCAGTTTCTCGAGAGATGTTTTTCAAGTTTTGGGAAAAAATAAATCATTAATTTAAGTATAATTAGGATTATATTTTTACCTAACTATTACTTTTAGACTTACAGTTGAAGGATAATATTACTATTTTACTATTGCTAAAACATGATTGTTTTAATTATTTCCAAAATTTTGTACAATGATTCTACAAAATTCTTTAATATTATAGTATTGTTATAATCCTTCAAGTAATATTATAGTTTGATAATATATATCTCACATAACATTTATTTCAAAATATACCTCATTCAGTTTACAATACATATTCCTATTATTATAAAACTGTAAAGAAGGGGTTAGTTTATATATATAACATATTTGTCACTTAAAACTAGGTTCATGAAAATCTTGGACACAATCAAAACTGTTATGTTTCTTTTTATTGTTACGTTACTTTACAAGATTTTCACTTATAGTGATAAATTCATAGTAAAATCAAGTAATTCACCTTCAACCGATGTCTTGCCCATAACGTCAGATCGTCAGATGGATGGGGTTCATTGCTTTTGGTTCGCCTCCTTTAAGTGTGTTTCTGCAATTACAGGTGAACTTTACTAGCTTATACAAGAAACTTACATCTTACATAGATTATTTATCTACTATTACATTACATTTCATCAATAATTATAAGTGTTAGTCAACATAATTTTCTTAATTACTCTTAACTTACAAACACACAGTTATTTATATATATTTTATGTTTCACTAAACATCAATGCATTATATATATATAATTTACATTTCTTTAAACATCAGTGTATATTGTAGTTACCCTGAAGAGTTAATGTTATTGATCTAACCATTGAAAGAAATTAATTGAACACAAACTATGTCGTTTTTTAGCTATTCATTATATTTCGTTATGTTCCTTTTATAATCATAAATTCTTGTACAGAATTAAATTTCATTATTTTTTTTTCATTTGCATTAACTCAAGTTTAATGTATTCATTTACTTTTTCAAGTAATAATTTAAATATCATCAAGATTCTTGTTATCATTAAACTCAATACTCAAAAATATTTTCGTAATTCCCATTTATCACTAAAGAGCCTTTTACTCTTATTTCAGTATCATTAAACTTTTCAAACGTTTTCTTTATTTGAATCCATACATTATTTATTAAATTATATAACTGTCCCTTTTAAACTCAAACTTTTTAATTACATTTAAACTGCTATACTGAGTTTAATTAATAAATTCATTTACGTAACATGAACGTATTTTGCAATTCTCGTTACATTTATTTTTATGAAATAAATCCGTTCTATTCGATCGTTTTTATTATTTAAGATTTCATTTTAATCCTTTTTATACTCATGTTAAATCAACTACATTCATTCTTTTATAAATCTGGAAATATTACGGTTCCCCCTTGAAATTTTTCTTTAGAAGAAGATTTTCTTCTCAGGGTATTTTCTGTACTCTGGTTGACCTTTGAATCTGCAATTACTGTTTTCTCTTAGTAATATTTACCCTTACAGTTTAGAATGAATATTATTTATGCATTAGGAATATCCCTTTTTTATCAAATATCAACATATAATTACTTATACATCTTGACTCATATCCTTCTAATATATTTATCTCACAATTCCATGTATAATCACACTTAATTACACTTCAATCCATTATTGTAATCCTTTTTGGGGTCTAATTTTATTCTTCACTCTGAGAGGAATAAATAGAATGTTCCTCTGAGATTATTCTGAAATTCTTTAGAGTCTATTTTATTCTTCGTTCTGAGAGAAATAAATAGAATGTTCGCCTAACTTATGTTTGGAAATTCTTTAGGGTCTATTTTATTCTTCATTCTGAGAGGAATAAATAGAATGTTCCCCTTAAGATTGGATCAAACATTTCCTTGGTTATATATTTATATATTTAACGAACTATCTTTTTCAGCAATTATTTTATATATCATTGTACATAAACATTAGAATTTAAGTACATGTATATTATATTGCATGTTTTCATTGTTCATTATACATTCAATAATATTCGACTATTTATTTAGAATTCATTTCTAAATTTACATATCAAGAATTCAGTATCTTTATTTTAATTAACAAGTACAAACATTTTTATTTATCATCTTGAAAATCAAAAATTCAACATAAAATATTACACTTCTATTATAAATAAAAGAATTCAAATTAAATGTGAAATAATATTAATTGAAATATTTGCTTCGTATCTTGTTATCATTCAAATCATTCGTTAAACTCTCCATTTGTTATGGTGTTTCAAATATTAGTTCCTGCTACATCTTGGATTGTATTACAATACAGTTCATAGAGAACAGTAGATTGATTTACTGCATGTCATTTAATTATAAATAACTATTAATTCTTATTCATACATTGTTCTTACAGGTTCTAATTCCCACACAAGTAATAACTTATATTACTTCAGTTCCTGAAATTTATCATATTATTAAATTATGATATTACACTTATTTCATGCCATTAATTCCATGATTTTATTTCGACGAAGAACCTGTAACTCATTTATTTATCAAACATTACAATTATCATTAAAAGGAATCATCAAGAGCTCTCTTTCAAACTCATTTATTTTATCAAATAATTAATTAAATAATTAATTATTATTTCTGAGTAACCTACTGGAATAATCACATTAATTCCTATATCTTTTATTCTCCATATAATACTCATTATTTTATTCATATTATATCCTTGCTATCGTCAACTATAGTGTTACTGACTGTACCACCTCGACTAATTTTAATAGCTCTGTTGACAATAACTTCCCACTTGAAAATTTACATCGCTTCCTTCAAGATTACGTTTAGTCTTGACTTTTTACTAGTCAACTATTATAAAATCAAGTTTCGTTATATTTTTACGTTAAGTTATATTTTTATATATATATAACGTTTGCTATATTTTATACTTTATTAATAGAAAAAGAGTCTTAAGATAATTGTTTTATCTCTTATACATTTATGTTCGATTGCTTGCATTTAATTCACTATTCAAATCAAGTCTTGCAATTTAATTATAAAATTCAGCAAATCTTTGCTCTTATAGTATTTTCTTTCTCAGAATTATCGTCTGACAAATACAATTGTCTGAATTCACATCGTTTTTTACACGATTATTTCGTTCATATGAACTAATCACCATTGGCGATTATTATAAGTTATTATTCGTCACTGGAATAATTACAACAACTTCTTATTTAACGGATAATTATTTATACTCAATATATATTCAATATACGTAAACTGCATTGAATCTTTCTTATATCGTTGTTTCTTTCATTATTGAGTTGCTGGAGATTTTACGTTAAAGCATATAATTATTTAATTACGTTAAACAATAACCTTTAATCAAATCAATTATTTCTTACTTTTAATTATTACAGGAATATAGTTTGAAACTAGATCACATATTGATTATTTAGTATCAAACCTACTTTTCCCCTCTATGTTACCACATATTATCCGATATTACATTAGCTATGGTTAAGCAGTATTAACCTCTAGGTAACTTTAAATCTCTTCAAAAATATTTAATATACAATATTAATATCAAAATAGTCATTTAAATATTCAAGATATATATATATATATCTATATCATTCCTTGTCAATCCTTTAAAATGTTTCACTCTTTTTATACTGAGTCATACCTCTGAGTTTAATATTTACGTTATATCTTATTTACGTTAACTCATTATCTGACTTGATTGTCTTAAATCACTGAAACGATTGACAGGTTCTTTTTTCAAACACTGCGATTATTACTATTTGAATAGGACTACATCATAATTATCAATTGATTTCATCCCTGAAAAATAGGTATGATTCGTTACATATGTACGTTACGTGCATATCATAGGTATTTCCGGTTTACCTGAAACCTTGTTTATTTTTATAAATATAAATTGACATTATAATTATCTATTGACTTCATCCCTGAAAATTAGGTATGATTTCGTCATATATGTACAATACATGCACATCTTAGGTATTTGCGGTTTTACCTGAAACCCTTTTTATATTTTATAATATCACAACTCAATGTTGTATCTTAGGTATTTGCGGTTTTACCTGAAACCCTTTTTATATTTTATAATATGACAACTCAATGTTGTATCTTAGGTATTTGCGGTTTTACCTGAAACCCTTTTTATATTTTATAATATTACAACTCAATGTTGTATCTTAGGTATTTGCGGTTTTACCTGAAACCCTTTTTATATTTTATAATATTACAACTCAATGTTGTATCTTAGGTATTTGCGGTTTTACCTGAAACCCTTTTTATATTTTATAATATTACAACTCAATGTTGTATCTTAGGTATTTGCGGTTTTACCTGAAACCCTTTTTACATTTTATAATATCACAACTCAATGTTGTATCTTAGGTATTTACGGTTTTACCTGAAACCTCGTCTATATTTTATAATATGACAACTCATTTGACTTTCACTGACTTAAAGGATGTTTTGACCCTATAGTCAGATATTCACATTCGTGACTGTACTTTCGGTATATTTCTATATGATATAACCGTTTCTTATGATATCAACTTCTCTCGATATCACTTTCTCTTGATATTACCTACTAAATAAAACAGCGTAATTTATAATTTCCAAAGATTTTTATCGACGTTATTGCTTTTTAAGCCACAAACGATAAATATCATTTCATTAAAATATGCAAAATTAATGAAATACGAGAATGGGTTAATTACTTCCATTCCAGTACTAAAAATATGCAAAATTACCTCGTTAATATAAATTAGGTATATCGTTACTTTACCAAATTCACCTTTGGTTATTTACATGACAAATTCACAGGTTATAAGACCCATTTAATTTATCATCAACTTGGAATATTTTTATTCTCCTTATCTGTGAATATACAGTTACATATTCCATCTGTATCTCTATTTATGAGTACACAGGTTACTACTAATATATTTGCAACTATGTATATTAGCTCATTTAAACATTGTTCTAATGTTTTTTACTTAATACTTTAAAAATTCATACTTTCAAAATAGTATTTTAAGTTCGTTCTCATCATTTGAACTTTCTCTCTAAGCTTCTTCGAAATTCTTATATACGATTTTCTGAATTCCTTTATAATTATTTATTATAATTATACTTCGCCTTTTATAGGACAACAACAGTTATTTTGTTATATAACGTGCTTTCCACGTTATTTGCAATCTTCGCGAATTTATACAACTTTCACTTTCTGAAACATACGTTCCATTAGTTTTCAATGATTTTACTTATAGAATAATTATGCAAAATAAATTAGATTTAAATGTCGTTCTCAGTCAGATGATTATAAAAGTACTGAAATACATGGTATTATTAGCCTGTCAAAATGTAAATAGTTTTCACTATCCCGACACATCTAAAATATTCTGTGCAATTAATATATTCCCAGATTCAATTATATCTGTTAAAAGTTTATTACCTTTAAATGATACACATTGACTAAAATTGTCATATCATCTTACTTTTTACTAACTGCGCTATTTGAGGCTACTGGTCTTTGACACTACTTTTTACTCCACTATTTGAGACTATGATATAAATCTATCATTCCCCCAGGAATGTAGTGTCATAACTACACTTTATATTACTATAGGAACCTTTGCGGTAGGTTGTAACTATTTGTGTCGTATTTTGGTGAAGCTATTCTTTATTACATACTACTTTATCTAACAAAACCTTTCAATATACACTGTAAAGATTAATAATTAGTAAAGATTAATAAAGACAATATAAAATTCACAATACAAAAATTTAAGTAGACATTATTATATTCCAGACACAAAATTCATTACAATATATTAACTTTAGGTTAAATAGTTAAATAGCATCACCTAATTTGCCTCTCGTTGTTTAGCTGCCTGTTTACCAGATGGTAGTGTAGATTATAAATCTCATGTAGGGTTGCCTCATAGCTCTCCTTTTTTCTGGAGTCATTCGATTTCTTCTGTTCTCCCGTTTAGATTGTAGATTTCATGAAGTATTGCCTCGTATGCTCTCCTTTTTTCTACTTGCGCGGTTTCTTGTCCTCTTCTTACTGCCTTTCCTTCGTAATCCCTTGGGTGATTACTGCCAGGTAAAAGTGAGTTTCTGTCGCGATGTCATTATTATACTATTATTCAGTATATGGGGTAGGGCTCCCAACTTTATTTGATGAAGAAGAAAATAACTCGTCACTCAGTTAAAGTAATTTCAGTCACTTACTCCGAAAGTGATGAGACGATTTAATTTACTTTAATTCGTTTTTTATTTAAGAGTGAGTTTATCACGACAAAAGTAGCTTTGTCGCCGTACCAGTTTTTCTTGCCACTAGTACCCGAAGAGCTGATAGTACGCAGGTAACAGCGCGTTACTAGCGTAACTAACGAATTTTTACGCTGCCTCCTTTTTCTTTAGCACAAGGAGTGGTTGTAGCACTTTAATTGTAGTGTTATTTTTCACACTGGTATAACACTGAAATACTTTACATCGGTATTTCTTGAAAATGTTATTAGTTATTAGAATACTTTTCACATGTCATGTGAATCTTTTCTGTTGCTTTTCCTTCCTTTTTTATGAAGTGCTGCAGGACTTCCGTATGTGAGTTGAAAGGGTGTGTTCTCCCATATGTGATGGAAGAGTGTGTTCTCCCATCGGCATTGTAGAGTTGCTCCCGTAATGTCCTTTTATCGGAAGGAGTGTGATTGGCTAGTTCACTCGCATTACATTCAATGCTTACCTAGTGATTAACACTGTATAACACTAGGGTTTCATAGTTCTGGTTTTGTACCCTTTTTATCACTGACACTGTCTTTCCAACTTTCCTTTTACTTCTCTAAAAATCTTTAAACCATTTATATTAAGTCAGTTCTTTTCGTTAATAGATTCTAACCTCTTTTTTCCTCCCTCTTTTCTTCAAGACCGTTTGAAGATGCCAATATTAAATTGCCCTTTTCCTATGGGATTGATAGTAAATTATCACCTACTTTCTAAGTAGATGAGGCTTGTTAATAAACTTATCCCATAGAGCAAATTAAGTCTCCGGGTTCTTTAACAATTATTTGTATTTCTTAACTTGAAGAGACTTGGAGGTAATTGATTGAATTCTATTAAACTGACAAATGACTAAACGGTAAAAGTTTTTAGGAAGTAAATTAAACACAAGGAAGTTTTAAATGGGTGTACTTATATTAAAGTTCGAATAGTACAGAGTTCTAAGACTTACGCACAAGTCTTTAAATAACACAACACAAGTTTTAAATAAACTAGCGGTTGAGTAAACTTAAGGGTTTTAAATAAACAAGGGTTTGAGTTGCCGACTCACGAAACCCGTGGATGGACAAGTCCGACCAGACTTGGTCCGACCAACCAGTCTTCAAGAGACCATCGCGAACTATGAACACTTTAGTTAGGTGCCAATGGTATTTAAAGGATGAACTGGAGAGTCCAACCTTCCAGTGAGTGAATAAACTTCTGTTAAGGTACTGATAGTACTTTTCAAAGATGTTTTTCTACTCACTGCAGATAGAAATAACACACAATGCATTATTCAAATTTAACACGCTAGTGGTAATGGCTTTCTATACGATTAACATATAGATCGATCAGATTTACTAATAGTTCATTTTAGTGAAACCTGATTTACTAATAAACATCCAAATTTAAGCATACTATTTCAGAGTCCTGTTTAACCTATACATGATCAGAAATGTTACAAGTTCCTAACTATTAATTAAGTATTTCAATTAGAATAATTGAAGTACTTACTTAATTCTTTTTAAATTAATTAAGTATTAATTTCAATTCTATCTATAGAAAAAGAACTCAATATTCTAAGTTGTATAACTGATTTACAAAGTTCATGAAGTTATATAACTTAGTACAAATTATAAGGTTATATTCTGAGTTACAAGTTATAGCTCTGGGTTACAAGTTATAAAGTTATGTTCTGAAGTTACAAGTTATATTAGCGGCTTACATCAAAGCTATTCGTTTGTAATTATATTCGAGCTCCTAGCGAGAATAACATGACCATAAATTTAAATAGCATTTCCTTCTAATGAACAGTGTACAAGATTAAAAAGATTATGTCTGATTAAATGATTATCAAATTATAGAAATTGAAAGATTAAGTAAAGATACAAGTTCAGCGTATTAACAATCTTTCTATTGTTAATAAATATTGAAAACGGATATTAAGTCTGAAAGACTATTATAAACTAAATCAGAATTTGCTCAAAATGTATTGTATTGGTAAGTTTTGCAAAAAATGAGGCAATATCTCAAAATGATATATATTCTTTCGCAATATTAAATCCCTTAGCAATTTTCGAGTACACTATTCTACGCAAATTGCAACTTAGCAGACTATTGGATATCGAAAATACCTTCTCTTTATCCTTGGGAAAAAAAGAAATACTTACTTAGTGATTATTAATATTCTCGACATAAGCTTATAAGTTAAATTGTCGCACGTTGTTTCATATGCGTAACAAAGGATTAAATACAATGCAATTCTCATATACATTTCTTTTATAATCAATCTACACAGAGACTTTTGAATCAATCATCGCCATTGGTTTCAGTGACGTCACTGCTGCCAGAATGAATCAGGCATTGCATCGAATATTCCCTGCAGATTGAGACACTGTAAACTAACTGATATCAACATTTGATTGGCGATTGGAGAGAGGAGGTAAGCCCTGCTGGAAGGGAAGAGAGGGGTGAGGTAATACCTCCTGGAAGAGGGGTATGGTGTTATGATACAACTTGTGTTAACTCATATTATATATGTATTCGTAGTGCATATGTAGTGTACCTTTGTAGTACACTTTACACTCAGTGCACTGTGCAGTCAATGTGGAAGACAGTTCAAAAAGGACGTTCCCCGTAAATAGCTCCTGGAGGGAAAGGGAAAGGTGAGGTCTGCATTGTGTTACATAGGACAAGTTTCCCTGCACACCTGAATAAGTTTAACTGCAACATAAAGTTAAAATTGGTTTTCCTCTTTTATTTAGTGTTATAAATGAAAAATTAAACAAGAAATGTGATTTTGAAGGATTTAGAACTTTTAAGAATAATAATGTTTCATCGAAATGAAATACTCTTACCTGTGATCAAAATACGTGTTAGATTTTATTTTATTTTAATCGGTACAATAAGAGGCTGGTGTAATCTGTGCTTGACATTGTGAAAACTTATGTTAAAAAATTCAACAACATTATCTTATCCTGTTAATTACATTATGTGTGGTGTATCTGTGTAAAACACTATGTAGGTCATTGCAATTATCCTGAAATATACCTATTTTGTCAGAATAGAACGCAATTTAAACCATAATTCAATCAAATGAGTGTAACTTTAATCTCATTTTTATATCATAGTCAAAGACATATTTGAATAAATCTTTATCAACATTTTAAGAACCAACAGCTGCAATAAGTATTGATACTAATTTTAGTGAAAATGTAGATCTAAGAAATGTTAATGAAAAAATTAATACTTTTAAAATTTGCAGAACATATCAAGTTTGATCGGCTTGTTAAATGGATATTTTTAAATTCATGCCAAATGTGTGGTGTGAAGTTTAGAAAAAATACGAGTAGCCACCTCTTTATAAAACATAAAGTCATACGTGAACATTAGGGTTGGTGTTTATTGTTTCATTTTCGCTGATATAGGATGCTTTTTCATTCATACAGAGTTTGTTTTTGGCTACAAATGTGCTATGTCAGTGCATGTACTGATATATTTAAGCATGACGAAGTGATTCTTATTGTGTTATAAAATTATGTGGAAGTCCCTAAAATATAACATGTGAGTAATAAGTGTAAGATATATTTGAGGTAATATTATTGAACAATAATTTCTTCTTCTTATACCACAGGATTATTTGATTTTAATACTAATGTGGTTCAATTACTATTAAATATGGTTTGAATATAAAGTGAACACAATCCTTAACCTTTTCCAATTAAAAGGGGGTCAACCCACTTTTGAAGAAACTTTTTATTTTGGACCAATCGTTTAAAATTGTGTGGTATATATAACTTCACAAAAAAATTTTTTTTTTTAACTTTCTCGATTTTGGCTTCAGTTTTCGGAAAAAATGTAGATTTTAAATTTTTCATTTTTTTCACAAATATCAAAAGACGAGAAGTGTATGAGTGTATATGCTAGAATAAAAACGAAGACAGTTTTTGATTCCTTTGAACATTTCGAACAAACATGAGAGGGGTTTTCAAATTTCCATCTGGTTTTTCTTTTATAACCATTTTTTGATGAATGACAAAAATTTTCCCAAAAAAATCCAAAATTTTCAATTTTGATCTGCGATAAAAAGAGAACGAGGGAGAAAATACTCTCTTCACCTTTGTTCGAAATGTTCCAAGGATTCTGAAACTGTCTTCGTTTTTATTCTAGCATATACACTCGTATACCAAAATCAAAAAAGTTACATGAATAAAATGTGTTTCTTTTGCAAAGTTTCATGTACTGTAGAAATTACAGAACGATCGGTACAAAAATAAAAAGTTCTTTCAAAAGTTAGATAGCCCTTCTAAAGACATTTTTTATATCTATGGAATTTATGACTATTATTAGTTTTGAAATGTGTTTTTTTTTTAAATTTATAAACTAATTCTTTTTCGAAAACTAAAGCCTAAATCGAAAAAGTTACACGAATAAAATTGATTTTTTTTGTGAAGTTACATATACTGTAGAAATAACAGAATGATCGGTTCAAAAATGAAATAGTTAAAAAATCATGAATTTTGTCCCTCTCACGATCCCCCCCCCCTTTTGGACTCTCCTAGGGGGTGGTTCAAGTGGTCGTACCCTCACAAAAATTTGGGATATTAAAGCCCACTACCTAGAGACTCTTTCAGCAATGAAAAGAAATTTGATAATTTGCCCCTCCTTCGATAGTTATATCATTGACAAGATACACATTACACATAGCTACAGAACTGAGTTCAAAAAATGTTTTTTCGGCAACTTTCATTCAATATTTAGTTGCCTTATATTTGGACATCCTATAAATTGTATTTTCATATTATTGCCTCTTTCCATATTTAAATAACTGAATAAATAATTGAAGGGACACTTCAGATAGATTTCGAGGGATACTTTATTAAGTCAAGTATTTGAGATTAGGATAATGAATATAAGATCGTTCCTCAATTTTCAGACTGTGCTTTGCTAATGTCTACCTCTTGGAGAGCTCTCCAAAACTTTTCATCCTTCAACCAGTGAAGGACTATTCTCCTGCAGAAGATAAAAAGAAGGAAGAAGGTAAGCAGAGAGGTAGCTTCGGACTTGAAGACAGTATTGTGAGAATTGAGATGAGTGCTTGAAGAGTGAGAAGGGAGTTTACTTATTTAATTGGGTGACCGGTATATTCCACCTTGGTATACTCCACCCCGGTATATTCCACCCTGGTAAATTTCACCCCGGTAAACTCCAGCCCGGTATATTCCACCCTTGTATATTCCACCCTAGGTATATTCCACTCCGGAAAATTCCACCCCACTTTACGGGTTAGGTCTGTTAGTTATTGATATTAATCATTTATCAATATTATATATAATACTAGGTAACTTTAATTTTCATTGTAGTAAATTAAATCTTTTGTTGGGTTCAAAAGCTGTTTATTTTTCACTAAACATGTGATAGAACAGCAGAAAGAAAGGTTAGAAAGAAAGGCAGAAACATACAACATCTCCACGACGAACACAAACCCTCCCTCTCAAACAACACCTACAACTACACGCATCACAATACAGACAAAAGACACAACACCCCGACCACCCACTGCACTACCTCACACATCAGAGCACCTCACAAAGACACAAAAAACAGACCATCCATGACAACAACAACAACTAACAATCAATCTAGACACACCACCAGACACCACATCAACAGACACCATCAAAAAAAAACATGAAAACAATACTAATTCTAAATCTCACTACAGGAGCAAAAATTTCATCATAGTCGATTCCAGGTCTCTGTAAAAAACCCTGAGCGACTAATCTAGCTTTATAATTATGAAACCACTCTACCATCAGATCCCTTTTTTCTTTTAAACACCCATTTAGATTTAATTATATTCAAATTTGAGGTAGGTTTTACGAGTTCAAAAACTTTATGTTTCTCAAAAGCATTTAATTCCCTCTCCATGGCATGTTTCCATTTAGAGGATTCAGAACCGCTATTAAGAGCCTCAGATACCGACCTAGGTTCGATATTGATATTCCCATTGACTAATAAACCCTCCTCCTCCTCCTCAAAATGATCATACTCCCAACTACCATATCTAATAGGAGCTCGACGAATTCTAGACGATCGTCTAAGATCCTCATTAGGACTGATAGCTGGTACAGGTTGCGCCTCAGGGAGGATTATTGGAGGGTTATCGTCAGGAGGTTGATTCTCAGGTCCAGCAGGTTCTGAATCTTCTGAATGGAACACCAGTGGAGAGGTAGGAATCTCACTCAGTTGAGGGGTCTCAATCTTAGATGAAATTGATTCATCAAAGGTTACATTCATTTACAACATTTGGCTGGTTTTGAGTTCTGTTAGTTTGAGAAGACCTTTTAAATTTAAAGCAGTCTTTTTTCAGGTGTCCCATCTTATTGCAGAAATGGCAAATGATGGACTGTTTATTTACTCCAGCATAATTCTGAGTATTGGATAATGCTAATGCATTATTGGATTTAATACTCAACTTTTCAGCTTCTCTCCGGAGTGTGTCAGCTACGGTAATCCAGTTAGGGATGTCTGTCTGAGCTTCAAGTGCAGTGACAAGCACTTCAAACGGCCCTGGTAGTGATGACAGAAGACAAATAACTTTATCCTCTTCACTGATCACTTGATTTAACAAGGCAAGCTCTTGAAAAACTTCAGTTAGTTCCTTCAAATGAAAGTCGAGTAGTTCAGGAGACTTCAATTTTAGATTGTAGAGCTTTTTCTTCAGACGAAATTTGTTAGCCCACGTGTTTTTCTGAAACGTTTCTTGAAGGGTAGTCCAGACAGCGTGTGGATCCGTCGGTTGTCCAACTAAGTACAATTGATCCGGTGAAATAGATAGTACTATATCTGCCAGAGCCTTATTATAATTATTAGCATAGGCATTCTTCGCCTCAGTTGAAGCTGAATCAATTGGAACTGGTTTAGATCCATCAGCAAAATCCATCAGTTTCTCTCGTAAGAGATACATCTTCATTTGTATCCTCCATGTAGGGTAATTATTTCCGTCTAGGGGAACAATCCCCTGTAACTTATTTGAAGACATGTTTTCAAAGTATTTATTATCGTTCAATACTTAACAAACATAAACAACCAATGCAGTTAAATTGATTTACTGTTTAACTGAATTGATGTTTTAACATTATTCTAATTCATAAGAATAACTGAATATAATTATTAATATTCAATTGGAACAGCAACACAAGTCTTAGTTCGCAAGAACCTTTTGTTGAAAGTATTTATTATCATTCAATACTTTAACAAACATAAACAACCACAGCAGTTAAATTGATTTACTGTTTAACTGAATTTGATGTTTTAAAATTATTCTTATTCATAAGAATAACTTCACTGATTATAAATATTAATATTTAATTGGAACAGCAACACAAGTCTTAGTTCGCAAGAACCTTTTGTTGAAAGACTGTTTACCAAAGGATAAGGTCACAGATTTAAAGGTAATTTGTGACCTCTCTTGACACCTCTTCCGCACAAATACTAAATAATTATATTATAAAACGAGTGCATTTTTCGCTAGAGCAATCATTATAATTGACCTCATTAGCGCGTTAACACGATATGCTTACGCAAGCGTTTGAGTGATATGTTTCATATAGGTTAACACTTTTTCACTGCACTTCGTTTTTATTACTGTTATAAACTTCTAATTTGTTTAAACATAATTTGATTTATAAACTCTTATCGTTCTCTGGGCCCATAACCTGTTAGAATTAGGTTAAATAACAGTGGGTTAACAACGTTAAGACATAGAGTTTATTTAAAGAGTAAATATGTTATACAATTAGAAGTCTATTGAGAGATGAGTGGAACACATCCCGCACAGAGTAATGTAAAGAACCGACTGCCTTCAGAAACTACAAGCAGTGATATTTAACCCTCGACGGAAGTGTGATCGACTTTAGACCTTACGTCCGTTTCTCATTAAAAGTAATACATGGTTATTGAAACAATAGGTAATTTAATATAGCTGAGCTAGTCTAACAGGAAATTAATATTAAACATATAACGAGTGTGTAATACAATTAACTAAAATTTCAACACCTTACTCCGGAAAACCGCTGGACTGACCCAGCTGGAGTTGCCCCCCTTATAGACAGGTGGGTAGCTCTACTGGGAACGTAAGGGGGGGGGGATGGGTTGAGTGGAGTACAAGAGAGGAACACACACACACTTCACCAACACACATAACATTTAACACGCACTACACACACATACAGCCGACCCAGTGCACATATTCACCACCTGGTCCTGGCTGAAACTCAACATCTCCGGCTGGGGGGAGTGGGGTTTCTCGCCTGTGGGTCTGGGGGAACTCTGGCGGGCAGCTGCGCCGTCTCTCGATGTGAGGGCTCCACCACTGTGTCAGTGGTGGAGCGGGGTCGACAACAACAAAGAAAGGTTGTTTGAACGCTCTTTATCAGGTGAGGTATTTTGATTTTCAATCACAAGCTGATTTCCCCATTATCGCCAACCCAACAGCGATATTTACTGTATGATGATGTCATATAGTACTTATTGTTATTTTTATTTTATTTTAAATTCAGTATTTTTACTTCGAGTAAAAGTAGTGTTAATTGTTTTTTGACTGAATTTTTTTTTCTACACCTTATACATTATTTTTTCTACCAGGTTTTTGATGGGAATGAGGGGGGGGACTATTGCACAGAAATTTATGACTGGGGGTATCATTGCCTTTTTTACATAGAGAGATTTTGACCAATGAAGTTTTTGTCCTAGAATCCATACAACTACTTACACAGAGAAAAAAGTTTACTCATATTTAATGGGTCAACAATTTATGCTTTGAATCAATTTATTACGTGAGTTAGTTGGACTTTATTCATGTTTTCACGTGTGTCAAAACAACTATGACATGGTGTTTCACCAAACATAGTTAATTCAAATCATTTTATGGATTGAATCAACTTACTATGAGAGTTAGAGTTACATTTTGGGAGTTTGAACATATGTTAAAACAACTAGGACATAGTGTGTTGAAGTAACTCACAAAGACTGTTAATCCAATGTATTCTGCAGTGTATGAATTAACTTACTGTGAAAGTTGGCGCTACTTTTTTGTAATTTTAGGTGTGAGTTAAAACAACTATGACATAGTGTGATAAAGTAACCCACAAAGACTGTTAATCCAATGTATTCTGCAGTGTATGAATTAACTTACTGTGAAAGTTGGCGCTACTTTTTTTGTAATTTTAGGTGTGAGTTAAAACAACTATGACATAGTGTGATAAAGTAACCCACAAAGACTGTTAATCCTATGTATCTGATGTTTAAATTAACTTACTATGAGAGTTGGCGCTACTTTTTTAAGTTTAGGTGTGAGTTAAATTAAATGAGTATGTGGCAACTTATGCTTTCCTCAAAGCCAATTAATCGGTTGACACTTTACAGTTCAAATCTTGTTTCAAGTGTGTTACGTGTTGAATGTGAACGCTCCTCAATACCATTTTAGTTCAAGTGCAAACAATAGCGTTATATGCGCTAAATAGTATTATCGCTGCCGATCGATTATTAATTATTAATCAATTCCATTAATACATTGATAAATGCCTGCCTAAATATTCTAAAAAAAAAATGTGATTGATAGGGTGGCGGTTAGGTAGTTATTTGAAGAGCTGATCATCAGTATACAACTTTTCATAATAATAAATTTTGATTACTGCCTTCCAGTTTGTAAACTGATGTCCAAACTAATTTTCCTAGATTATTATATGTTAACTTATTTAAGCATCCTACCTACCTAGCTGTTTTTTTCAGAGTCAATACTCAATACCTTCTACATAGGCTAGACAGTTATTGCGCTGTCCTTAGATAGGGTAAGTTCCAAATTATCAGGTGATTTCACATTTTCGGTCACGTATGAAATATAGTATATAGCTACCTAATAGTTTATTGAAATGAAAGTTGATTATTTATATTATATAGTTTTTCTTAGGCGACCGAAAATGTGGAACCGTCCGATAATTCGGAACTTATCCTAGTATCTCAAGTTAAGTATTCTTATAATTTATATATTTCAAAACTAGTTAGTGTACCTATAGGTAGGGTTACACAGGTAAATTCGATTCTTTAATTTCTAATTGCGGCCCTATTAAGAAAGTCTCAAAATCCATTTGAAATTAGTTTAGCTATATATTGAATTGTTCAACATATCAATTTATTATAGGTTCTATTTATTTCACGAGTACCTTGAAGCCATGATGGTTATTAATGTTTCTGAGATAATAGACCGCAGTTAGTTAAAGTGTCGCAATTAACCTACTTGACCCTAGTTTTCTATGACAGGGAGAACTCCATCCGGGGAGCAAATAATGAGAACACCGTCCAGGGATTTGGCAGTGAAAACTCCAACCAGAGGTGAAGCTTTTGATATATTATACTTTTTTGGTATTTAATTAAAGTTTAAATTAAGAGTGTATAATGAACAAAATTATGAGGATTAGCAAGGAGAATCCATTGCATTTATTAGAGCTAAATTTATACAGGTGTAGGTCCTAAGCTCCCTCCCGGTAAAGAGCCCCCCCGGTAAAGAGCCCCCCCAGTAAAGAGCCCCCCCCGGTAAAGAGCCCCCCGGTCATGAGCCCCCTAGGTCAAGAGCCCCCCCGGTCAAGAGCCCCCCCCCCCCTGTCATGAGCCCCCCCCCCCCGGTCACGAGCCCCCCTGTTCTTAAATCCTTATTCTCCTATATTATTTAATCCTTATTGACACTTTTGTAGTTCATTACTTATTATACATAAAAAATATGTAGGTCATTAAACAATCATGAAGTGTGCAGTGCAACAAACTAGCGGATACAACAAACTACATCAGCAACTCTCAGTTATTTCTATCTAAGTAGTTCTTCATTTGTTTAACCAGGTAAATAAGGATTAAAAAAACAGGGAGGGGGGCTCGTGACCGAAGGGGGGGGGAGGGGGGCTTATGACCTAGGTTTAGGGAGACTCATGACCAGGGGGGCTCGTGACCGGGGGGAGGGGGGGCTTATGACCTAGGTTTAGGGAGGCTCATGACCAGGGGGGCTCATTACCGGGGGGGCTCGTGATCGGGGGGGGGGGGGGGCTCGTGACCGTTGGGGCTTTTGACCGTACCCCAATTTATACTACATCTGAAGATTTATAAATAGTTTAACATTTTATATAAATAATTTACCTATATAAAACAATTCTCAATTAATAATTCTCTTCATTTCTTTATTAATATGGTTTTCTATATTTTCTGAATCTACTTTCAGATCTTTATGAAGAATTGATGGAGTAGATCAACGTCATCAACCATCGGAGTCCTCTTCAATTCCTTTGAATGATTCAGGAACAATTATGCTCTGTCAAAGTAAGTATTTGAAAAGGTTAGATGCTTTTTAAATATATATTTGCAATATTATTAGCTCCTACTTTTTCATATGCTTTTAGGGATTCCAGACATGAAAAGAATATCGAAGCTGTCGATATCTCTTCACAAAAGGAAAAAAAGAGTAGGTGATGTTATTGATAATGTATATAAACGATACTATGAATTTATATTATATATATATATTAATATACGAATATCTTATTTCAGGAATTGGCAACATATAGTCGTAACAAACTGTGACAAGGATTCGAATTGTACTTCTAAATAAAAAAATCGAAAACTTAAATGTTTATATTTCGTTTTCAATTTGACCTAGGTAAATTCTATTAGCATACTTCTACATCAGTTCATATGAGTAAGATGAATTGCACTTTAGAAGACAAAGGCTTTATTATTATACATTAAGTTATAGTATAATTGCAGCATATCAAAGATTTATTCTATCAAAATGTGTTTTGTAGTCTAGCCGGGTAATTCAATTTTTCTAGCCAACCTATTTATCACTACGTAAAGTTATTTACGTCATCTAACTACTTATTTATAAACTGACCTGATGAAGTTATTTATTCAATCTAATCTATTAATTTACAACTAATAACCTCATAATAATAATTGATAAATAACCTCATAATAATATGGATTTCCCGTTGAGTTTGAATCTTTTCCATCAAAAACTAATAACCATATATCAATTCATCGGATCGAAAACATTTCAAAAAGCAAAGATTAGTCTTGGTGATCAATTATTTTCTAAAATCAAAATAGTATGCATATCACAGAAGCAAAAGTAGAAAATAAATGAACATGTTAGATTTGGTTGCAGAGAATAAATAGTATAATCTATAATTGATACCGGGACCTAACTCGAGATTATGATTTAATAGAGTAAATATAGTGACTATAAAAGTCATGTAAAAAGTTTGGCTACTGCTAACCTGACCGAGATTTCAACCTACACTAATAGTTGATATACATTTACTTAGTTTACTAGTAGTTGATATAACCAACACGAGATGTTTATATAACCTACACGATTAGTTGATATAACCAACACGAGTAGTTGATATAACCTACACGAGTAGTTGAAGTAACCTGCACGAGTAGTTGGTATAACCTGCACGAGTAGTTGGTATAACCTACACGAGTAATTGATATAACCTACACGAGTAGTTGATGTAACCTACACGAGTAGTTGGTATAGCCTGCACGAGTAGTTGGTATAACCTACACGAGTAGTTGATATAACCTACACGAGTAGTTGGTATAACCTACACGAGTAGTTGATATAACCTACACGAGTAGTTGGTGTAACCTACACGAGTAGTTGATGTAACCTACACGAGTAGTTGGTATAACCTACACGAGTAGTTGGTATAACCTACACGAGTAGTTGATGTAACCTACACGAGTAGTTGGTATAACCTACACGAGTAGTTGGTATAACCTACACGAGTAGTTGGTATAACCTACACGAGTAGTTGGTATAACCTACACGAGTAGTTGATATAATACATAGGAGTGATTGGAGAAACATTCACAAGTAGTTGATGTTACCTTGTTCTGCAGTTGTTATAACCATTATAGATAATTGGTTCAACCATCTCGAATAGTTTTGACTATCACAAGTAGTTGTTGTGACCATCGGGAATTAAAAATATTCAACTCACATATGTGTTGTTTTAACCAACGTCAATTTAACTCATTTTAAATAGTACCTGTAACTCACCACGTAGGTAGGCGCACAGATAAACCATAAAATTTAGTCAAAACAAATCAAATTTGATTTGATTCAACTAATCCTTTCTCTGTGTATATAAGCAAAAAGCAAAAACATTGAATGGGTTGTCTCTGGTAGTCAACCCCCTCCACACTTCTCTCAACCATTGTTGTAAGGGCATATACTGCAGCTTCATGTTGAAAAAGGATTAATATTGAATTGCTCAATATTTAAACTTCGAAATAAATAACCAAATTATGAATATTTGTATTCTTGTATATTAGGATAAAGTTTCAAAAATTGACTACAGCTACCTCTAATTATTGCCCAATTGTCTCAGGATATCGTCTGAGATGTTTCTTCATGAGTGCAAAGTATTTAACAAATGGCCATCTGAAAATAAAACTTCGAGTTTTTATTGTTACCCTAATTAACATTGAAATAGGGGTGGAATTTACCGTGTTGGAATATACCTGGGGTGGAATACACCGGGGTGAAAGATACCGGGGTTGAATATACCGGTGTGGAATTTACCGAGGTGGAATAGATCGGGATGGAATATACCTAGAACCATCTAATTGTTATAACTCATTGATTGTTCTGTATATTACTATTATTATTACACATTCAATTCTTTAAATTCTGATCTGTGGATTTCCATCGGAAACTTGTAATTGAGTTGTACATGTTTTATTATATGTCTGCAGTCTGGTTACCAAATGAATTTTATAACTATCATATTAGTAATGCGCTGAAGCAATCATTCAAACCAAACTACCTGAATACATGTTTGTTACTTCAAACTTGATTAATGCACCTGTTAGATCTCTCATAAGCAATGAACTTCAATGATAATTTTTCAAGTCCTGCAAAAGCAAAGACACTACTCAGAAATCTGAGGAAATGAATTGTTTCTGTCGCACAGAATGCAGTTAGGTACTCCATTTCAAATTTTTGTCTCAATTTTCTTTTCGTGTCTGTCCGATGAATTATTCGGATTATATTCGGTGTCTGTAGCCTTAGAAATCTGCTACATAGTACGGGAACTTTAGGCATGAATATTCTGTAATATCAGATTTTTCTGCGACTTTAAAGCTCGTGCATTTGGTTCTTCAGTACCACATGTATAGGCAGTTGATTAATATATTAGATCTTATATAATGTACACTGAAAGAAAAGTGTACTTAACCGAACCTATATATAGTTTCATACAAACCACAATGTTGGTCATTTTTAAACCATACCACAGCTGTTGTTTGGATCAAACATCATGAATTTATAATGTAATTTTACCTACATGCATGTACTTTATCTTACCTACATCTATCATCATTTTAACTACAGCTGAATGTCTATTTTACCTACATACATGCAATTCAAACCACAAATGTGTTTAAACAGTACCTACATGCTTATTAATTAAACTACAGCTGGCTGTCTATTTTACCAACATGAATGCAATTCAAACCTCATGTAAAAGAATATTTAACTGATAAACTAATCCTTCAAACTACAGTCGCTAAGCAATTTTACCTACATGCATTTTATTTTAGTCACTTGGATAATGTTTACTTTAGCTACACTCAATTACAAAATACTGTAGTAATCAAATTCATAAGAATTAATATATAATACAGAATGAAGATTAACTAATAAATATAGAGTGGTAATACTTCTGTTAAGTTAGTTAAAATAGATACAATATAAATAATTAAATTGAATATTTAGCAAATCTTTTCATATTTATCAAATCATTGTAATAAAACTCAAAATTAATTTATTACATTTAATAAAAAATTAACAATTTCAGAAACACACATTACTTGGTAAACATTAGTAAGAAGAAAATTATTATAGTTTCTCAGAAGCTAGAAAAATTGAAGAATTTACCAATTTATAAATTATTAAACATGAATAAAATATTCAAGAAATATAACATTTCTATTAACTCATTAAATAGATTACTTAATTTGAGATCACATCATCAAAGGAGAAACTGCAACTAGAATATAACTCGAGGATAAAAGAAGAATTTATATATATTGTTATGTTTAAAAGGCACAAATAAAGCTTCCTTGTAGCTCTAAGATTTAAGTACCCAAACAAATAAAAAGTTATTTAATAGTTCATGAGCTGAATTGTTCACAGCTAGCTATTTCTCAAAGTGACTCACCAAATCAGTGACGCATGGAGCTTTCATAACATAACATTGAAAGAATATCGTACAATGATGTTCACAGTAAAGTAAAAAAAATGTTTCAGCACTCCTTGCAATATTTCAAATTCAAAACTTGGAATAGTTTAAAATGCTACATCAATCGCCTTCCAAAAGTGTTGGCACCCAAAACATAATGTCATCAGAGGATACTTGATCAACTTCAGAAGAATTTGAAGATGGGTGGCTGGAATGAGACTAAGAAGGAAGATTTAGCCAAGCTATCCTCTTCAATAGTTAGCCATATGACTGAAAAGAAAATTACAAAGCATCAATTAATGAAGATCTTCCCATTCATAGTTAGTTAGAAGTCAAATAAATAGGTGAAACTTACAGAAACTTACCTCTAAAAGTTAACACCAACATCAGCAGTTGTGGGCCTTAATCTCTTGTTGTGATGATGTTAGCAAAAGTAGGCAAGCCAACCCAAAAGTTTTCATTAGAATGTCTCTGGTGTCTGCAAAAAATATGGAATTAGGAAATTGTTGAGAATAGTTGGTACAATTGAGAGGTTAAGGCTAATTACTGACTAGCTATGTAGCAATGATTAGCAAAAAAAAACTAAAATTCACAATGAATATAATGATAATTGACTAAATTGTTAAAATAATCATCCTCAAGAGATATAACAGTCTTAGAACATATTTCCTTTATCCAATGGACTTCTCTGAATTGAAAGCAGAGAATTAATATAATTGAATGAGAAAAATAATCAATTAGCTATCACGCAGCTATTGATGACAACATAGAATTAAATGTAAAGAAGTAGTACTAGCTACTGAATTTCAATCACTTTGTAGCTACTGTAGCCAAAATTTCATGTCATATTACTCTGAAAAAGAGCCATATGAAAATCATGGTATCTATAAAAAGTTAAAATTCTATAGAAGCAGTGGGAGATTCTGAAATTTAGGTTGATTTCAGAGAGCATTTTAGTCCCAATTAATTAAATTGTTACCAAGAGACAGAAAGTAACTATTTCAAATCAAATCTGCTAAATATTATTATTTTTAAATATTTTCTGTGCAAAAAATACTTATTTTCTTCAATTTAAATTTATTTTGTTGAAAACAAAATGCAAAATAGAGAATTCTAGAACAATTTTCAGTAGTCTGGTGTTTAAATTAAAATATTTGATAGTAAAGAATACACTATTTAAAAATCTATATGACATACAGGTTACAGTTGAATGTAATAAATGCACTGGATTTTAAAAATCCCATTAACTGATCATCATATATCAAAGTCCATAGAAACTGATCTCAAAAAAATCTATTTTGATTATTGTTCTCAACTTCTCATTGAAATAAAAGTAAAAGAAACCTAAAGATAATTTTCACAGACAAGGATCAAAAATATTCCATATTCTACAGACTGCCAACAGAACAATTAAGTCATCAGAGATAATTATGAAATTTAGAAAATAATTATTAGTCTGTAAGTGGTGCACAGAACTAGGTACTCTAACTTTAAAAAAAAAATTCTTGAAAAAGCCAGCAAACAAATTAATTCAATTGGTTACTCTTCCATGCACTAGGTAACTGACTAACATTATTTATTTATCAATTTTCCCTCACAATATTAAAGGCAAAATAGTGATATATAAAGAATATTAATTTATGAGAAAAGAAATAACAACCAAGTTTACCATCAAATACAATCTGGGAGAACTGGTGAAAAAATTGGAGAGTTCATGGACCACATAATTTTACTTGGACATCAGTCTGTATTTTAACATTATCTGTGCAAACAGCTATTGATTTCTTCCCTTATATAGGTACATGTATTTTTCTTAGAAGAGAAGGAAAACATAGAGGATTTCTTGGAAAACACTTATCCAGTTTCTGCAATCTGGCCAGGGCAGAGAGTCAGAAAATAAGAGTGACACCAGACACTGTGGCAGACAGTCTGACAGAGACTTCAAAAAGTTTACACCAATATATTATATTGTAATTAGGATTATATTACATACAAGCACCCTAGAAGTAGAGGCTTGAGCAAACTAAAGATTATAGTCAGCTGCCTAAAGGCTATGCTGCAAGGTATTGGAGATTCTGCCTTGGACCTTTTCCTATTATAAATAGGTAGGCTGATTTTCTATTTTTCAGAATGAATTGATCACAGAAAACTATTCTAGCCTATTTTATGTTCTGATATATATAGCTATTACTATAAATTTAAGCACTGGACATAGCTGAAATTAAATTAAGGTTACTACCAAATTACACACCTACCTTCTTTGATAGTTCACTGAAACTGACGCTCCACTCCAGTTTCCCGCCTGATTTACATTAAATTTACATACATGTGATTAATAATTTCATAGTAATACTCTAACTACATAGACGACGGTTATATATACTGACAAAGGAAAATAATTTACCCACATGCAAGTTTAATTTTGATTTGTATTGTAGGTAAGGTGAACTGACATAGATGATGCGTATTTCTAACCACAGAAATATAAAATTTTACCTACATTTTGTGCGTTTATACTGACTAGAGAATTGAACCACATGCTGTAGTTCATCTACACATAGCACATTACTGGAATTAACTACTTTAGCGTATAACTAACCCACAATGAGTTAAACTACAGTGTGTTGTTTGATGTCCTAAAATTATTTCTCTCAGTGTATAGCTTCTGCAGAAATGTGCACAGCACAAACTTCAGTCAACAATGTACATTGCAGTTCATTTAAGTATAAAGGGAAGTATTTCTTTGTTATCACAATGAAGGTAATAGTATGTGTATTTGATTAATGATGTGCGACATTCATAATTTAAAGTATTTAGAGTAATAGAAAAAGATATATGAACAAAGAAACAATATTCGATATTATCAAATATGTTGGTAAATAATATCACAATCTTACACCATTTCCAATTTAAATATAAATGATTGTCACAGAATAATATGAATTTGATAAAAATACTACTTCTAAACGGAACTATATTTCCATGATATTTTTTTTTCCTTTCAAGTATCTCTTCCAATCTATTTCAGTTTCTATAAATTTAAAGATGCAAATCACTCTAAGTCAATTGTGTTAGAAGTCATACCCATTTGAAGATCTGTATTTTTAAGAGAAATTAAATGAAATCTGATAAGCCGATTGATTGGAATGAATAATTCGCTGTCCATTGATTTTAACTCTATTGAGCTTCAAGTGTATTTCCAAAGAACACTTTATATCTTTCATGTCATTCCAATAAATTTATCTGCCTTTCTTGACTCTACTCCTACATATATACCAAATATATTTTCGTTTATAAAAATGAAAAAATATTTACGTATTGGCGTAAATCACGTAAATTAGGAAACTAATTGTAAAGTGAGTTTCACTTTTGCCAAATTGATTTTCACTTCTGCCAATTCATTTTCATTTGTGCCAAATTGACTTGGAAAAGGTATAGCTGGTAATTGTTTATTTCATCATTATTCCTTCAATTGATCTTACAAAGTTTATAGTCTCCATATTGTTAATCGGTAATCGAATTCTTTAAGTTTTATCATCTGCTAATAATCTTCAATAGAATAAAAGTGACTTTCTCGAGCCTCTATAATCAATAATAGTCTTTGTAAGCTCAAAAGATGACATTCAATTCAAGTTGTTAAATATCTACCAACCGATTACTCATTTGCGATTTATAACATATATGAAGCAAGATGTGATGGAGTTCCACAGGGTAATGTATTTGGGGCTCTACTTTTCATCTTGATCCCTAGTGGTAAACACATGAGGTGTCTGAGTCGCTCTGTATCTCTCTATCTTCAGTGAACGTTTCCTAGCTCTAGTTTTGGAATATAGTGTTGTGTCTAACCTGAGAAGTAATCGTGCAGATACCTAAAATTGTGCTGACAGTGGATGTAATTTTGTAATGCCACGTCCTAAAAAGAGCTCATCGAATATGTCTAACACTGACGGCAATGACAACGAAGAACCTGTCACACTAAGTGATTTGTCATCTAAATTAGACACTATTTTACAGCAGATGGAGTCAATGGAAACTAGGCTTGAGCAGTACGACTCTGAAAACAAAAAACTGAAGCAAACTATTGTTACATTGGAAGACCGCATCGAGAGTCTGGAAACTGTTCACCGTAATAGCAATTTAATCTTATCTGGTCACTCTCTGGAGGTGATGCCTAAAGATGGAGACTGTACTCAAGCTGTAGTCGACCTGCTTAAACGTAGTTTAAAATATAAGCTGCGTGTTGAACATGTTGTAGCTGCATATCGGCTGGGCTCGAAACCTTTGAATCATACCACTGACCGAAGAAACGTTATGCTGAAACTTCGAGAAACTGAGGTCAAGAAAGATCTCCTATCTGCATGTAGGTCAGCGAAACCTGCTGATCTTTATGCCAATGACGATCTCACTCCATTGAAGAGTTCTATTCTCTATGGATTGAGACAAGCTCGCAAACGGTTTCCGGAGAAGGTAAATGCCTGCGGTTCACGTGACGGAAGGGTTTACGTGTTCATTAAGCCACCTAATCCTGCAGCTCGTCCTCAGAAGGTCTTCGTGAACAGCTTACAGCGAATGGATGAACTGTGCAGTCAATCTTTTGGAGTTTCTGCCGATGAGTTGATGAGTAAAAGTCTTAGGAGGTGACTCTCCAATGTGCTGTTCACTTTTTTATGTGGAGTAACTTGTTTTACTCTATATAATGTTCCAGAACTTTTTGGTATGCAAGGGAAATCTCATCGCTTGTTCAAGGAGAGTAACTTGGTAATGTTTCGTGCTAAATTCATTTTATCATGTGCAGTCACATACATTGTTAAGCAATGTATGGAGAACTGCTTCTTTCTATTACTTATTTCGTGCAAACTTGTGTATGTCCTATCATACACACTGATTTGCGTGAACGCTTTCCATAGACATATTTATGTTTATTTACACATCTATATGTGCATAACATTGGTATATTATTACAATTTTAGAGACCACATTTTTTACTCTGTTATTCTCTATACCTATAACTGTTTACTTTACTTTATTACTTTATTTTTGCCTCATTTGACTAGTTTCAAAATTTCTTACACCGGCTTGGACGGTAACTGTGAATTTACCCTACTACCAGCACCTTATGTGTTCACTCTCAGTGCGAATTGTGCCTGTCTGAATGAAGATAACTGTTTATCTAATTTTCGTTTTGTAGGAAGTAGATACATATTTTTTACAGTGTATGGAGTGATTTTTTTTAAATTATTTTCACCATCTTGAGCGGTGACATGTCAATTGACCTTATAAGTTGTACCATTGAATGTTTTATTCGCAGTTCATGTGGTGGAATTTTTACATTTGAAGGTTTCTCGGAGTTGAACGATAACATGTCAATTTACATAAGTATTTCTGCCTCAACTACCTTGCCTTGTCACCAACATTTTCTAAATGTCTATTCACTGGTTACATTTATTACTTGTTTGTTGTTGCTTAAATATTATTATTATGATGGGTACTAATGGTTTTATTTTCGATCGGATAGACCCCGATGATAACCTGTTAAGTGAGATGTTTCAATCTATGAATATACAGAATCAATCAAGATATTATACTCTTGATGAATTTAATAATGCTTTTTCTGATTGTAGTAAATATTTTTCTCTGTGTAATTTTAATATTCGTAGTTTCAATTGTAACAGTGAGTCATTTATTTCACATGTGAGTGCTCTTTGTATAGAATTTGATGTATTTGTACTAACTGAGACTAGATTTTCCAATGTATTAAAAAGAGACTTAGATGGTTACACCGCTCACCACTCAGTGAGAATTAACGGTGGTGGGGGCGGAGTGTCGGTGTACTGTGTAGGACAATTACTAACTAAGAGAATTGATAATTTGTGCATTGTGGATCAGCATATTGAATCGTGTGTTGTAAAGGTTGAGATAGGACGACGAATTGTATATCTTGTTGCTATTTATAGACCTCCTCAGGGCAATATTGAGTGTTTCATGGATAATTTGCAGTTTATTATGAGTTATTTAGATGGATGTAGGAATGAGGTTATTATTACTGGTGATATAAATATTGATATATTGAACTATGAAAATGCTGGTGCTGCTGTTAGAAGTATGGTGTATTATCTTTATTCTCTAAATTTTTTCACAGCGATAACCAAACCAACTAGATTTCCCTCTGGTGATCAACATGGTAACCCTTCCTTATTACATCACATATGGTACAATAGATTTAATGAGCACCAGAGCGGTATATTATTATTCAATTCCACAGATCATGAGCCAACATTCCTAATATTAAAAAAATATTTTGGTAAATTGCGATGAGTTAGTCAAGACTGATTTTCGCGTTCACTCTGAGGATAACATTAACTTTTTTGTCTTTGAATGCAATAAGTTGAATTTTCAATTTGTTGCAGATGATGTTGATCTGCTAATTATGCAGTTTGATAACACTATAAATGATCTCTACCGTAACTGTTTCCCACTGAAAGTAAAATATGTTTCACGAAAAAGACTAAGTAAGCCCTGGCTAACATCTTCATTATTTAATCAAATAAAAACTAGATCTAGGTATTATAAGATGTATAAACTGGGAACCATTTCAGAGACGTTTTATAAGCGGTTTAAGAATAATCTAACTAATGTTATTAGGAATGAAAAGAGAAATTATTATCGTAATGCTTTTTCACGAAGTGATAATAACATGAAATCAACTTGGAATTTAATAAACGGTCTTATTAAGGACGGTAAATCTGGTGAAACTATTAAGAGGATGGTAATTGATGGTGTTGAAACTGTGGATAAGTTGTGCATTGCGGAGAAATTCAATGAATATTTTAGTGAGGTAGCTCTTAGACTACAACGTAATATTCCTGATTCTGAGCGTGATCCTTTAGACAGTATAAATTTTGATATTCCCAATTCTATGTTTGTCCATTCCGTTTCTGTACCTGAGATTATTACCATTGTTGGTAATTTGAAGAACTCTTCATATGGCTTGAATGTTATACCTACTAAAATATTGAAACTGGTTATTAGTTGTCTCGCTGTGCCTGTTTGCCATATTGTTAATGTGTCTATTAATACTGGTAAATTTCCTGGTCCTTTGAAAAATGCCACTGTTGTACCTATTCACAAATCAGGTGATATTTCCGATATATGTAATTATAGACCCATATCTGTTTTGCCTTTGTTGAGTAAAATATTTGAAAAGTGCTTACATGCGAGAATTATGAGTTACCTAAATAAATATAAAATTATCAGTAAAGAGCAATTTGGTTTTATGAAGGGTAAGAGTACAAGTGATGCTATTGTTAATTGTACTGAATATATATATGGTGAATTGAATAGGAAAAATCATGCTCTTGGCATATTTATTGATCTACGTAAGGCATTTGATACGGTACCTCATGATTTACTCCTTCGTAAGCTATATCGATATGGTTTCCGTGGTCTGGTGTTTCAGTGGTTAAGTAGCTACCTTTCGAATAGAACCCAAAGAGTTCGTGTATGTGGAGTGGAGTCTGTATGTAGACCTGTTACGTGTGGGGTGCCACAGGGGAGTGTGTTGGGTCCTATTCTCTTCTTATTGTTCATTAATGATATGCCCAGTTTGTCTAATTCATCCAATTATACCTTATTTGCAGATGACACAACTCTTACCTGTGGCGCTCCCAGTTACCATGAATTGATTCATAAGGCAAATGGTGAACTTTCTGCATTGTATAGGTGGACATTGGATAATAAACTTTCTGTTAATGCTGATAAAACTTCATCTTTATTATTTACAAATAGGCTTAATGACATTGAATCACCTTTGCTGTTATCTATTAATGAAAATCCTATTTATTGTGAAACTAATGTTAAGTTCCTAGGTGTGTATTTGGACCACAAACTGGATTTTTCTAATCATGTCCATTACCTATGTAATAAATTATCTAAAACTGCAGGATTACTATATAGAATTAATGACGTTGTTCCTGTAAATGTAATGATTAAGTTGTATTATAGTCTTGTGTATCCCTATCTATTGTACGGTATTTTAGTTTGGGGTGGTACGGCAGAGGTTCACTTAAAGCCACTTGTACTGTTACAAAAACGAATAATTAGAATCGTATCGAAAGCTGAATACCTCCAAAGTACCAACCCATTGTTCCACAGAAATAGTATTTTAAAGCTACATGATATTTATCTTCTTCAGCTAGGTATTCACATGTTCAAATTGAAGCTGGATAATAACATAGTGTACCCTAATCATGACTACGAAACAAGGTCTAGAAGCTTGGCTGTTCCCACATTTCAGAGGCTCACGCAATGTAGAAAATCGATTTCGTTCTGTGGTCCGCATTTTTGGAATTTGATACCTGAGCATATAAGAAATTGTAGTTCTATTTTATCTTTTAAGTATAAATATAAATGCTATCTTGTGGAAATGTATAATGCATAGGTTTTTTTTTGTGATGATTCTTTCTTTTCTTTTTCCGTCTTCCCCTTTTCTTTTTCCTCATCCTTATGCCCGAAAAGTAATTTATTACTTAAATAAGGGCTTGAATATATTTTAAACTTGGATCTGGATATAGATCCTAATTTATTGCTTGATTTGATTTTTTGTTTGTAACAAAAATACTTATGTAAACACTGTTCATTTCTGTATATTATTATTCAATAAAGGTTTATTTTATTTTTATTTATTTATTATATACTTTTTACCTTATTTTGTCAATTATTAACATACTTTTTGGGTTCGGTGATACATATGTTCAATTTCGCAACCAAAAATTCAGTATCAAATATAGTGCAACTAACTTGATGATAGATATTTGTGGGCTGAGTCATGTTAAATTGTAATGTACATCTTTGATAAAGTAGAAAATCCTTGCAAACCTGAAATTATTGTATTACACATCAGTTACACATACATAATTCATTTTCTACATAGTTAGTTTCTTTTCTAAATAATGATAAGCTGTATATATTTACAGAACTATATTGTTTCATCATCCTTAGGAAACTGGTAATTTATCTATTTGCCTCATTTCTTTTCTCCCACAATTTGAGGGTTAATTCCCTATAAATTGCAGCTGGCGCCAACTAATTAGATTCTTGTTATCTCATTCAAAGACTTAACGTAGTTAGGGAGAGAATGAGTAATTTTGGATGCTTATTAGAATTTATTTTTCAGAACTGTTCTTGTTGGGTGAAATGCTGCGTATATTAGATGTTATAAATATATATATTTCGCTGATAGTCTTATTGATTTTAATTAAAATGCTTCTAAATAGGTTAAGCTTTCTCTTTGGTTTTAATTCTGTTCAATTAGATCACGATAAAAATCTTGTTAATGGAAATTGATATAGTGAATTGCTATGGAAAAACAAAATTTTAATCAATTGTGTAAGGATTATTCCAATCAACTGAAAATAGGACATTTTCTTTTAAATCTGTCATATTTTAGGTCAAAGGTCAGTCCGTTGTACAAAGTACTGAAGCTATTGTCCTAATTTCCAATATTTCCTACACATTTGTTTCTTATTTTCTGTCAATTCTTTTCTATCGCCAATTTGGTGCAAAGTAAACTATAGGGCCAGTTAAGAAAATGGAACACCTTCATTTTTATTGGATTTCCCGCACTATCGAATGTTCAACCAACAACAGAAATGGTTATTTAAAATAATTTCGATACAAAATATTGGAGAATTACTTATCTGAAATAGAATTTCTTGTATGGTAAACCTTACTTTATATATGTGACCATTATTATTATATTATATATTTGTATTATATGTATGTATTTAGTATTATACGTTATTAATTCTTTGAAATGGTATTTTTCTTTCTTACTAAGTAAGTACTATAGTACTCTTTAAGATATCATAATAAATGTATATTTTATAGTTGAGTGTAAGATATAGCTAAAATATAGCTAAGCCATATAAATCAATAGCTCTACATCAATAGCAATTGCTTATCTTGAATTGTTTTTTTTTCCTGAAAAATATGAAAAAATATATATGGTATAAAAATTTCAGCTAACCATCCCATTCATGGTTTTCATTAATAACATATTTATGACAGATTTGACTGCCAAAATGTATTGACTGAAAATTATTTAGTTGAACATTTAACGGTTCAAAGACATTTTTTATCACGCCTAACTACATAAAAAGTTGTTGATATAATGTTAGTCATATAAATATATTAAATGAAGAACCTAAAACTAGTGATTGCTATTGAAATAATAAATTCGATTATAATTGTGTAGATTTAAATTATTGCTTTGCATAAGATCTCATTAATCAACTGAAGGTAAAAGAGCATCAAACTTCTCTATCAAGGTATGTAACTCAATGCCTTACTAGTAATAATTTAGAGTACCTGTATACTCTTATAGCTCATCTCCAATTGTCTTTCATCCTGTCGAATAGGTAGTAATATCATTCACTCGAAAGCTCTTCAGGACTAACTTCCTTCTAACTTACATTATCTGTAGTTATGGTTGAGAACTGCCAATAATGCATTCCAATTGCTCTAGCTAACTGACTAAGGTCTGATGCTACGGAGAGCAAATGAAGCTGATGTAGACATCTAGATTGAGCACAAGTTTCACTGTATTGAATTGACCTCATAAGTCTACCATAAATGACTGAGAGTAATTTTGAAGCATTGACCGTCAATTGGGCTTAGAGTATTAGGTCCGACACTTTGGCTAGCTGAAGAAAATTGGGCCCGTTGTTAAATGGACACAGGAAAATTGGACCTCAAAACAATAGTGGCCAGGTCAAATGGGCCCCAAGAGATTAAGCCTCATATAACTATTTTTTTTTGTGAGAAAATAATAATTTCACGAGCAATTAGATATTTTACGAGCAATTAATGGTTTCGCGAGCAAATCCAGCTATTTCGACAATGGTTACCTACTGCGAAAAAAAAAATCCATTTACCATATCTTGAGTCTATTTTCTTTACTATATTGCTCTGTAGAAATTGAAACATTTTTTTTTAGATTGACTTATATGACGATCATGCATATCGTTAATGTTTTTAGTTATGTTGTACATATTTTTTTCAAAGATTTACTTGAATTCAGTTTATTATGTATGAGCATTCTAAAAAAATTGTTTTACCTTTTTCTTTAGCTATTGCGTATTCCTCCTGATGGTGTCTGTGAAGAGGAATGGCATCCCAATTGGGCCCCGAACGGTTGTAATTTGGATTGTATAATGTGAAGCTTTTTGCAATGATTACAGGCAGTCTGAAATATAGATTCAATTTGGACATATATATTGGGAGATATTATCATCTTAAATATATGCCCTAGAAGCTAATGGTCGCTTAAAGGCCAAAGTGCCATAATGTGCTTCATTTTATTTTGGTTGTGAAATATATTAAATATATGATCCCGGAGCTCTTAACTCATTGATCAAATTGTACGGGAACATTTTATTAAATAAATATATATAGAAATAATACAGAAATTACAGAGTTAATTTATATGGATGGAAATATGTCTTATCCATAATTGTTTGAAACAATTTGAGACCGAACAATTTGAAGAAATTTATTCAAGAATACAATAAAAAAAAATACACAAGTAATTGTAGCGACAGTTTAACCCTACCTAAAATCATCTATCATCTGCCTATCCTGACTATCGGTTAGGAGATATATTATGTGAAGTAAGAGAGGTCCTATAAATTCACCAACAATTAAATTATTTAAAGTTATTATACCAATTAATAGAAAATATTCATCAGTCACTTTAATTCTTTGGCAAATAATTACTCTTTGGTTTCATTGGAAAGAGATAATCTGAAAAGTTATTGGAGTCAACTTTACCTACTATCGAAAATCGAACACTATCTACTTATGAGAAACACCGAATTTCCAGCTGAATTAACTGATATATAATGAGTGATTATTAGTTTTTCTTTCTTAATGAAGAAGATAAATTTAATATAATTATTTTGTAATTTGTAGCACAGTATCCCCTGAACTATTTAGAGTAGTAGCAGTGATTTGTAAATTAGATTATTTTTATTGCTGTACAAGCCAGTTTATTTATCATAGAATTTTTTGGGTAATAAAATAAAAATTTTCCACTATTTTATTTAACTGAAAAATCTCTTGGATATAATACAATTATTATGAAAATTTACAACTTCTGTATAAATTTGGTGTTGTTTAGTTGATTTCTTCATCAAAACATCAATCTCCATCTGGAATCAAAGTCACAACATACTCCATTATTCGTTGCTCGATGGAACATTCAGAAGAAGACTCTGGCTTGTTTATGTGATTTTGATGCTATGGAATATCGTGACTGAAATAACTTCTCTCAACCGGAAGATTTACGGGGTTTGGGAGACTTTATTTGGATATTTGCGATCAAAATATTCACATTCCTTATTTTTAAATATTTTCTGTCTTTTGAGTCTAAATCGTAAAGGTCCTAGTACAATTTATTCCAACTCAAACATTCAAGGATTGAATATATTAATTTGTATTTCTGTTTAGGGAATTCATAATTCAACTTTTTTTTATTCACGTATCAACATTTATATAATGTTCAAATTAAAGAAAAAATAGATAGAATCTAAAATTCAATAAAAAATGATTAACTATGAAGAAAAATGTTAGAACTTGAAAATATAATTTAAATCCATGGCTGTATTAAGCAGCGTTCACACGACAAATATTTTTGACACTATTTTTATTGATAATATTAGATATTGACAATATCACGATCGCACGATCAATAATGTACTCTCAATATTTCCATCAGTAGTTGCTCTGACTTGACAAGGACGAGGTCTAAACGATCATTATAGTACTTTCTGTCAATCCATGAATGCTCAAAATTTATGAGATTTTTGAGCACTTTCGATCGAATCAATATTCTCATCAGTTCATCAGTACCCTGTTCAGACGATCAATATATTGATACAATTAGTAAATATTGCCAATAATGTTAATCGTGTGAACCTGGCCTTCAGAAAAACTACAATGAACATAAATAGGTTTATTTATTCATTTTTTCTACATTATTTGAATGAAGTAATAATCACAAATGATACAAATTCAAATAAATTGTACAGTGTTTACATTGACCATAAGTTCCTCATCTTGAAAATCCCCATTGTCTTTCTTCTTTTCATTTTCTAAAGCAGATGAGACTTTTCCCATTGGGAGTATCATCTGCCATTTCATGAGTTCGATGAGATTTTAACCTTCGCAATGTGTTTTGACTTTCATATTCTTTTACACCAACCAATTCAATTTACAATAAACGATACAAGGGATTCCAGTCAAATCTCTTAGCCAAATTACATTACAGGTATAGTCTTTGGAATCTTTACATTGGTTGCAAAGATAACACAGTTTAAACCAGATTATCAATATTAGATTTTCAATATTTAGAGAATGAGTTAATTTTCAGGTGCAGTGAGGAGTTTGTATTGTAAAGAATTTGTTTATCATCTCGGTCCTGACGGCTAGAATTATCAAATCCATTTAAATATACAAAAATACTTTAAAAATTACAACCAAACCTATGGGTTAAAGAATGGCAGAACAAATTATATTTTCTAACATAATGAAATAAGCAAATATGCCAATATGAGATAGGATATTGGCCTATTTTCACTACACTAATTTACCATTGAAGACTCACCTAATCATAAAATTGCCTTCCAAACCCTAAAGAACTCATTTACCAAACTGCTGCCACACACGCACTTTTGGTTAGATAAATAGAGTATAATTTATTTACGAAATGGTATATTGCACTAATTTAATCGATAAATAATTAGTTAGTATTAATACGGTAATTGCTAATACACTTTAATTACAAAAAAGTATGTGTTCCAGTCATAAAAACTCTATATTTAATTGACAGAGTGCAGATACACCGTTAATCAAGTACATTTTCTAATTAAAAAGCATGATATCTATAAATTATTCGAGAAAAAAAGAGCCGTTCTTTCTTTTACCTCCCGGTATTTTGTCTCCAATAAATTTGATTCCTATTATTTTGATAACCGGTAATTTAACTCCTAATCAATATTGTATACTGTCAAATTGGTAAAGCAATGTAAAAACATTTAACAATATTAGACAATTCTTGGACAATTCTTGCTTTAGAATATTTTTATTGACTTTTAGGTGGGTTAAAGAAACAAAGAAAATAACGAGATTTTACTTATTTTCCAATATTGCAAAATTATTGATATCAATGCTTCTTCAAAATGAAGCGAATCTTATTTAATTTCTATTTTGAAAATTCATATGCTAAAAAAGTCATTACAGTTTGCATTTGGGTTATAAATAATAGTCCATCATCTTAGATTCAAAGTATCGGGAGTCAAATTACCTGGAATCAAATAAATTGGAGACAAATTATCGACCACTGGTAGAGGGTACATTCTTGACAAGATGTTTCGATACCACAATTTTCATAAATGTTATTATTATCAGTAAGAAACATTATCATTTCATCCTTTTGTTCATTTATAGATAAGGAAATCTGTTCTTGTGAACCTATTAACACTTCAAAATTCATCTATTTATATATCAATAACCATTTTGTAATATTAGTACAGAAAATTCATTGTAAAACAATTGCACGGTAACTGATACTTACAACTTAATAATTAAGGTGTTAATAAAAACTGCTACTTCAGAAATAAGGAGTTAAATGTGAACTAAATTGTAATTTATTGTCATTAGTAAAAGTGTAGACTATAGTGCGGTGATGGATATGAAATAATTTTAGCATTAATATTCAAGTATTTATCACATTATAAAAATTATTTGATGTTCATCTTTATCCAAATCCTTATTATAACTTACTCCAAATAAATACTTAATTTGTTATTTCTTTCTTCACTCTACGCATTTTAATTTTTTGGAGCCTCACAATCGGGAGGAATTTGAACAAATTAATTTATTTGGAGTGTTGTCATATCCGTATAGTTTATACCCACGAGGTTTTTTTCTCCCTTATCTGCAAACAAATGGCAACTCTGACTATTATCACTTTGCAAAAAAGCAAACCAAATGTAAGCTCTATTTATCATTCTCACTTTCTAGTCGAACAGTTCGAATCAATGCATTTCTTATTCTATAGAAATTGTTTATTTTCAGTTATCCATGGTTAAAAGATTCTTATGTGTATAATTGGTGGAAAAATAACTCCATCTACTTCATATAAATAGAGGTAGGTTCTTGAAATAATAGAAAATGGGGTGAAAAATGAAAATCAATCAATACAAACGATGAAAAGTTACTGTATTTATTTACTATAATTTTCTCTGATATACCGATAAACCTCAGTTAAATGATTAAATATTGTAATTAAATATTATAAATTATATCAAACTGATCAAACATCATTAGTCTGTCATAGTAAATTCAAATAACTTCAATTATTTGATTATTGAATATAAAAAGATCATCTAGTAGGAGAAAGATACCAAAAAATATTATACATCATGTTCTAAATTTTCTAGTTGATAGTGTACGTCTCTGGTCTTTTATTCCCTGCCAAATAAAAATAATAATTTCCTCGTGACATCAAATGCGCCTACAAAACCAATTCCATTAAACAAACAACCTTGTGTTCGAGGAGAAAAAAGCTAACATAATTAACATTCGATCAGTTCCAAATGGTATTGAGCAAACACTCCTAGATCGAAACTTTGCACTGGCGGCACCTGTGAGAAAACAGTAATAAAAAGGACTTAAAATAACAGTCATGAAGTACACAAAGACAGAGTATTATTTTTATACTATATTCACCATTTAGTAAAGTACTTATTTTTTTTACTAGATACATTAATAGCTCCTCATAAAAGATTATTATATGCAATCAGTATTACTATATTCTACTGCTCTTAGTACATTACCCGTTATTTTTTTATAAGTGCATTTCCCGTTCTGGTGATCTGGGCAGTGTTCAGAGTTTGGTTCAAGTCCTTTTAATTGGATGGTGTTTTATGATTTGGAAGAGTCTGGTGATTTGGTCACTATTCGGTGATTGGGAAAGGTCCAGTGATGTGGGTAGTGTTTGGTGATTGGGTAAAGTCTGATGATTTGGTTACTATTCGGTGAATGAGAGAGGTCCAGTGATTTGGATAGTGTACGGTGATTCGGAAAAGTCCGATAATTTAGGTCATGTTCGGTGATTGAATACTGTTTGATGATTGGGTTAAGTCCTGTGTTTTAGGCAATATTCATTGAACGGGTGGTGTTCTGTGATTGGCTAAAATTTAGTGATGGAGTAAAGCTGATAATTTGGATCGGGTTTGTTGATTGTATAGTGTTCGAATATTGGGTAAATCTCCATGATTTGGGTAATGTTCAGTAATTGGGTAAAGTTCGGTGATTTGGTAGTGTTCACTAATTGGGTAGTATTTGGTGATTGGGTAAAGTCCATCGATTTGGGTAGTGATCGTTGATTGAGTAGAGTTATTATAGTATGAACATTTTTAATATATATATATATATTTTTATACACATGCAAACAGAGAGAGACAGGCACGGCTATTATTATTTTACAGATAACAACAGATAAATTATTCATTACTATCTAATTTAGTTTCAGAAAAGTGATTTGAAACTCCAAAGACAATAATATCTTCACTTAGTTGGATCTGAGCCAAAAAAGAGAAGAACAGTTATGGACTTCGACAAATTCGAATCCATTATATTGTTATTATTCGCTTTCATTGCATTTGTGTCGCCATTCACCCGTTCAGCGATGAAAAGAACAACGGATGTCATATTCACTGATGATAGTAACAAGACAACGGGGTAGAGAAGGTCACGAGATCAGAGCATGTATTCTTTATTTCACATATAGATGCGTAAGATTCTGCAATTAAATATTTACAATCAATTTCTTTATTAAAACATCTAAAATAACAATAAAACTTCATACTTGACTGCATAAAATATTAAAACCAGAACTATTTCAAATTACCGTCAATTCAGTACGCTCTTCAACCCGTTTTAGACATTAGAAATCCTGTCATCGGTTTGAGAATAGTGTCGTTACTCAATTCCCGCTAGACTTCAGCAAATATATACTGCTCATAGACTACCAGCTCTAGGAGCTGTTATAACATGCCTTCCACAAAGAAATAAATGCTCCTTGGCTGTTACAGTTTCAAACATACGCTATCTCAATCCACTAATTCCCGCATATTTAGACACCAATTTTAATAATTTACCACTGCCTCTACTTTGAATCCTCAAAACCAATATTTCTCTCGTCACCACCAGTTCAACAATAAAAATTTGCTATCAAATTATCAAAATGTATCACTAACTCAAAATAGTTTTCTAAGGTAAACCACCTACTCAGGGCTAAAACCGTACATTTGGACGGAACAGATAGTGTTACAATATATTTATGAACAAATATTTTTTGATAACAAGGAACTATACGTACACTTCACATTCCTTTTCCAATAATTGATGACCGAAGTTGCATGCATTTGTGCTATTAACATATATAGGAATAGAATCAACAACTCTTTTTCAACAGTAAATGTGAAAATACATGAATATATTTAATGTTATTAAATTTTCGAATAAGTATATAAGAGATTTTGTTCATTGACATGACTGATATAAATGTATTTAAACTCAGAAGATTAACATTTAACTTCTCACCACTAACAAACTTGATATTTATGATCTGGGAGTTTCAAACTCTACTTTAGGGAGATTAACTGCCGTGAGAGATAACACTTTGTCAAGAGCTGCGACTATAAATACCTTGTGAATGAACAGTAAATACTTGCTGCTGAAAGTCACAACTTGGAGGACAGAAGAGGAACTGTGATTAGTGGGCTAAATTCTTGGCTCTGAATATAGTTATTGAAAAACGTATTTTTTCTATTCAAAATCTTTTCAATAAATTCCAACATTATTATTGAAAAGATTTTGTCATATTATAATTTTATTAACTTGGTCACATTAAGTCAGGTTAATAAAATACCTAAAATGAGTTAACTATAATTAGAATGTAGATTACGTTACTACTTCAACTAAAGGCGATTAGCTAAACTCTTTATGAATCCAGCTTTCGGCCACATTTTCCATTTATCACATAAATAAGGCAATAAACTGGATCTCTTCAAGAAAAAATGTCGTTAGAGTTGGTTTTTAATTTATTTAATATTTGAAATAGGATTGTAACACAGTATTAGTGCTTGTTACCGCAGTGCATGGTTGCCATAAATCTCAAATAACTGAATAAATGAAGCCGAACTTTCTGAATATTGTCTGACGTACTATTAATGGATGTTATATAAATTTCTGATTCCCTCAGGTCTCTCAACATCATTGGTCTCTATTAGATCATCTATTATACTCGACGTCAGAGATACCATTGATTGTAATTATGCTTTTATAATCGTAATTTGCAATGTCTGAATCAGTTGCGTTTTTTATTGTTGAAGTTGGTGCAACGACAATTGGGCCCAGGACAATTGTGCCCCAAAATAGTTAAGCCCAGAAAAATATTTGGCAGAAAACACAATTAAGAAGTGTTACTTTGTTATTACTTGGTAAGTGACAATATCATCTTTGAAGTATGCTTTATATTTTCTAAAAATATTTTTATATTTTTTAAAATTCGATTGATAAACTTGATAAGGTATATATTAGCAAGCCCTTAAAATTGCATTTGGATGCTAGTCTCATGTTTCAATGAAATGAAAGTTTTTGAAGTAATTAAATAACTCGCATTATTTTGAATCATGTCATTTGGATCCAATGTGTCGTCTGACATCGTCTAACAAAGACAAATATTTAGTAAAAAAGGGTAAATTTTAAAGGTTATACGTTACATTGAACAGTTGTTTGAACAGTTGTTGGGATAAAATGAGATTATGAGACTACATTTTGCCATAAGAATCCATAAGAATCTTCAATATTGAAAACTGAACAGTGAACAGGCTTCAAAAATTCACATTAACATTAATTCAATTTATGTTCCATTAATCTTATTTTCTATTGGCTACAGCCTGAACCACTTACTTCGCAGGAGTTCACTATATAGTGGTACTGTAACTAGGAAATGTGCTGCTTACATGACCAATCTCAGAACAGAAAAAAGAATAATAGTATTTATTCATGAAAAGAATATGATCTATTAAAATATATTTATTTTTCATAACGAGTATATTTTTTTCATGTTAGGAATATTCTTTATTTTGAATATGCTCCAGAGTTTATTTATATGCAAAAATGCGTATATTGTCACTAACCCAGTAATTGCAGGAGCTATGTTCTTTGATTGATTAAGTTAATACAGTAAACTCTGAAAAAAATGGGCAAATAATATAATTGTCTTGGGGGACCAATTGTCGTGGGCCCAATAGTTTTGAGGCCCAATTGTCCGGGCCCAATTTTCGTGGGACTCAATTTTCCTTACCCAATTGTCTTGAGCCCAATTGTTAGCGGTTCCAATTGTCAAGGCCCAATTGTCGGTCCACGGTTGGGGTATATATGCATGAAAATCCATCCTTAGATACAATTGTAAATTGAGTTCTTCCAGCCTAATGAACACATGAAAATTACTCTCGCCTGGTGTGTCGAATTATCTCTGAGGAGATAAACAGACCAGCACTCGAACACGGTGTGGTTAGAGACTCTATCTCGAGGAATAGAAGATATTGTTATTAGCAGAGATTCATGAAACTTAGACCCATACGTAAAATGGAATGGAATAACTGATGATGTAATAGACTTACAAATTGTTACCAATTTTCCACTTAAGATAACAGCTTATTGACAATAATTCAGTCAGAAAAAAAATAGAAAATCATATTATTTTGTCAAGATCTTACGACGAATGAAGACAGTGATAAAGTATTCAGTGTTAGTACCATGTCGAAGGTATGTCACTTGTATCAGGTCACTCAGTCCAGAAAGACATTACTGCTGGTCACGCGGTAGAAACAATAATTTGTAGCTAGGCACTACTTGCGTAAGAAATTCTCCTCTTTAAATTGAATCCATTTATTAGAAACTAAATACTAAGTGCAGTGAAACTTGCCTGTGATTTAAAATACGTTGAAGTAGAAAAGATTTATTTCCTTTCTAGAACTATGAATTTAGTATTTATATTTTATGAGTTCATATATTTTATCTAAGCCTTACTCAATACTCATAAAGAACATAGTGAAATTAAGAAACAGAACCTGAGAATAGTACAGGAAAGTATTAAACAGACAAAGAAAATTAAAAGGAAAATAACACTAAGTATTAAAAACTAAATAATCTCAAGGAAAGCGATTCTTTTGAGGTTACTCATTTAAGACACTGAAGGTAAGTCCTATTCTTAAATATCAAATTTTGAAAATAGTCAATATAGCAATAATTGTAGTGAAAATATCATGATAATTTTGTAAGGATTTTTTCATTTGTATTGCAGAATCAAAATTTCGTAGAATTCAACTCATTTTTTATTTTATAACATTGAATTAATTACCGATAAATAGGATTTTAACTGAGTAAAGCTACCGAATTGTATTTTGTACCTGAAAATACACTAATCATAATGATTAGTTTGATTATCAGTTTTCTCTTACAAGGGCAAATATTTATTATTGATGCAGAGTTCCCAAAAATATTCCTTTTATTTTGTCTATATTTCTCTTGTAAGCAATCCCATCTAACCGTCAGACGATCTCTTTTCCCCATCCATCAACTTGAGCAATGCAACTATCCGTGAAATTTTCCGAAGCCCAAGAAAAACTTAGAGAATTCTACGTGTATTGAATTAATGAATTGTTCTCCTTAGAATTGGAAGATTGCCCTTATCAGATATTATCACGTTCACGTTGTTAAACTTAACACCCCTATTGTATGAATTTTTTTAGTAAAAAATATTCTAAATAAAAACTTCATTTTGAATCTCGGAAATGAATTGTCAATTCATCATAGTACTTTAATTTAATTGCTAAATCTTTCATGTGAAACATAAAGTATTGATTGGAAGTTCTATGTTACTTGATAACTTGAAAAAATTAACACAGATCTAAAAGTGATAAGATATTCCTACATTTTCTAACCTAGAGTTAGAAAATGTAGCTAGAGTTAGAGCATGTAACTAGAGATAAATCATTAGCTAGATTTAAAATATGCATTTAGAGTAAGCACATGTAGCTTGAGTTAAAAGCTTGAAAAGTATAATCTAATCTTCAAATCGAAAAAAGTCAGCGTAGATCTCTCCCAAAAGCAAACTTCACGACTATATTCGATAGCATAGCTAGGCTTCACATTTCTTAGTAAATATAGTACGGGTAAGTTTACTGACTTGTTGTTAGACTAAAGATGTTCTGAAACTATTGATGTATTGTTAACAAAGAACCTTACATGATGATGATGTCAAGATTTTTATAATCTAATTATTCCATAACTTTTATGTTGAATTATGTAATATGTTTATGAATTAGTGAATTTATGGTAATACGTTATTGTTTAAATTTAAGCGTTAAATGTTATCGTTTAAAAATTGGAAATTTACAGATTAATAACATTTTTAAATGACTTCACTTATTTCAATAAAAATTTCAAATGTTGTCCTGCGAATCGAACGATACCAATGATACTGTGAAATAGATTAATTAAAATTTATAACAAATACGAAATTGATTGTCTATTTATTCATATTTTACTACGTTTACTAAATATCTTTAATTGTCAATTTGATTTTAAGCACTGAAACGTCAAATAAATAAGTCGTAAATATCTATATATTTTCTCTATTAGTTTTTTATACAATTCCTAAAATGCCTTTATTAGAGGCTATTATGAGTCCTAAAAACCTAATTATAGATCCTGAAATGCCCAAGTTACTATTATTCTAGTTTATTTCTAAACTAATTTCTTCCTCAACATGGAATTTTGCTAATTTTCTTAGAGTCAAATTTTTACCTCATCCTTTGGTACCTATCGACACACATATAAAGTATATTGTAAGTTACATTATATTATGTACAGTGTTCACCGTTCATGGGATGGAGTTAATCGTATCTCATTATCTTTGAGATTAAGTTGACTTGAGAGAGCTAGTGCCTCCTAGCGATGTTTCCTTTGAACCAATTTTGGTCTAATTAAGGATCTGGGTGCTGTTTAATAGCTTCACTGGTGCTCTGTTTCATCCCAGACACACAGTAGCTACTCTAGTCTCAATGTTGAGCTCTTGAACCAATTCGACAGAGACTGACTGGTGAAGCGGATAATTACCGGATGAGTGGCTAGTCGGAGGTTCTGCTAGAGCAGCATTCTCAATTAACTGTTATGTCATTGTCACTTATTTAATGTAACAATATATCTTTGATATATCGTGTTTCAAAATCAAAAATATATACTCCTGAATATCATTCCAATCTAATTGTGATATTCTCACCATTACAAAATATCATAGAAAAAAGAAGTCAATGCTGAGAGTGTAAGAATTATAAGACCCATTCGTTATCTTATATACAATAATTCATATCTAATATTACATTATTATCAACCTATATATTATATATAGGTTAATAATAATGTTCATATTATATATACTATTATAACAAATATATGAGACATTCGGAATTAAGTGCAGCGAAAATTATTCAATCCTTCAATATGAAAACATCAAAAAATTCAAATTCAATTAAATTTCAATATATATAGAATTAATTTATACTTCAATAAAATGAATTCCCAGTTTAGATCTAATGAAAACTGAAATGGATGATTGGCTTACATAAAGGAGTCTTACATTCGAACTAGTAATTCAAATTTTCAATAATATCTTTCCACTACTTTGTCTCCTATTCTTCATATTTCCCATTGTTATCTTGTATTATTCATTTTATTGACAGACATATAGGCACAATAAAAAATTTTAGAGACCATTCATCATACAAAGTTATTATTTCTTATCGTGATGAAGAGCTATTGGGACGCGCAATTATTCACCTGATAAAAAAACATACAAATTTATTTGATACACATTACATGTCACTGACAAATAAAAAATAGCGGGATAAGCTTTAAATATATGAACAATAAATATTGATGTAAATTGTGTTTTATTATATAATAACTATGTTATTGTTCGTTAGTTAGTGTCTGGTAAGATTGAAAAACCCCAATTCAAAAAGGTAGGACAATGTCTAACACGACTTCATTTTATTACGCGGTCATACAAAAGTTAATTGGTGAATTGTGGAAAAATCTAATGTAACTCATTTAAATTAATTCACCTACAAAGGTACATCAATGATGCTTAGCTCATTGAGTTTAAAGTCTCTTTGTGTTAAATTCCTTCAATTCACTACAAAATGCATTGCTTTGTAGTTCAAATTGCTCACTTCTCTCCCTGAAGAGATGCCGTCAATATTTTCCAAGTGGAATCTCCTCTTAGATTTCAGGAGAAGATTTTCATTCAGAAGATCAACTCCTGAACTGCTGACACGAATCTATCAAAAAGACGTACAAATTCAGATGAAAGGTAGGGATGACTCAGATGAGGAATGTGGAAAGAGATCTGAAGAGGAATGTAAATATTTGACAGTAAGCGTCAATTATATTACATATGTTTGATTACAGTTTACTTTGTATATTTTTTATAGAAAATAAATTAATTGATTGTAGATACATCTACAGGGTGTCCGACACTTTTGTTGCCAAACTTTAACATAAGGTTGCATTCGTCGAAAAAAATACTTTTTATTTCATGAAGGTATGGTCTAAAATGCTTAGTTAAAGAGTTACAAGGTTAGAAAAGTAGTATCTGTACCATTTATTATTATTAGTTAATATTTTTAACAGTAATTATTAGGAATTATTAGGAGCACATGAAACATAATCTTAAATTAGGTTACATGTTTACAGAATGTGTTCAATTAGCCGCCCATCTGTTACGATGTAGGCGTTCAAACGTTTGTCCAATGATTGGTGGACGCGAGCAAAGACACGAGTTTCACAAATCCTTGCGGGAAAAACGTTTGAACGCTTGCATCGCAACAAATGGGCGGCAAATTGAACACATTCTGTAAACATGTAACCTAATTTAAGATTATGTTTCTTGTGCTCCTAATAATAACTGTTTAAAATGTGGTGAAGATACGAGTAGTGTAGTGAACGTGCGAGTAGTTTGCTGAAGAGGCTATTAGTGTGGTGAAGGTGCGAGTAGTGTGTTGAAGGTACAAATGGTGTGGTTGAGGTGTGAGTAGTGTGGTGAAGGTTCGAGAGTGTGGTGAAGGTTCGAGTAGTGGGGTGAAGGTGCGAGTAGTGTGGTGAACGTTCGAGTAGTGCGATGAAGGTGCAAGTAGTGTGGTGAAGGAGCTATTAGTGTGGTGAAGGTACGTTAAGTTCTTCTCTATCCGTTTCTTTTTCAGCTGAAAGATGGCATTTTTTCATTTTGAGGAATGCTGTAATCTTTGGTCAATCACAGTGATCGCAAAGTAGATTTCAATTATACTAGGTTGTACCTTAGAAATTGTACCTTAGAAATTTTTCTGATTTTCTTTTCATGAACTTTGTTAAACCCCAATTTCCAAGAAATAAGAATGTTCGAGTAATGTGATGCCTCCCTTTTTTAACTCAAAATACTCATATCTACCAATCAGAACATTAGTTCTTTACCCCGAGTTTTGAAGAAGTGGTAAATAGATTTTTTTGCATTTAAATACTATAAAAAAAAACTGTTACCTAATGCATGGCAGTAATTAAAAGTCTGGAAAAGAGTTGATATGATTGTTTAATGAAATTAAGATATTTTGCATTGCAATTCAATGGATTATTTTTTCACCTTTTAGACTAACTTTTGATGAAGTTGGATATTATGATCACTTTATATACTTTTGAATAGTTGTATTCGATTGAATGAAATAATACTAGTGATAAGTAACTGAGGTGTTTTATTAACAACCTAAATCAATTTTGTCTCATTACCTTTAATATAGATTGATTTTCTCTTATCGTGGTAAGTGTAAAACGTCTATTTGTAACAGTACTTTATATTTTGAACTAGAATAAATATTCTGATGCCATGCCATTTTGTGTTTATTTAACCTATGAACTTGTTATTGTGATCATTCATTGTATTGGGAAGAATATCATTAACTACGGAAAAAATAAACATTCATTGAATACATATTCACATTTATGTAATGACAATCTCAATATAATAGAAACAGCGATTTTTTAATAATTATATGTATAGAGTGAAGTCAATTTGAATATTCCTAATTAATGTTCGTTTCACAAACGATAAGTACGGCATAATTCTATAAGATTGTTCTATTATTTTTTATACATTATAATTTGCTGCTAATGGAATATTCAGATAATAACTAGCAAACCTTGCAAACATTTCCACATGTATATCATGTGGTTAGTCTACATTATAACAATGTGGTCAGTGGTTACCATTTAGACTTTTTGTAGCCTTGGATGATATGTTATATGTACATGTGGTTTTACCCCGGTATGTTATACATGTGAACCATCTTTTTTCAGTGTTTAGGCTGTTTCAATGTGGATGATACATCTTAAAAACGTATTGCAGAATTATAACCATCCAACTGCATGGTATCTATGTGTAAACAATGTTGAATTGATTGCAAAGAACTGTAATATTGTTTACTGCCTCATCTGTCGAATCTACTCTCTCTTTGACTCTACAACACAACTCTCTTCTCTCTCGGAGTCAGCCTCTCCTGCTAATGAAGTTTCTTCCAAAGAGTTCTTGTTAGCACCAAATGTGTCGGTTTTTGCGACTCTTTGCAGCCAAAGAATTCAGGAATGTCTTTAGAGAGGTTTGCTCAGTTGCCTGCAAATGAATGGGGACCAAACAAATTAGCATAAAATGAACTGAAATGAACATGTTTGAGTATAAAAAAATGATCTATTGTTAACACTTAAGCTAAACTCCATATAGATCGCGGACTTTGTTTATATGTTCGAATATTTTTTATATTCTATATGTCTGCAAATTTAATCAATAGTTTACTTATTAATATTATTTATTCGTATGAACTAGTTTACGATCCAGTTTTATACTCTGGTAGTGTTTTTCAGTTTCAATTTAAAAGACTCACCTATATTATATTGTCAATTGTACAGTCAGAAACTAGCTGAAAAATAATCAGATGCTGACTGTTTGGTGTATACAACTAAAGCAAACTAATTTGAATTGTAGAAAAGAGAGGGATAATCTTTACTGTTTTTAATGCAGAATAATTACATTCGCATGGTCTTTGGGGACATTTATAATTAATGTTGAGGTGAGGAATCTTGATATATATGACTTTTAACTCCAATATTCACTACAAACGATATTTAGGTTTTTAAGTAATGAATATGAGTATTTTATTGAATTCTTATTAATAAATACAACGTGACACACAAGTTTTGAGACGAAAAATTTATTAGAATGAACCTTCAAATAGGTGGAACAACATGAAAAGTGCTTAAATGCATTACACTTTGAAGATATTTAAAGCAGTTTATTCGATAAAGCCTCCTCGTTCTTTAACAACAACCTTCAATCTCTTCGTAGTTGCTTCATCCACTGTTCGCACCACCTCCATCGGTTGTCTTGCCCATTCTCGTATGAAATTTCATGAGTATTTCTGCTGATATTCTTCTCCAATTCTGAGCACACCCAAAGTCCATTGGATTAAGACCCGGACTGGAAGGAGGACATCTTTCCATCGCCAAAATGTCAGGAACCTTATTACGGAGCCACTCTTTTGCTATTCTAAAAGTGTTAGCTGGTGCTCTATCTTGAACTTGTCTGAATCAAAATTGGACACTTTGAAACATATCTCAACTGAGGTTTTTCACAACTGGTTCAAGAATGAATTCGTAATAATATTGCATCCTTAGAGCATAAAAACCAATAGATTTTTTTCATTTTGATGACACGCAATCCCAGACGATGACAGATGCAACGTATTGAGTTCGGAGAATATTCCTGATATCTTCAGGCATCGTTCATTCACTATGTTTAAGAACTCGGTCATTTTGAAGGTTCAATGGTTGTTTAACAGTGAAAAATTTCTCATCAGTAAACAGAACTGGGTCAAGTCCATGAGCTTTGACCTTCCGTATCAATGATCGACTTCTTTCGAAGCAATTATAAGAGAATGAACCTTTCTCAATTTCATAGGAGATAATCCCAAGTTTCTCTTGACCACGTGATGAACAGATTCTTTCGAAATTTGAAGCTCCCGGGCCAATTTTCTCATGAATCTTCGAGGATTTCTGGCAATTCTTGATTAAATATTTTTCTTGACTTCCGGGGTTATTGCGATTCTAGGACGACCAATTCTATTGCGATAATTTACGCTTCCACTCTCATTGTAACATTGGATCATCTCTTCCATTGGATGGAAGAGATAAAAAATATAACTAAAATATAACTAAACAAATATTTAATTATTTTTAACAATATTTTTAGTTTCATTCTTGTTTTTCACTGTCGAATTAATTTTAAACTAGCTATTTGTAAACCCTGGATATTTTAATTAATGAACTCTTCTTATTTGATAAAGCAGAAGTTGCTGTATGCAGAGGTCATACATGTATGCAGAGGTCATACACATCAGTAATGTCTGATGCAGAGGTCAGACACATCAGTAATGTCTGATGCAGAGGTCAGACACATCTGTAATGTCTGATGCAGAGACGAGACACATTAGTAATGTCTGATGCAGAAGTCAGGCACATCATTAATGTCTGATGCAGAGGTCAGACACATCATTAATGTCTGATGCAGAGGTCAGACACATCAGTAATGTCTGATGCAGAGGTCAGACACATCATTAATGTCTGAAGCAGAGGTCAGACACATCAGTAATGTGAGATGCAGAGGTCAGACACATAAGTAATGTCTGATGCAGAGGTCAGACACATCAGTAATGTCTGATGCAGAGGTCAGACACATCAGTAATGTCTGATGCAGAAGTCAGACACATCAGTAATGTCTGATGCAGAGGTCAGACACATCAGTAATGTCTGATGCAGAAGTCAGACACATCAGTTATTTCAGATGCAGAGGTCAGACACATCAGTTATGTCTGATGCAGAGGTCAGACACATCAGTTCTGTCTGATGCAGAGGTCAGACACATCAGTTATGTCTGATGCAGAGGTCCGACACATCAGTTATTCCAGATGCAGAGGTCAGACACATCAGTTATGTCTGATGCAGAGGTCAGACACATCAGTTATGTCTGATGCAGAGGTCAGACACATCAGTTACTTCAGATGCAGAGGTCAGACACATCAGTTATGTCTGATGCAGAGGTCAGACACATCAGTTATGTCTGATGCAGAGACCAGACACATCAGTTATGTCTGATGCAGAGGTCAGACACATCAGTTATGTCTGATGCAGAGACCAGACACATCAGTTATGTCTGATGCAGAGGTCAGACACATCAGTTCTGTCTGATGCAGAGGTCAGACACATCAGTTATGTCTGATGCAGAGGTCCGACACATCAGTTATTCCAGATGCAGAGGTCAGACACATCAGTTATGTCTGATGCAGAGGTCAGACACATCAATTATGTCTGATGCAGAGGTCAGACACATCAGTTACTTCAGATGCAGAGGTCAGACACATCAGTTATGTCTGATGCAGAGGTCAGACACATCAGTTATGTCTGATGCAGAGACCAGACACATCAGTTATGTCTGATGCAGAGGTCAGACACATCAGTTATGTCTGATGCAGAGACCAGACACATCAGTAAAGTGTTACGCAGATGTTCTCTTCACCGCTCAAACTGATCAACATTCAAGATCTAATTAAATTCATAGTCACTCCTCTTGTTTCAATTCTGCAGATAGTTCTGGTGTTTAAACAAATGAAACTAATAGAATATTTTAAACACAGAGATATACATTATTTACGTTATAGTACAACAAATAAACAGTATTTGTAATGCTAAAATCCTTTCAAATGTTCTCACAGCGTTCACTGTATATCTTCATAATAATTTTTTCTACTTATTCTAGGATGTCCATTACACAGTCATTATAACTGTCGCTAGAATTTCTAGGAATGAGGAAAAGGTTCATGAACTAATCACCTTTACGAGTTATTTCAGAGCTGCGGCTTCTTTAAGATATTTACCAACTCCAAACGCGTCATATTCCCTCATTTTCAGGCCAGAATTTGATGACAGAAATGGAAGTATATAATCGTTCGCTGATGGGAAAATAACTAAATTCAACTCTGAATTGGGCGGAGATTCTTCCCAACCCATTTGTAATATAAATATTAAAATTTATTGAACAAATATTGGAATGATATTACATATCAGGAATAAATATTTGGCTTCAAAATACAAAAATTATATTAGAAATTAAATTATTTCTTTATTTTATCGGTCAATCAATGTTGAAAAATGATTAGAAACAAAGAAATGACTGGGAAGTTTGTTTAAGTACCTAATTTTGGAACTTTTATTTACTATTATATATCAAGATATAAATACTATTTTAAAATTTGTATTTAGAAATATGTCATAATGAATTCATAAAATACAATCAGTTATATTTTTCCCTTCCAATAATGGATTTTGTTCTTCTAAATTTTTTTGTTTGTTATAAGATTTTTTCCCAAAATTAATGTTTTGAATCTATCTATAATTTGCATGATAATTTCTCATTGAAGTAAATAATGAGTTACAAACTTTAAGATATAACTTTTTTTTCAAATTAAAAATATAAAATATCTATATGCAGTAATAATTATAGTTCTATTATATTAATATCGATATTATATGAATCTCAATTCATTTGCTGTTTCTGAAATATTCTCACCTCATCCTGTTTGTCTTCAGTTCCATCTGTTGTCCACTATCTGTTACGAACTTCCTCCTCACCTTTTCTTCCTCCGTTAAGTCCGCATTCGTTTGTGTGGAAGATGATATCTCGATAGTGTGGCAGGAGATAAGCTTATCTCATAGGAAGATGAACGCTATGAAATGTGATCTAAGTTCTGGAGAATATTGACAACTCGGCAGATAAGGTGATAGGTAGCTATTGAAGACATCTTTTATTCTTCTTCTAGAGTGGAATATTTGGGAATGTGAGAGATTTTGCGTGTCATTGAACTTAAAACGTTTTAGGTGTATCATATATAAATTATCGGTGTACTTCATTTATTAATACAGAAGTATTGGATTAATAAAAGAGAAAATAATAATAATTTATTATACCAAAAGTATTTAATTCAAAAAGAAGATAACTAATTGCACAATGGGAAAAACATTACAAATTCAATATAGCACCTTTTTTAAAGTTAAGAACCTTAATAATAATTATTAGGATGCCAATTTTCCTGATGGGAATCTTTCAAGCGGCTATTTTCCGCGCACAATACATTATATTAGTTATTGAGATGTATCACCAATGAGTAGAGCGAAACTAGTCGTAACTGCTTCCAATCTATAGAAACACGGAATAAAAACAAAAAGAAAGGAGTTATAACTCTGTTATAACTCTGTTTATGTTATAACTCTGTTATAACTCTGTTTATGTTATAACTCTGTTATAACTCTGTTTATGTTATAACTCTGTTTATTCATCAAGCATTAATTCCACTAAACTCTTAAGAGTCTTACAGTAACTTGTGATGAAAATACAGAACCAGAGCTATTCATTTCACGGTGGTTTTTAGTGTCCATAAAAAGACTCAAAGCCAACTTCATCCCGCAGAGACGCCAATAAGAACCAAACATCGGAATTAGTTGCATTTCTTGTTTTTTTTTTTTTTTGCGATACTGTCTGTAGATTATGAATGGAATTCTGCGATATTGATACTTGAAAATAATCCTAAAAACTAGCAGCTTGTTTTTTTTGACGTAGACTCTCAGATCATACGATTTTTACTGTTATTTTTTCTAACTTTAAATCTTTTACTTGTGAACATGTAATAAATATATTTCATTAATTCAACGCTACTGATGATTTATTGCAAAACAAAATAATAATATATATGAAATACTAATAAATGCTCTCTACCTGAAACATTTAATCAAATAAGCTATGTTACACCATTAAAAGTACATTATGAACAATAAATTCTTTTTATCCCGACATTAATCACAATTCTTAAGATTAATGGTACATAATGAGAAATGATCATTCATTCAGGAAAAAAGAATACTTTTTATGAAAGAAATTCTATTTATGTTTCCTAGGTAAATATAACACTTCAAAAGATTTACTCCGTCATCAATCATCTTAAAAGGAGAATTTGCTACATGAATTTCCAGGACATTGCTCTTATATTTCTCAATGGGTGAAATGAAGTATCAAAAGATCTCAATATTGCGGCCAGATGAGAATATGGAGTGAAGTTATGGAACATCTAACCGCTCATTACAGTCTCTTCCGGTAAACTTCGATCACACTAAATATGAGTAGAATTGAACGGTATATACAGGCTTACTCCGCTCTTATCACGTGTCAGACTTATGCCATTTGAATAAGTGTGGGGCGTACTAGTATGACCTGCTTCTACTTCTCCAAGTAAATAAATTATTATATGACTAACTTATTTGGCCTTAAATTATGCAGATGTGATAATTTAAAATATTGTTATGCTCAGTACTATACGTTATTTACAATATAATTACTGTATTATTAATCTATCCCACTTGACAGATTAACTGAAAACGATCAACCAGATTACTAAAGTTATTTCTAAAATATTTTCTATAACAGGAAGACTAAAAGCGAGACTTGATCCAAAGTTATTATTCTATTCTTATAATTGTGAGACGCAATAAGAGCAGAGTATGGTATAGCTGACTGATAGAAGATGATGAGTACTGATAGAGTAATTTCATAGTAGTACTGCATCATAACTAATTTAAATAATTTATAATCTTAATTTCAATAAAAAAAACTTGTCGAAATTGACTGTGTAACATCTTTGTCCCCTTAACACTTTACTTAGAAATAAATTATTAGGTAAACTATTTCTAAATGTTTTATTCATTAATTTACTTAAATTTATTCGCAGTCCTGTCGTGTGTATCTTTCATCTGACACAGTAGTTGTGTTTTTCATTTCATGTGTGAGAATACTATACAATATACAGTGTGCAAAGAAAGTCCCCGATCATATAAAAATGTTAATTCAATGTTGTGATGGATGAAGTATAACAAAACTTATCACACATTATCCTAATAAACCAATTTAACAGTTCTACCAATTATTTTTCAATATGGCCACCATTGGCGGCAATTACTCTCTCGAGTCTACCTCTGAAGCTCTTTACTGCGACATGGAACGTTTTTTGGGGAATTTTGGACCAAACAAGATGGACGAAACACAAAAGTACAGAGGTTCAGGTCCGGCGATGAAGGAGGCCACAATTCCTTCCTCCAAAACGTAGGATAGTGACGCTCACACCAATCCTGAGTTTTGTTCGCTGTTTGCGAGGGCGCACCGTCCTGTTGAAAAGGTAAGAGGCCTGTCATTGAAGTGCTTGTTCATCTCGACTTGTCCTGTAGTCAAAATATCCTCGATATACGATTTTTTCACGAAAATGAGAAGAGATCTCCAACTCTCAGAGATGGCAGCCCAAACCATCAAAGAGGCAGGCTTTTGGCAACGGAAAACAGTCTTTACGGAAGTAGAGATAGTGTCAGCCATTTTTACCAAAACTCTGTCGTTCTGGGAGTTGAATTTGGCCTCCACCGTGAACATTTTCTCATCCGAAAAGACGATCTCACCAGCCTGTGTGCCATTTTTCATTGCATTCAAAAGAATCTTTGATCTGTCCAGCCTCTTCTTTTTCTGCAAGTCCGTGAGCTGTTGCATGTTGGTCATTTTGAAGTGGGACAATTTGAGGTCTTCTTTGACGATGGTTCTCACACTTTTTTTTGTCAATATCCACACTCTTAGCCATCTTTCTCATGCTTTGCTTGGGGTTCCTCCTTACCCGCTCCCTAATAGTTTTGATTTTTGTTGGAGTGAGTGCAGTATGAGGTCTTCCACACCTGGGTCGATCACCTGTTGTCTCTAGTTCTTGGTAGCGTCTAACAGCATCCCTAACAGTCGATTATGGTGCTTTTAACAGTTTAAAAATCTCTGGGTTTGTCTTCCCCGCGTAATGTAGCTGAATAAAAGCCTCACATTGATTTATTTTTACAAAAGACAATGTGAATTTATCAAAATTTAGACCTGGAACATTAAGGTATATAATTATAGGAAGAGATCGAGATATAAATGGATAAATTTAGTAAATAAATAACATCTTTAATTAAAATTAAAATTGTTCAGGGACTTTCTCCGCACCCTGTAGTTGACCCACCTTGATTCTCTTGTATGAGGTTTACTTTCAGTCTTCGTGTGGGTGGTTGGCTAAGCCTAATCAGAATCTCTTAACACAGTAACTGTCTTAAAGCAGTAACTGTCTTAAAGCAGTAACTTTCTTAAAGCGGTAACTGTCTTAAAGCAGTAACTGTCTTAAAGCAGTTACTGTCTTAAAGCGGTAACTGTCTTAAAGCAGTAACAGTCTTAAAGCAGTAACTGTCTTAAAGCAGTAACCGTCTTAAAGCAGTAACTGTCTTAAAGCAGTAACTGTCTTGAAGCAGTAACTGTCTTAAAGCAGTAACTGTCTTAAAACAATAACTGTCTAGCCACAGTCTCAACTCTACCAATATCTCTAATGAACTGAAGTCTCTTGTAAGATTACTGATTTTATGAGAAAAGAAAACGTAAGAATTATGAACTATGATGAAGTAGGAACCACAACTAACTTAAGTCTGATCAAAATGTGCGATAATGTTAGTAAATAAGTATTGTATCTGGTGTTTTTATGTTAAATGAATATTGAGTTCCTCTCTATTGACATACACTGTGAAAATACTTCTACCTTAGTCGTCTACATTCAAATTAATGTATATTTTTTTATAATAATTGATTAATAAACTTTTTCATTTTGATGAGTGTTAATCAAAGTTTTAACCCTTTTTATTAACACTCATAGTCTTTACTTGTCATTGTAGATAAAAAGTGTCTGTGAAATTTATGTCCTTTATTTCTGAGTGGAGTAAACTTGAACAAAATCAATGGCGTTTTTTCTTTATTCTCCTCCATATAATAATCACTATTTTGTGCACCTGATCTTCAAACATTCTATCTACTTCTGTTCTTTGGTTTTCGTTGTATCCCATTTGTCCTTTGTCATAAACAAGCTGCGTTCATCAGAAAGAAAACTAATAATACTCTTACCTAGTACAAAATATGATATCCCTATATTTATTAAACAAAAAATAAACCTTCACTTCTAAGGTTATAGACAGTTCAATCCTACACATAAGGGTTAAAATATTATTCCACTTTTCTGTTGGCAGGCAATACTTGTGAAATACATTTACACTGCAATGTACATAGTACAATTTCAAATAACAAATTAGTAAATTATTACCTAACAATGATGTATGAACGATGTAATACACCTACATAAAATAAATCTATTTTTTGATATATATTTTATATCTATTCTAGTTTGAATATAGAGTCCTATAGCAACTAATAATTTTCACTTTCCTGATATTATTTATTCATTAACTACATGTGAAAATATATATTTTTCACTCAATGCACTTTCAATCAACAGATTAATAATTATTAACTAAAGTAATTATACACAGAGTATAGATCATGGAACTCTCCGATATGTTTGAAAAGAAAGATTTGCATCTATAGATTTTAACCTTTTTGTCAACCATTTGAGTATTTAAGGACTTTAATGTGGAAGAAAATGAATTAAACAAAGAAAGAAATTTATAATTACTTCAATATTAATTTCTATGCTTCTTCAGTCTCAATTCCAGACTAAACAATTAACAGGTTTATACTAAATTAATTTCTAGTTTAAAATAGTAATATATTTCTCATTATATTCAATCCATGAAAGATTAAGTTTAGAATCGCATTACAAATCACCCAAAATAAAATCATAATAAATTGCATGGCAGTTGTCTGCATGGCAGTTTGTCGCATGGCAGTTTTCCGTATGGCAGTTTGTCGCATGGCAGTTGTCCGCTACGGCAGTTGTCCGCATGACAGTTGTCAGCATGGCAGTTGTCCGCATGGCAGTTGTCTGCATGGCAGTTGTCTGCATGGCAGTTGTCTGTCTGTATGGCAGTTGTCAGCATGGCAGTTGTCTGCATGGCAGTTGTCCGTACACCGAGTTCACTTTAAGATATCGGCAATACATTTTTCGATTATATTCTAAGAGCATTCATTTTTTCTTTCTTTTAAGCCATAACTGCGAGTATCCTCTATTTAACGGAATTAAATACTATTAATTTGGATCAAGTGAACAATATTCTAACTGGAGTAATTACAAATTGATGTAAATTTGACCATCCTCGAGAATATTACAAGATGAAAATTACATTGCTATGAGAGTTTTATAATTTATTGCAAATAATAGTAGAATATATTATTCATGCAGTGTATTCTCCTAAAGGTCCTTTAATGGAGATTCAAATGAATGATTTTTTGTAAAAAAATTCAATCTTTCTCATTGAACTAGAAAATAGCTAAAAATATTCCAAAAGGTCAAAGCATTCGAATAAGAGTCGCTGCAGGTTTCAATGACAGAAATGAGATCTTTTGAAGTCTCCAAATTAGGAAATTGCGGTTCTACTTTCACAGGAATTGAATGAGAATCCAACTTGCAATTCTAATCATTTGAACCATCAATCTGAATTGCGTACTTATGCTTTTCGATACATTAAATTATATCTTGAGTAATTTCTTTGTAAAGTTTGATAGTATTTATATCCATATTATTAAAAACTTGAATACTCTTACAACATACTAACCATTGTGACACCACAATTACTACAGTTTATATGTCTGATATTTTAATATTAGAATGACATCTTCTTCCTATTCACATTGTCACGTTTATTACTTGCAAATTCTGCTGCGTTTAAATTCGTAAAAGCAAATATAATATCGACCATATTAAAACAGTTAGTGTCACAATTTGTAATGTACTTAGATTAATGAAAATGAAATGTTCTTTTTACTAAACCTAATGTTATTAATATATGTACTACAATAACTACATAAATGAGCGTTTAATTCAATTTTCAAGGTGAATGAGTACACTAGTCACTCTATCTGATAAATAATGCCACATGATAGTTCAATGTTTATTAAATCACAAACTCAAGCTTAAGTAATCAATACAATTCTTCAGTTTTGCAATTGTATCTGCATAACAACGAACCAGTTGTTTGGACCTCAGCCAACAGAATATTCTGTTACTCTACAATTTAATGAGGTAATAATTCCTATGTTCATAAGGCTTCATATTTTACAACACTAAGCACTTTCTTAAAGAGAAATCATGCTTTAGACCGAGTAAAGTGGCTCAATTCACAGGAAGATAAAAATAGTTTCTCAATTTGAACATTAATTCTTGTAGAGTTTATAGCAACAAGAGGAGTCTATAAATAGCAAGAAATAGTTATAAGAATTAGTGGGTGTTACTTAGTAACACAATGACTCAGCTATTATATTTTGTAGCTTCTTTCGCGTAACTTTTATGATATTTAACCTCAGCGAAAATATTTAATTATTGGTGTAAATTTAGAGTTTCTGAATATTTTATTGTTATTTAGAAAATAATGGGCAAAAAAGGTATATACATATGATATATGTTTGTCGTAGATTTTCAATGGACTTATAATACAATAATGAATATCACAAATTTACTAAATTATTATAACCCCTTCGTTAAAACAAAATCGATAAAATAAATTATATTGTACTAGAGGCACACAAAAATACTACTGTTTTCCAAAACCAAAAGAAATTTACTTGGAAATAATTTAACAATTTTATCCCCCAGGGTGCAGGACAATACCACGTGTTATTCTCTTTTACATTATGCAGGAAATTCCATGTATTGATCAAATATTCACGAAATTGAATATCAAAAACAACGCAAAAATATTAAAGAATTGAAGAATCATATACCATTGATGAATTTGGCAAGATTAATATTAAATAGTTTAAGATTAGAGCAAAATATGCAGTATTTAGCTTGCTATTTAATATTCAGACAATAATGAAGGTATTAAATAAGAAAAGTAGTGAAATATCTAAATGGAGAGTTCTTATTTTGAAATTTTTTGGAGATCTGAATTTCAAATCTGAATTCTAGTAATTAACGTCTGTTGAAAGAAACCTCTAAGCTATTTAGATATCGGTAATAATGAACCTACACTGAGAAAAAAAATACGAGTCAATTTGACTCATAATTTGAGTCTTCAGTTTGTCGCAAAACCGGCTCAAAAATGTGAGTCAATTTGACTCATCCTAGTATTTTATTAAAAAAAAGTCATATTGACTCCCAAATCATAGTCAGATTGACTCAAGTGGAATCAATAAAGAAAAGAGACTCCAATTTTGAGTTTTGTCACCCTTGACTCAAGCGATGAGTCAGGTTCACTCATTATTTTTTGTCAGTGTAATCTATATTGAATAAATCAAAGAATAACAACTAGGACTGAGAGTACTACAACCTCACACTCCAATTGAAAGTAAAACACTGCATGGTGTGACTACTCGATGTTACTCAACAGTTCATGAAATAAGTATAGTACTATATAGTTATCTCGTATTATGTCTTGCATAACCTACAATATGCAAACGAACAAACGTAAAATTGACCAGGTTTTGTATGCACTAATTGGTCATGTCTGAGTTCAAATTCCGTCCTGAAAATGTTTCTGTTAGTAACGAAATTGGTTTGATTTTTATTTAGAAAAAAACAAGTAATAGGTGTAAATTTTGATCCTTATCTAACCCTTTGAACTTAAGAGTTATAGAGAGTGAGGCCAGGTAGTTCTTTTGACCGGGGAATTTTTACTCGAGGGTCATTGTTATGTCACCAATAGTACGAACTAAAAATTATAGCAATAAAACAACAACGAATAATTGGTTTAAGGAAATATGAAAAACAGAATTGGACATATAGACTATAAGGTAAGAGTTTATTCTACAACAACCAAATCGAATTGTTTACTTGACTTTCTAATTTGATCATAAAAATAAAATACTGAACAATGTATATATTTAACCATTTACTAATCTCTTTGATACTGACAATAAATTGAAGATATAGAACGGCAATGAAAGTCTCGCAGCTCGAAAGTGTAGTTATAAAACTTAAATTGTTCATATCTGATTGGAAATATTTATACTAAGAGGACAATGAATTATGACATTTGGGCTTACATTTTACATAATTTTCAATTTTTTATCAGTGTTTGTAATGATGAATAGATGATATCTTGCTATTTGAAAACATGAATGCTATAAAACTTTCATTGTTGAGTTTAAATTACCTCTTTTAAAATGGTTGATATTAGAAACAATCAGTTAATTAAACTCAAAAAAGTCAATTCAAACTCCGATAGTTTCAATCCAATTATGTACTCATGGATAATTTGTAAAATTTACATAAACTCTTAAATATATATGATAAATGAATATACTTTCCATATTTCATTTGTTTGTATGAAATTCTTTCTAATCCACTTGCCAAATCCATTTCCTCTAAATTGAGTTACCAGCTCAGCATAAGTGAATAAAATTCATACTCGACCCATAAACGCTAATTGAAATTCACTTAAATTCACTAAAAGCAAAGTGGAGTTCCAGAAGCAATATTTGCAATTGGTCCACGATTTTCATCACCGAATGTGCGGAAAATACCAGAAAATGAACACGGAAAATATATTATATATATATATTTCACTCTTCAACGAGGTTTTCTCGAACTAAAGTCAGCAAACATTAACTGCAATCCTTATTAGAAAAATGAATCAAACAAACAAATATCCCATTGAGAGAGAAAGCATGTCTCAAATATTTAGTTTTTTGTCTCCTATTCATAATTCTTTACACTTTTATTTATTATCAAAATGGGTTGGAACAAAGGTTTGTCAACGTTTTAAAGTTCACGAATGATAGCTTTTTTCGGTATCAATTTGGCTTTCGTCTGTTCCAATGCTAAGTTGAAGACGAGAGCATATCCCATGGATTTACAGATAAATTGATTGCTTAAAATCTTTTTCATTATGAACGAAATTAGGTTTAATTTTGGGATAATATATTTGCATATTTATATTCGATTTGAAAATTGTAATTAAGGTATTAATTAAAAATGTAATGTCCAAATTCCCTGAAATAATTTCTTTGAATAAATATTTTTTATTTTTAGTTGTATAGACAACTTGACTTCTTGATTATTCTTTTTGGACTATGGAGATACTCACATTTTATTTGGCCACTTCGCCACTCTATTTATGCAATCCCATCATCTAACATCCAGTTTTAAATTTAATTTATCCTCCTGTACCCTAAATTACTTTATAAATTCTTCTCTGAAATAAAACCAGAGGGATTCAGAAATATGTCTCTGAATGGAACGATCTGGTGGCAAATGGGTGGATATACTCTCTCCAAGAGAAGATGGATGTCCTGTACTGATTTTCAGAATGGACTTTGAAGCAGAGAAACACTAAGGAAATCATCCAAATTACACAAATTAAGGCTTTCTTAGAAAAGGGGAAAGATGCAACTGTCAACGAGTTATATATGATATTTGAATTAATTAACCGTTTAATTGTATGCTATTTTACCATGTTCGTGGGTTTCTCTTCAGCAATGTACAATGTACATTATACAATATACATTACGGAAGCATGGAACATTACGGAAATTTCAGTCATGTTCACACACTAAGTATTAGGGTGGCTCGAAAACCAAAATTTTGGAATTTCGTTTGTCCTTAGTGCGGGAAAGTGGCCAAATGGTGTAAAAACATTGCATACAAAATTTCAGGGCGATCGGAGGACGTCTTCCGTTGCCTGTACGCCGATATATATTAAATAATAAAAAAAAAATATTTTTTAGGCATTTTTTTTAATTTTTGCATTTTTTTCGGATGTTAAGCGCTAAAACTTGCTTGCCCTTAGTGTTTAATCTGTACATATATAATTTACCGATGTTCTTTCAAAATCTCAATATATTTCATGGATATTTAGGGTTGCCGAATTACCAATAACTATTTTTTAAACGAATTTTTACCTTATTATATGAAAACGTCACTAAATGAATTGTTTCAACAGCTATTTAAACATGTTAAATTAGGTAAGATTCAAACAAATATGTTAACTACTGTTTTATTATACGACATCATCGAATATAATAACAAAAAAATGCATGTAAGAACATATAAAATAAACATATATGATTTCCTTTAATCTTAACGGTATGTACTAATTTACCATATTAAAATATGGGGTAATCTTTCTTTGATTCAAAAACAGAGATGCGTCCTCTTGACGCAAGACGAGACTTGATGAATCCCTCTCTTGTCTCATGGCCGCAGACTTGATTTGAAGCCTCGCTCACTACTTTGATGGCCCTTTCTACCGCCTGTGTGTGGAGGGGATACTTCTCTATCACAAACAGATGCTTGTCTTTAATGTATTCATCCAACTCTTGGTCAGAGATCCCCATGGTAATCGGAGGTTCCGTTACATTTGTCGACTGCCATAATATCATATTATAATACTCATTGCAATCCAGAAGAAGTTTTGGTATTTTGAACTGTCGCACATGTTCAGAAGCAGGTCTGGTTGTTACGCGACTGTTCTTTATTCTTCTCCATGCTAGTTCACGGACATGTTGTCTTTCGTCTGTCACCATCGCAAGCAGAACACTCTCAGGGTGTGCAAAATAGGCATTTCTTTGCAATACTGGTAATACTATTGTTTGTACCTCTTCAGTTTGAGCTTTCATTAGCCTAAGTGTTTCGTATATATGCTTCGCACCAAATTTAATATGGGGATTAGATTTTATGTTAAACCACATCGGAATGTAGACCTCCATCAGAAAGTTGGCCAATGTTTTTAAATTGTGTGTAGGGTCTTCAGTACTGACATACAACCTGAGAATCCTGTTGGCCGTTGTAAGCCATATTGCATGGTTCAGGCTACCAGGAGAGCGTTTGGCAAGATCTTCTGACACTACACCGCTCGAAACTGCTTGGTGAATCTCCAAAAGATACTTCTGATCTGTGCTGATGTCTCTTTTGTCTGTTGTTATGAGAGGGACTGATATAGGAGCAAAGTTAACTATTGACCGTGACTCGCACTTGTGTAAAAGTTTTCCTACAGGTCCGGTGAAGCATCAGGGTCCTGATGTTTTTCCATCAAGTGATGAGAAAAGATGGCGCAACGGCAGTTCATTTGCATGTAGCATGCAAATGAACCAATGAACTGGTCGCCCCAACGAATCTTCCATTAGTTTTATGACGCCCCCTTTCGTTCCTGTATTAACATTAGTTCCGTCGCAGCCAATTGCTATCAGTGATTCAAATGAGATGCTATTATTCTTTGCAAACTTCATTATTCCTTGATGGATACTTCGTGAAGTTCCGTTAATAGGAGCAAAGTGTCCTACATATGTTGCTCCTGGTTCACTTATCAGACAAATGTGTTCTTCTGATACTTTCTTCTTATAATATTTCCCACAATCTTTTTTGTTTATCAGAGATACATCTCTCTTCCCATCAAAATATACACTTGTAATTCTTTGCACTTCTGTAACAATGGAATGATCTTGCCGACGATGTACCCTTTCTCGGTGAACTTCATGCCTGTAAGAAAGTTGTTGGTCAATAGAAATAAAGTTACGCTATTACCATACATAATATATATGAAATAACTTAATTTATTAATTGCAATATTATTAAACTAAATTGATAATAAATGATTACTTATACCTGTCAATGATGTTGTCGGAGGAACTTTTTTTAGGACTCGGATATCTTCCAGCAAAGATGTTGAAATGAGGGCTGCTCCACGATCTGAGATACCAACTCTGTCACAAGCCTCTGCAAAAAATGGCAGAGACTTTGTTTTGGTTAAGGAGTTGTGTGCGGTTTCTTCTGCATCACATTCTGCTGTGGCCAATCCTGGGCAAAATCTCTTGAATGAAGACTTGGCTGGTAAAAATTCATCATCGGTGTATGTTTCACTGCCAGAGGTCTCTGTTACCTCACTACCTGAAACAATCACTGTGCTGGTTGAAGGCACAGGATCTGCTAGTTCTGCTACTATGTCTCTACGTCGTTTTCTCGATTCTCTTCTCTTAAGTTCATATGTTTTCATTTTATCAATAGAGCCTATAATCATTTGTCGTTAACCTCTCTGATCTAGTAGAAACGACTTTTCTATGTCTGGTACCTTTTTCTCTTTATCACATTTACAATCATTAATAAGAGCACATTTACAGCTTGAAAAGTCAAACAATTGCTTTGAATGCTCCTCAAATGTTTTCACTTTATCTTCATAACTTTTACTGTTACCAGATCTATAAGAACGCATGAGATTTCGATATTTGTCATGATAATCTTTCAATTGCTTACTAATTCGTTGGACACTAAAACAAGGTATGGAAGCACTTTTATATATTTCCATAATGTCATTAGCTAATTTATTAACAATGCTCTTGATAGAAGGATATTGTCCATTATTTTCAATTAATGTTTCTTTTTTTCTGTATAGCATACATTTAATTACATCTTCATACGTTGGCAATTGATTTCGTTTAATATCACAAACATGATTAAACAGAGGGAATTCAAATGACCGACGAGTTGTCTGAGCCATCTTAATGCAACGAACAACACACCCTCACTGCACGACTGTGTACGAACTACTGATCAGGGGAGTAGGACATTTGCATCATTGCAAGGAACACGATCAAACTTATTGTAACAAGTCACAGCCGCTGTCCAAACCTGTTCACTGTGTGATAAATTTATTTCTGTCACATTTATTTTATGTAATTGATTTAGGATATTATTATCTGAATATCAAACATTTGAAAATATATATTTAGTTCATGGTCGATGCCTGATACTATAGTTAGCATGTATATTTTAATGCAAAATTGGTATAAAAATAGTTTTGCGGCTTTCGGCAACCCTAAATATTCATGAAATATATTGAAATTTTGAATGAACATCGGGAATTTATATAAGCACAGATTAAAAACTAAGGACAGACAAGTTTTAGCGCGTTACATACGAAAAAAAATGCAAAAAGTTGAAAAAATGCCTAAAAAAAATTATTTTTTATTATTTAAAATATATCGGCGTTCCGGCAACGGAAGACGGCCTCCGATTGCCCTGAAATTTTTCATGTAATGTTTTTACACCATTTGGCCACTCTTCTGCACTAAGGACAAACGCATTTCCAAAATTTTGGTTTTACCCCCCAAAAACGAGCCACCCTACTAAGTATGGAACATGAAGAAAATTTCAGTCATGTTCAAACGCTGATTATGTAACATGACGGAAATTTCTGCTTTAGGCACATGAATTGCATACTTAATATATTTTTCGAAAGCTCATTATTTGTATACAACGTGTTATTGAGACAAATAAAATGAATTCTAAAAAAAAAATACTAAAATAAGAAATCGATTTTCATTATAGAAAGGGTTATATCCTGTATAATTATCATTATCGATTACTATATAAATAGTTTGACTAATTAGTCTCCTTCTGAGAAATCTTACTAAATTTATGAAGTGTAGCACAAGAGAAAGCTCTAAAAATAAAGATGTACAACTTTTTCGTCGTTTCTCTTGCGCTACACTTCATATATAAATAGTTAAATACATTATTCAATTAAACTAAAAACAATTATTCATAAGTATCTCAATAAAAGAAAAGAAATTACAAACTACACAGCTAAATGATATTATAGATATTTGAATAACTTCTAAAAATATCCTGCAAATTGGATGCATTATATATGTTGTTGATTTTTTATCATTTTTGTACTGAAATTGACTTCCAAATCTTCCATCCTCATCCTTACACCCTTCAGAGACTTCTCTTGAGTGAAATAAACAACTTTGATGTCTTGATGAACCTCCATAAAACTAGAAGAGAACCAGCGAGATGAAAAGTTTTAATTAATGAAAAGAATGAAAATATATCTCAGGGATGTGAAGCTTCAAATCTAACACTTTTCAACCTTCTTGAAATAGATAAATTGTCTTATCGTAAACTTATATCAATTTTCATAGAATTTGTTTAAAATGAATATTAGATTACCAATTTATTTTAGGCTATATATTTAATTGAAATATAATTTTTTTAACCATATATCTCCTTACCTGATGAATGAGTATTTTCTAAAACACCCATTAACAGTAATTATTTATCGGTTGTGTTATTTTTCATTAGCCATCAAATTTTGTAAATCAAGAGTACTGTTAACTTTTAAGTTGAAATTCCATTGAATTGTAATAGTTGCAAAATTCAATAAAATGGAGTCCCTAGGGTAACTCTCCTCCCTTTTTTAAATTTTTTAGTTTTTTGAGGATATTTTTTACCTCATCTGATTTTCTACCTTTTCTCAATTTCTCTCCAGTCGTAAAAAGCAATAGTTTCATCGTTTGGTGAGAGTTCACTGCCGCTTGACTCTATAGGAGGAAAATCTTAGAGCTTTACCATTGAAGGTAAAAATGAAATTGCATTGAAATATTTAAAAGGCTTTCCATTCTTTGTACATAAATAGCCCTTCTAATATTCGATAAATCATTTATTGATTTATAAAAATTATACACAATATAAAGGCATTTGTCAAAATTAATCGTGATGTCAGAAAGTGAAAAATATTCTTCCCTGATTCATTAAATGATATATTATGATTAGAGCTCGGATTTCTATGCCATTTCAATCTAAGCGAAATAGCCCTAAAAACTATGCAAAATATGCTTTTAAAAATATGTTTTATAGCCTAAACTCTATGCTAAATATGCCGTTATAAATTGAATAGTTATACCTAAAATAACATTCTCTTTATTCAAAAACATTAAAACCATGCCGTAAGAGTCAAATGGTAGACTTAATTACCTTTGCAGAATGCGGGAAGGTTATATTTTACCCGTTGTTTTTTATTTATTTATTTATCATCTTGTTATTCGCTTGACTGAAAAGAAATTTGATTGAACGATTGGTCCATGTTCAGTGACTTGCTGGTAGAATTTTGGGAGTGACCCGGTCAAAGGTCAAGGTCAATGTCATTTATAACTCAAAAAGTGTTGAACCATATTGCATGAAACTTGGTGGGATGATTGGTCAATATGCATGCACCATTTTGTTATATTTTGGGAGCGATCTGGTCAAAGGTCAAAGATCAAGGTCAAAGCCATTTGTAACTCAATAACTCAAAAAGTATTCAACCAAATTGTTTGGAATTGATAGTACAATTAGTCAATAACCAGGATCCATCTGGTGCAATTTTGAAGCGATCCGGTCCAAGGTCAAGGTCATTCATAATTTAATAACTCAAAAAGTGTTGAGCCATATTGCATGAAACTGAGTGGGACGATTGGTTATTATCCAGTTAGCAGTTTATCAAATTTTAGGAGATAACGGGTCAAAGCTGCGGCGAAGGTATGCGCTCTACCGGGTGCACATAATCTAGTTACGTATAATTTTGAGATTTTATTCATGAGGTTGAATAATGTTTCCCATTTTCAAATGGAAAATTATTGATGTACATTTTCTGTAATTATTCAAAATGGAATTGGAAATCAAACCACATTTTGTGCATCACATTATTATTAATATATGACAATTAAATAATATAGCAACAAATAATCATTACCGATAATTTCTGAGATTATTAGTTCTATTAAGAGATAGCTAAAGTTTCATTAATATCTAACAAAATATCAGAGCAAGAAAAATAAGTCTCTATATAACGATATATGGTAAATAATGAGATTAAATTATTTATTCATCTACCAAAATAAAAAATAATAGCAGCTATATTTAGAATATAAATAATTTAACAATCAGGAGATACATGATACGATTATTTGTTTTTTGACATTTTCTGTATCTCGAGATATTCGGTGGTCGCTCTGTAACATTTTAATTTTTGAAAAGCTTCTTTCTACTTCAACTGAAGTCTTGGAATACATTGCACTCTGTGTTAAATTCCTTTCAATTTTGACCTCTTTCGCTCCAGCGATAATGCTTCGTATTTATTCTATGTGTTGCAATCCAGGATTATTTGATACAATACGGTTGGTATCATGTTGTCATTATCCTCGTTCAAATCTACAAAAATTACACTCTTACGCCTACGTTTAGCTGTTTTAAAGTTTGTTACATTTGATTTCTTGTGGCTACTTAGCTTCACATTGCATGTCTTGCATTTCAAAACACCGTTTTCATTGCATAACACCCAATTTCATCAACTAAATTTCGTATCATGACGTTATCAGACCGCTCACCTTTAGGCATTTTTAAGAGTTGTTAAGACTACGAAGACTTGGAACTAAATGACTTGCTAAAATAATACAACAACAAAAAACGTAAATAGAAAATTGAGCAACTGTAGCGTAAACTTTTAATATTTCTTAAGTAGAGCTTTGCATGCTGTAGCATAAACAAAAATATCCTTATGTAGAATTTTATATGCTTTATATGCTTTATATGCAAAATAGATTAATGACTGTAGAGCATATATCATCTATGCTTTTATAGCATTATATGCTGTTATTTTGTTAGAGGATAGAAATCCGAGCTCTCATTATGTTATCTTAAACATATCAGCAAAATAAAAATTATTAGAAATGGAAAGGAAAATAATTCATATTTTTCTATTAAAAGGGGACCGTACTTGGGAAAATCTCATAATTTTATTTATTTATTCTTATTTCGTAAATATCTACCTAGTACCCTTCCAGATGTTTGAAAGAAATGTTAGCGCTCTATGGTCAATATAACCCACTGGGGGGAGAGAGAAAGGGAGGGGGGCGAAGGGAGGATTGGGGTCGTGGTAGATGCTTTACACACTCCCTATCAGCCACTAATAATTCGTAATAAGTAATTATCTCGCCATATCTGCTATAGTTCTTGCTACTGATACCACATACAATAGCTATTGGCTATAATACCCATCAGTGGCACTCAATATCTCATAAGGGAAGATGTTGCGCTGTGTCACAGCGCAGCCAGGTACACGGCAACTTCTCAGAACCGAAAAATTCTAGTATTCAAAAGCCTAAGGCATATATCATTTTGAAGCTACGGCATTGTTATTTTTTGTTATTCGATTTTCCAGGAGATTTTCTGGAGCTTTCAGTCCTTTTTTTCGATGTTCAAATATTTTTCGAAATATTGAATTTTGAAAAGAAAAAATTTGAATAATTTTTTTTTCACGAAAAAAATAATATTTTGGAAACCAATTCGAAATAAAAAATATCAAGGATGAACAGCTCTAGAGAATTTGGTGGAGAATCGAATGCAAAAAAAAATAAACAATGCCGTAGCTTCAAAATTGCTGGAGCCTTAGGCATTTTTGGAAAGGGGTCGAAATACGTTTGAAATTCGAATAACTCGTTTTTTATTGGTCTATTCGAAAAAGGGCCATGAACAAAAACGATAGAGAATTCAATTTCATATAAGAGTACAAATTTCAGAACCGTAGCTTCATTAATAAAAATATTTTTAGAAAACAAGTACGGTCCTCTTAAAATGAATTATTAATATATTTTCTATCCCCACGTATTTCACCATGATTGTATTACCACCTACTTCAACATATGGTTATATAACAACCTATTCCAACAGACATTATTTAACTATTAAGTTAGCTAATGGACAATCTACAGCTAATATCCCATGGGATAACAATCTTACAGTGAGTTATTTGTTGTTGAAATCTGCAAAGCCTTGAATCCAATCTCTTGAATAGTTAGCTAAACTAATTATTTCGAAAGGATAAATAGGCAATTATTAGATGCGAGGTGGTAGGAAATAAAATCAGGAATAGGATTAGGAAGCAAATTTAAAATAATGAAGCTGAATTTATAATAAGTTATATTTCGTAATATGGAAGTATGTCTCATTATAAGTTAATTAATATGTAAAAGTACGTTTCGAAATGAGAAACGCCTCTCAATGAGATTCTGCCTTACCGCCATAACTTGAAAGGACCTATTTTTATATCTTTTAATGACTTAACATCTTTTAAAGAACAAACAGTGTAAATGAAGCTAAAGAATGAGATTGGTACTTAGTGAATATTCTTTTAGAGGAAAAGTCATATTCTGACAGAAGTTTAAAGAGACGTTCAATTAAGTTTTTTTTTTGGCAGTTGACAGCAACAAAGACAATATGTAAGTCTTTCTCCATTTTTCTATTAATCTTCTTACCCCTGAGAATAGAGGTTAGCATAATGCAAATAGAAAAGTGATTGAAAAGTTTCAGGTTTTGAAACACTCCATACGAAACATTAATTATGAGTAAATTTTGTAAATAAATCAAATATATAATTTTCTTTTCCTCAATATTTCCTCATAAAAGAATATTCTTATTTTATACCTGTTACAGTGCCTAAACTTCCCTCTATTAAAATTTAGTTATGTAGTCTATTTTTATTTGTTAAATGAAAAAAATATTTCCTCATAAAATAAATGGAAATAACTTCTCTATTTTATATGTAAATAAATCCTTTTATATTTTCTCTGTCATTTTCTTCCAATTGCAGGAGACTGATATTTTATTCTATTCTAGTTATTTTTCATCTATTTTATTTTATTGCAGGAGACTGTCTCTTTGTTATTCAGACAATGTGGCGTTGCTTGTAGAGAGGATATTAACACAAAAAAAAAATAGGTAACGGCAGCTATTTTGTTAGGGAATAACTTCTCTTTGGTTAGATAAGGAAAGCAACAAACTGATTAGGAAATGGATACAACGAATCAAGGTACGCTAACCAAAGAAAGAAGTCAAAGTTATATTTTTAGGAAGAGTGAACAACAGATTCAGAAGTTTCGTTTGAACTGTCCTCTAGCTTTAGAAAAATACCTTTCTCAGTGCATGAAATATTTCGATTTACTAACACACCACATTTACTTTACAGTATACTTCAGCCCTAAATTCTGCCTCTGTTTTAATTAACTTGTCAGAGGTAGAGAGAGCGACAAAGAACAACAGAATTACAACTCATTTCAATCATAGGCACTAATATTCTGATATGCTCTATATTTTGAGTGTATCTTTCATAATTTTTATTTCATACCAAAATTTGACCACAGCAGGAAAAGCCATATGAACTATTGTCTTTAAATCTTAAATAATATCGAAAATGAATAATATATTGAAACAATTTTTCAATTTCTGTTTGCGATGAGTTAAATTATATATCAGTGATCATTCATAGTACGTTACACATGAACCAACCCCTATAATTCACGTTCCACATCATTCTTTTTCACCCTGAATACATTATTCTTCCTAACTTTGAAGAGGTCTGGTGGATATTACTGCATTTACATACAGAGTAGAAGTTCTACATCTGCTTTTGCCTCACATCAACTTTCTGGTTTACTGAGTTTGCCGCTCCGTTTAGACTATCAGTTTACTATGCAAGAGTGACATCAGTTGGAGTTTATTTGGGGAATAATAAATGCAAACCAAACTCTCTGACATACATATTACCATTTGATATAAAGAACCTTTCTGACACACGGAGATGATGATGTTCTAAAGCTATTGAATGTGTCTCCACTCTTTGAGTCTATTATACAAGAAAAAGTTGTACTACAAGATAATTTGTTGATATTGCATAGATGAACAATTATTAATTTAGCACTTCTGGTATTCTTACTATTGGAAAAATTGTATATTTTTTATAAACTGTTATAATAAGAATAATTTTCATTATTGCTATTTCTTGTAAATTTATAACAATGAAATGAGAAACAGTTGAAAATATATAAGTTTGATTATTTTATATTAAATATTATATTATCAAGAAAATCCAGTAAATATAAAGGAAATGACATGAAAGATATAAAGTAATTTAAAAAAAAGATGTGCCTAGAAAACACACGTCAAACTCATTATAGGGTTAACTATTTCTCTGTTTGAATATCAAAAGTAACAGGAAGAATTTAGGCTGAGTCTGTGGCGGTATTACTATTTGCAGTTGCCTTGGAATGCATTCCAGGGATTCCTGTTGGTAATTATATCCTCTTTTCATTCCGCCAAACTCGGCTGACAAATTCTACATTAGGAATGTTTTGTAATGTAGAATTATGTGATTGAAATTTGTTATATATTTTGAACATTGATTATTGAATGGTAATATGCTTGAAGAGACAATAAATTTTGTTCACTTTACATATTTTTTCAAATCAATTTCAAACTATAAATGTGCAAAGAATGGTTTTAAAATTTACCTGCTAACAAAATGTATAAAGTGTCGAATTGTGTAAAGTGATTTAGTGAGTCAAGTGTCTAAGTGTGTAAACTGTCTATTGACTCACTTTAGTGAGGTAAATCTCTTTTGTTACAAAGTACAAACTCAATATGCTTTCACTACATCAGCTTTGACTTCTCCTCCTTTTTATCTTCTAAATGCGTAAGTCTTCTCCTGAATTTCATCCCAAGCAGTGCAGATTAACTTCTGAGTTTTCACATTCTTTGAAACGTAATCAAAGTTGTAAAAAGTGATACAAAAGTCTTTAGAGTAGAAGTATTAGGAAAACCAAACCAATTCATACCAATGGGATCATCTCCTTATAGTCAAGGAAGTGTTCTTCTCAAATAAAGTGACGATTGAGTTGAGAATATTCACAAAAATGGAGATCAGTGTCACTAATTGATGACGCATATATTTGCGAGATAAGTACCTGAAGCGTTAATTTATTTGAATGTTATATGGTCGATTTTTGATTTAATATAAGTGGTACTATCTCGAGAGAGTCATTCCATAGGTGGTATTGTCTCGTCAAAATCAATCCGTTGGTGGTACTGTCTCGTAAGAGCTAATAAGCAGGTGGCAATTTCTTCTAAGTCATTCAGCATGTGTTTATTTCTTATGAGAGTCATTGCGCATGTGGTACTATCTCGTGAGGGTCATTTGTAGATGCTATTATCTCGTGACAGTCATTTTTTTGGTGGTTCTTTCTCGTGAGAGTGATTTTAAATGTGAAACTATATCGTGAGGGTCATGTCACAGGTAGTATTGTGCTTTATGGTCCATTCCCTTATTGATACTTGATTATCAAGATTTCATATCATCCATTCGGCAGTAGTATTACCACATTGTATCAGGGCTTTACGAAGTATTCCATAATTTCACAAGGTATTTAATGACCCTCCTCACTAATTCCAAACTAATTCTGACGTTTCACACCTAACAATACTTGTTGGTATAGATCCATATATCTCGTATAAATTTATTCATGAGTCAATTTCCAAGCCAATAAATGTAATAATTTGTGTTTCATGACGTACATTATCAATGTTGATACACAAGGAAAAGAAAGAGGGGAAAAAAGAAGAGAATGCTGTCGATATGAACAATTCATGCATTTAAAAACTACGTAGTACGTACTTCTTTACGTGTGTAACTGTCACCAGGAGATATATAATGATCATTATTGTTAAACCTTAATGGATGTTCAGTAAATATAGAAATATACAATTCAGATTGTATATTTTCTACGTGAATGAAAAGTAATATTGTTACTAAACTAATCAAGCAAGCGAAAGCATAAACATCATAATATTATGAAAAGACTAATTATAAAACTCTTTTTCAATAGTTGATGTCGTTTTTATTTACTAGTACGATAGAGAGTTAGGGCTGCACAAATAAAATTCGCATACGAGTTATTAATGGTCTAATATCGAAGTTATACCTACAATGTTGTAATTAGAATAGCTATTAGATTTATTATGATGATAATGTTGTGGCTAGAAAGTTTTCTTCGTAAGGAGTTATTAGGTTCTGAAATTATGATGAATTATTGACTGTAATTATTTGGACATATGAATATAAAGTAAATATTTCTTGTTTATACTGTGCGACTGTCAAGCCTATTATTTCTGCATTATTGACTGAATTTTTATTAAACAATACCTAAAGGTTCAGTAGAAAGATTCACTACAAAAAATAAGAAATGCATACATATCTATGAACCATACAAACATGGAAGAGATAAATTAAGTTCATATACGATATCATTTCCGAAGATTAAATAGAGCTACTTATTTTCTTGAATTCCTTGAGTGAGAATACTCACATTTTCAGCTTCCCTTGCACTTTTTACACTTTTTCACATATACTTTCAACAAAATACAATTTAACATTTATTAAACAATAAAACAATTAATTATACCAGATATTGAATAGAAAATCACATTACGGATGACTGCACACTCGTTATGATTATAGTATTACTAATACTTTACAAAGTGGGATAGAAGAAGTGTGATAAAGAGAAGTATTACTAATACTTTACAAAGTGGGATAGTAGAAGTGTGATAAAGAGAAAGGTTGGGTATGTCCTGGACCCGAGGAGCAAAAAATGAGCCCAAGACAATTAGGACCAGGATAATAGGGCCCCAAGACAAGTAATCCTATTAACTTAGCTCACGAGCGCTCGCTTTCTGTCCCAGCCACTACCTCAGGTGAACCATCTTTTATTAAATATCTTAAAAATCTTACCCATTGGATTTCTTTTTTCATAAAACTTTCATTTGATATAAATTTTCATTTGCATAATATTCAATTTACAAAAAAAAAATCATTAATTCATACCTGGAGAAAGTAGGCATGGAGAAACCTATCACAGATGTATTTTAATAAATAATAATTATATGGATATCATATCTAGGATCATCTTTGTTCTTTTCTAATCGGGTGAAATGATGTGCAGAAGTAAAATAATAAAAAACGGTCCCAAATAGATTGAAAATAATATTTTTGATTATTTTTCCATGATAACTTGTTTAAGCAAACCAGCGGCTAGGTCACCAGGGTCAAGTTTACTTCACTGATATTATCTTTTGTCGTCTTGATACCATAAAATTTTCTTGATGTCCTCTTACTTCCCTCTAATTTATTTGATGTCCTCTTAATTTCTTCAGGCACACGATCTTGCTGACTTGTGAAGGAGGTGAAGTGTTTCAGAATCGTTACGCAGCTTTTATCATCACGAGGAAGTGTCCAATGAAGTTAGAGTCAAGAGACTCTCAGGTGGAGTTACAAATAGGTACATTAAATAAACGGTAATCCTTTTATCAGCAAGTAAAATCCTCGTTGTTCAGTGATGAATTAAAGCTGTTGTTACAAAGATACAGGATAAAAAATTAGCTATCATAAGTGTTTGTTACCAATTAAATATTAATCCTTGTAATAGGACTTCACTATCAAAAGTAATTACTACTATACTAAACACCACTCTGAAAGCTCATTGAAGTATTAAAAGCTTTTTATTCGATATAAATTATTTGCACCAGAAGTTGAATCTATTTTCATATACGTACATTAAATGTATTTACCAAATGTCGAATGAATTTGGTGACATGAATTGCTTGAAAAATCCTGTTTGCATATCTGTATAAAGAACAGAAGAATTTCCATATTCTACGAATAGTATGACTATAATAATCAGTTGCTTGCTTGAGTTGGTCTTTGAGTTGTAATTCATGTGAGGCATTGAGAGGGCAAAGAGAATTACTAATTAAAAAAGTAATTCAGAGTGAAGTTTTTCATTGCGTTAGTGTGTGATATTACTACTCATCATATACTGTGAGTTTCTTCTCAATTTAATTAACTTATCGCATTTAATAGAATAAAAAATGTATAATTAGGTGATGTAAATGCATAATTATTACGAAACAAATTGGATGACATAGTTTATTATTACAAGGAAAAATACGTAGTACTTGTTGTTGATTATTAATGATACTGTCATCATATTACAAAAGAGTAATGATACTATATGATACATACAAACTAATTGTTTTTTACTGTTTCTGAAATATAGAAACATTCAATTAAATATATGAGTATCTCTCTTTTAATGAATTTCGAGCAAAATAGCGAATTAAAAAGCGTCCTTTATACTCAATTCTAATAACACAAAATGCAAAATATCTTCATCACTTATGTATTGAAATATCTACACATTACCAAATGTAGATAATAACATCACAGACCGGTGAATTAATATTCAAATCTCACCGAGTGACTCTAATCCGTAAGTACACCATTTGGTGACGTACAATTTGAGGCACGGATAGCAACATAGAGTCTAGACTCGATGAGAATGTTAGTTTTTACGGGCAGTTATGTGTTTGTAGTTCCAGAAGAAGAGTATTCCTGTCATCTGCTCTAATTGGAATGGGAATGACTCTTATCTGTGACGGCAAACAGTTACAAAATACCTTAATGACAACTGCTGAAAATTGCTCCCGATACTCAAAGACTCTCTGGGAAAATGAATGGAACCTAACAGTCGAATGGAACCTAACAGTCGAATGGAACCTAACAGTCGAATGGTACCTAACAGTCGAATGGAACTTAATAGTCGAATGTAACCTAACAGTTGAACAGAACCTAATGGTCGAAAAGAACTTAACAGTTGATTTGAGCCTAATTATTGTGGAATGGAACCTAGCAGTCGAACGGAAAATATGTATACCTGTAGGTATGAAATTTTGAGATCGGATAATCATTTGAAGTTAATTATTCTTCTTACTTTGAAATATGATATCAATTACATTATATTTCTCTTCTGTTTTTTACAATGGTATTTATTACATTGAGAGAGTTAGCAATTCTTCCTCAGAAAAAAAACAGATACAAGATGTAGGACACTACTAATTTTGGCCTATCGTTGGTTTTGCTCAGAGTTCTAGGGTTAAAATAATGAGCTCTAAAAGTTGATGAAGTATTGTATCACTTAACATATTTCTATTCGTTTGTTTCTCTCCTGTCATAGATTAATTGATTTTCTTATGAAATATGGGAGAATATATTTTTCGAATGGTCAAATGAGGGAACAGTCGATTGGAACCTAATGGCCGAATGGAACCTAACATTCGATTGGAACAAAACAGTAAAAGGTAAGTTAACATTGAAAAGGAACCGAGGGCATAGTCTTCATAGTGTTAAATTGCGTTTTTTATAACTTTAATAGCTGAAGTGATTTATAGATTTAAATGTGAAATTTACATTAAATTAATTATATTTTTAAAAATGTATCGATTTTGTATAAAATAAATGTACACTCAAGGTTATAAAGTAAATGTGAATAAAAAGGTACAAAAGCAAGTCTATTCTAAGATACAAAGTACCTGTGTACTCAATAATGGTACCAATCAAGAACCTGTGCAATGTTTCCATTGGTTCAAGGTAAATTGCTCGAAAACAATTGGTCTTAAGACAATTGCTCGAATGAACAATTGCTCGAATGAACAATTGCTCGAAAGACAATTGCTCGAAAGACAATTACTCGAACGAACAATTGATTGAATGAACAATTGCTCGAATAATCAATTGCTCGAATAATAAATTACTCAGTGTTCAAACTAATAAAATACAGATAATCAATAAGTTGGATCACTTCTATAAGCTGCACCTAACCGTCCTGGTATCTAATTAGTAATTTATAATAACTGCATTTCATATTTTTCATCAATATTTACTATCAATCATAATACTGTTTTCAAATTATTATTTTCCTTGTTTTCTTATTTTTATTAAACTGGAATTTACTGCCCTAATTTTGGGTACATTAATTTTCGTTTACTGTCAGTCAATAGCTTCACTGGGCTCCGACGAGATATTCTCGGGGCTATGGTTAGGTTTGTTAGGTTTAGCAACTCGGGCTATGGAAACATTTAGCCTAACCTCTGGTATTCGTGTCAATTGTTTTTAACAAATTTTCCTTCTTTCGGTAGCTCTTTTCTAGTTGACCTTTCCTCTTCTTTCATATTAAGCAATTGACTATTCAAAATTTGATTATTTGAGCAAATTTTAATTACATAAATATTGCCGAGAGGCGGTTATGGTTAATAATGAAGTGGAATCTCTCCGATTAGCTGTACCTAATCGTCCTTGTTTCTAATTAGTAATTAATAATAATGCATTTCATTTATTTTATATTATCTGATCATTCGAGCAATTGTTCTTGCGGTCAATTGTTCGTTCGAGCAATTGTTTTTCGAGCAATTGTCTTTCGAGCAATTGTTCATTCGAGCAATTGTTCATTCGAGCAATTATTCATTCGAGCAATTGTTCATTCGAGCAATTGTCTTTCGAGCAATTGTTTTCGAGCAATTGTTTTCGAGCAATTTATCGGCTAACATTTGCATTGTAGCAAATAATCATTTCTCTCTAGTAAAATTAATTTTGAAGAGAGAACAAATTTAGTAATTTTATGTTGAATTGGTTTTAGTTTTCAGTTTTAGAATATTAGGGTAATAGCCTCTAATATATACTAACATTAATAAATAAATATTCTTTGTTATTTTTCCCTTCCGTTAACATCAAAATATAATCAGTGTTTAATAATTAATCGAATTCCGTTGAATTCGATGAATATTTTTTTTCCATTGGTCCCCTACAATATTCTAACAATTTCATATGCATAGTAAAGACATTGTACAAATATACAGAATGCTGAGTAAATATTAATAAATTATCAAAGAAATGAGACTCGGGTAATAAAAGAATACTAAATCCTTCACTAAATCCAACAAAAGACATTCAAGTTACTGGTTATTAGAACTAATGAATGAAATTGAGTTGTGGGAAAAATTGAATTTACAGCAAGTGAAAAGAAATCGCAACAACTATAATTTATCAACAGAGATGCACTCAGTGCAAATATGTTATTAAAAAAAACAGTTGAAACAGTTATTAAAAAACAGTTGAAACTAGGAAAAATTAATGTATCTATATAAAAAGTTATTCATTTTCGAACAGTTTCATTACTAGAATAGTCACCTTAGAAGTACGAAACCAGAATATTATTCAATTGTACTGAAACTTTTACAGTAAACAAACCGTGGAAGTTTAACTCTCAGACTCCAGTTGAAATACAAGACATTGTGCTGATGCATAACAAAATAAAATGCACCATATAACATTCTTTGCTGGTATATATTAAATGATATAAAAAAAATATAAAATTTTATAAAATAAGACTGTTTTCCCTCGAGGATTCAAATCTGATATCAAATCATTTCTCCCCCGATGTGGTGAACTCTTTTTCATCAAATATAGAATAATTAACCCTATACGGCATGATTTATTTATTGTGAAGTAAAAAATGTTTCCTATCTATTTTTTTGATGTTAAGAAGGTATATATCTGATATTATGAAAAGAAAATGATTTAATAAAAAATTGAAAGAGTAACCGGAAGTGAACCAATTAGTTCAGTTGTGATTGAAACACATGTTTTTTTATAGAACTTCAGAATGAATAAATTTCAATTTGGCTAATAAAATTCACATTCAAGTAAAAAATGTATTCAATTTTATCCACTTTTTAAACATTAAATTAACAAAATAAAACTGTGATGACAAGATGATAAATAAAAATAATTGATCAATAATAAGAATAATAATAAATCCTTTGAGATATAAATATTTCCTTCCCTGAACTTCAACAAAATAATAATACATAATAAATCCTTTGAGATATGAATATTTCCTTCACTGAACTTCAACATAAATGAAAAACAAAAGCATAACAATATAATTCCTTATAAATGAATGATCATTGCACAGCAAACCTAATGGTTGACTTTATGATGAAAGTTTATTTGATGTGAAATAATTTGAAGTGATTAGATTTATTGTTGAGGCAGAGAGTGACCTGACATTTGCTGCACTTGACATTAGTACGGCCCTTACATCCCTCATACCTACAAATTCGTCTCACATCATCAATTATTGGCCAATGATCAACCAAATCAAACCGTGAGTCAGGTGTTGGAAGGCTTCTTATGCCAGTCTTCAACACCTTCTTAGGGACAGTGGAGGCTTCACCAGAAGAAGGACGTCCTCGTTTTGTACCCTTCTGTTTACCTGCTTCCAACAAGGCGGTTGAAATACGTAACTTGAAGAATTGCAGCTGCATAACTTCTGACTTAGGAATGGATATTTGTGATGCTGTCCGTTTGTAAAGTAGCCAAGCATTGACTACTGACATGTCAAGCATATGAAACACAAGTTTCATATAATACTTCTTTGACCTCAACTGCGTTCTGTAGAGTGAAATAAGTGCATCGGCCATGTCAACTCCTCCCATTGATTTGTTATATCTTGAAATAATATCGGGACAATCAACCTCTACTCTTCTCAACTTCTTATGATCAAATCTAGAAACTGTACCAACTGGTTCAGATTTTGCAAAAGTGGACACTATATTGACAACTTTGTTATCAAACCACCTTACATAAGTAACTTCACAGTCCTCAGTGACTAGCTTCTTTTCTTCGTAGGAGCCACGTCCTTTCCTCATCAAATTTTTATCCTCCACTTTGGTAGGCTTTATTCCTGGTAGTCTTGGAGTTCGCACGGTGCCACAAGCCCATATTTTCCTCGATGCTAAATGCTGAAGCAGTGGAACCGAGGTAAAATAATTGTCAAAAAACAGACAATAATTTTTATTAGCAGGAATATTTTCTGCTAAATGAAGCACAACATTGCTACTTGCTTTCAAATCTGGTACAGTTGGATTATCAACGGGCTCAATTTTTCCAGTGTAAGGCATAAAGTCGTATGTCATACCAAATTCATCAGCCAGCACAAACATTTTGAATCCCCACTTCTTCGGCTTAGATGGAATGTATTGTTTCATGCTACAAGCGCCCTTGAAGGGGACCATTTGCTCATCCACACTGAGATTCTTTGTCATCGGTATTTTCCTGAATGTCTTTCTCAAATGGTCAACCATTGGACGGACTTTGAAGAGCTTGTCTTCATTTCTTGATTGGAGAGTAGTGTTATCCACGATATGAAAATTGCTCTTTATATCTTGCCACCGGTTGTAACTCATTATGGCTCCAGGAATCTCATGAGATCCAGGAATATGTTTGCTCCAATGCATTCTTGCATGACTAAGTTTGCTAATTGAAAAATGCAAACAGAGACCGATCCATTTTTCCAGTTCGTTCCTTGTAAGATTCAATGGCTTGTTTGGATTTCTTTGACAGGAGTAGAGATTACTTTGAGTAACTACAATATCTAAAAAATCGTTTGTGATGATGTTTTTGAACATCTGGTAGGGAGTTAACAAATCTTCCTCCTCAATATCAGGTCCCTCAAATTCATGATCCACAGTAGCATCTTCTCTGTCTTGTGGTTGCCAAGATGATCGTAAGGTTCTATTTGAGACTCTTATTGAACGATCAGGAGTTATCGTTTCGTCTTGATCGAAATCTCCTTCCTGAATCTCTATGACCGCAGTCTCTTCAGTGATTGACATGTTGTTAGCTACTGCTTCATCAGATTCAATTACATCTGTAATATGAAATTAAATTAACCTTCAATAATCTATGTTTGAAAATGGAAAGTATAACTATTGGTTTCTTTTTTTACATTCTACATTACCTTCAGAGTCAATGTCACCAAGTGGAGAACGTGGAGGTGAAAAATTTGGATCGCCAACTGAGTCGTCATCTTCAAACATATCGTCTTCACTGTCTTCATTATTGACACTGATAGGAATGACGGGCAAATTTCTTTTTCTTCCATAGAATGAATTCGTCGAAAACCCTGAAATAATTATATAATAATTTTTTGAAATTTCAACTGAACTAATTAGTCACAAGTATCTAATACATCTTGTATGCATGACTGAACTAATTAGTTCATGCATTAAAAACAGTTATTGCAACTAAAGTACAATAATAAATAAAGAAATATTATGCCTAAATAACTTTTTAGACATATATAAGCATTGTTTTCATTTTCTAAGTACAAGATATTACCTATGTCATCAGCCATAGAAGATCAAATTTAGGGAAACGCGAGAAAAGAGTAGACACAACCACACGTGACAACATCTGAACTAAAACTGACGCGCGCGCACTATTTTCTAGCGTGGTAACACTTAGAACATGTCCAATACTATACGGACACGTTCAGTTGAGATTTCAAACAAGTTCTCTAATAGTTTCATATATAATTCTATTTAATTTTACTGAACTAATTAGTTCACTTATGCCGTATAGGGTTAACAGCATTCATCATTTTAATTAAGGTTTGACATGAGGGATCGCTGTGATTCATTATTGGAAGCGGTAATTGAAAAAATTCTTTTACCGAGATCAATATATTTTCTTAATTGATCGTTTGAATAATGAATCTTTTCTGAAATCTGACTCTATGATTACAATATATTAAATGACGATATCTGTCCAATTAGAGAAAAGAATTTATACGTTAAATATTTATACAATAATGGAATTAATGGAATATATCTTTGGAGTTTCAAATTTCTATTTTTAGATCTAGGCAAAAGGTATCGTAGATTTGTTCAGGTTTTTCATCAAAGATAACTGACTGGAAAGAAATAGTTTAATCTTTGGCAACATCTTTTTGAATGAATTATGAAACAGCGTTACAAATACATCGAATCTAATTTATAAATAATCAAATTGTGAACTAAATTAGCTAAAATCCATTAATATTTTCTAATTTCAGTCTTCTTCAATGTAACACTAGAGGTTCTTTATTTTTTTATATATCAGATAAACTCATGTAGTGTATTTAACAACAAAATAGGAACGGATATATACTGACCGAAGTGAAATAAACTGTGAGCTTTTTAAAACATTTAAAAGTTGGTAAAGTTCAATTTAATAATCAAGGTGAAGTAATACTAATACAAGGAACAGAACTGAATAAAACATGTTTGTGATACAATATGTGTAAGTGGTTCATAAAGAACAGTCACAATATATCCCATCAATATGTTAGCTTGTCTATGTGAGGAAGACTCAGGCTTGTTTATGTGATTTTGATTCTAGGGAATATCGTGACTGAAATAACTTCTCCCCACCAGATGATTTACTGGGATTGAGAGTTTTTAGGATGTGCTTTGACAGAATATTCGACTAGAAATAATGTTTCTAATGTGAAGGAACGTTGGTCTTGAAGTTGTTAGTCCCAAGTGAAAATTGGAGCAGGTTCGAGGCATGCGGTTAAGCCCAGGGGTGGGCAAATGCAGCACTCAGTGCTATTTTGGCACTCAAAACGGCACCACTGCACACCCGGGAAAGGGTGCTTTATTTTCTTCCAAGGAAAATAAGGAATTTTTAGCCCTGACTGCTCTACAAATTACAAGGATAATATAGAAGTGCATGGTCAACTTATTGAAGAACAGTATATTTGTAATGAATGACCTCGATACTTTTATTGTAAATTTTATCCCTTAATAAGGAATTTTTTGTTTATTGTTACAATAGTGCCGGTATTTAATTTATTTACATCTGTCTCATTTTATCAAGATCAGTTAAATTTACATCTTTCATACGCTTGTCTTGGGATATTCAAACACTGTGGTAAATATTTATGCAATCATTTTTATTTCCCATTTTTAATAATTTAGGTAAGTAATTTATCCTGTGAATTTATGAGTTACTTATTATTACTTATGCAAGATAGCTTATTTTTGTTTGTGAATTCGTTTTAATGCAAATGATAAATCAACTACCAATATTTATGCGCAAAATATTTACCGTTGTACATGTTCGTACTTCAATCAAATATACCATCTCATTATATAATTACCCAGTATCTCAGCAATTTAGAAAACGAAAAGAAAATTGGCACTGATATTCCATCTTTCGGCACTGAGAAACACAATGTGTGCCCACCCCTGATTAAGCCGATCGGTGTAGCCACCACAGCAACCAGGGTGCAGCGAGAGCGCAGCGTGGGAGCCAAACTGACCCCTTTGGCTTAAATTTTAATCATAATTATTACACACATATTTACAATTGTGCATGTAAACATAGACGGTGACAATAACTCGTGAAAAATTAGTTCTACTTATCAATAGGATCAAATATAACCATTCAATTTTCTATCCAAATCATCATTATGTATTAAATAATTGCATGATAAATTATGCTGACTTCTGTAAGAGGCATTTTAACATATGCTTGAGTTTATTTGAAACGTTTTTAATATTTTTTAATAATCTACAATATATAGAACAAAGAATTAAAGTTGGCATTTGCGATATATATTATTTTAATGAAAAATGTACAAAATCAACATGATGACGGTATTGTCTTCCATTATTTGTTTTGGATATCATAATTAGAAATATTATTTGAAAAAAATGAAATAAATTATTAATTTACTATATGGAATCAAATCTATCATTCATGGATTACATCAATTCGATATCAATCTCCATACAAATCAAAGACGAAACTAGATATTAAGCTGTAGAACAGAGCAAGCTAAATTGGTTGGCTGCGAGTAAAAATACAGACATTTCACTCATCCCAAATGTGCGGTATAAAGTTTTGTGACATACGAGCAACTCTTCAGAAAGAGAAAGTCATACTTGAACATTGTCGTTGGTGTTTATTGCTCCACTCATTTGATATCGAATGTTTTTTATAAATTTCACGATAGCTGTGTTTTTGTCTAGGAAGAGATATCAATATCAATTCAATATGGTTGGAGTTGTGATCCAATTCAATATTGACTCATGAATGAGGATATGGTGAAAAACTGTTAACTGCTTCCATTTCTGCAGTTTGGAAAAAAAATATAAATATAATATGATATATATTTGTAAAGATTTATTAAAAGGAAATATCTGCATAAGATTAATGCCTGAGTTAAGTTTTGTATTGAAAGTCGAGAGCATCTATTTACGTTACATTCAGTAATGGATATAATATTATTAAACGTTATTAACATCTTTAAATAGCCCACCAACAAATGGCAGGTAATTTAATTATTAGTGTAATTAATTAGTTTATGCTCGAATATTATAATAACATTATTAATTTCTAGAAGATTATTCGAGAGGGAAATAATTATTATTAAATGTACCATAATATCGTCAGGTAATTTCCTCATATTTAATAAATTCTCATTCTTTTTTGTTGGTTCTGGTAAATGACTCAACAGGATTTAATTAATTAGAAAATATACGGAAACTTACCACAAAATTAGTTAAATTAAAGTGTAATATGTTTTGTAATCTAATTTAAATTATTAAAATATGTATAATAGTATGGGGAGATATATCCAACCTGAATCAGAAGAAAAATACAATATTTACCGAATGTATTTGATGGATGAATTATTTTATATTCTTTGCTGTGGTTTTAATTATATATCCAATAATGTTCCTATATCGACTGGGTGATTATCTCTGAGTTATTGAATTATCATATTTGAGTTATGCAATAGAGATTTATTGAAATATGATTAAATTAGCTAGTATTTTTATAAAGTATTTAAAGTAACTTTTTCATAATTAATTAATAATGTCAATTTAATTTACAATTTTCCATTTCTGCTCCGAAAAATGTTAAGGATTTAAAAATATATGTTCTAGAGCAGTGGTTCTTAACCTGGGTTCGATCGAACCCCAGGGGTTCGGTGAGTCAGTTTCAGGGATTCGGCCGCTTGGTTCATAATGTTTTTTATTCATATTCGAAATTCATGTTCTGCTCGTTTTGATAATTGAACAAATGATGCATGGCACAGTTCTTTACTAATTCATTATATGCAATAGTTATGTACTTATGCTTGTATTTGAATGGGGTACCATATTTTATTTTAGGGTTCAGTGAATGCATATTAGGAGCTTGCAGGGTTCGGTTCCTTCAAAAAGGTTAAGAACCACTGTTCTAGAGGAAGTCCATAAAAAAATATGCAAACTAATAATCTTTGTGAAATTCTTTACCTGAAAATAGATTTATGAGGTGTATACTTACACTAATTTAATCCTAAGGATAATAATGGAAAATCATTTCATATCTGAGGAGTTTCAAAAATTGCAAACATAATGCCGAAAAGATTTGGCATATTTTATTGTAATATATTTCACACTATAATGGCGTTCCAAATCTCATATCATTTATAGATTTATTTCGGATAGAATTAACTTAATACATACAATAATAATTAAACATAGAATAAGATACATTTAATTTTTCATTCACGGACCTATATTTATATAACTGGTAGAAAAATATGATCTCGAAACAAATTGCAATGTGATCATAAATATCTGGTTATAGTATCACCATTTTTCATCCCTGGTGAATAGAACATGTAAAGTTAGTGTATTTAAGTACGAACAGCTGTGCAGAATCCGGTTGCTAATCTAGATAATTTATTAGCTATATTTAATATGACCCTGAACACAATAATTACACTAACCAATCTAACCATATCTATGAAATAGGTATTTACATGCATGAAAAAGGTAATTATCGTGTAAATTTATTATTCACACTTGGTATAAAAGTCAGGGTACTGCATTGCAAATAGTCACTTCCAAACCTGAGCTGTAGCGTGACAATACTGTTTTCGTACGTCTGGTAGAAGATATTAACAAGATGAGGGTGATGTTGGTGATGTCTTTGATGGTGCTGGGTGCACTAGCGATGGTGAGGATCACGTAGAAGTGGACACAGGGAAAAAAATCTTATTAGCCTTGTTTTGTTAGTGGAAATTTTACTCCCACCAAAAAAAAAAATAGTTTGAAAAGGAACAGCTTTTCCTCTTAGAAAATATATCGAAACTGATAATTATATTAAAAGTTCTTACGATATAATACAAATATATATTTTGTATTTAAACCAATAATAACTTAAATAGTTCTAGGTTTAAAAATATATAATATATAAAAAAATATGATTTATGAATATTATATCTCCATTTATCAGTATTATATTTTATTTTTCTGTTCCAGGGAATGGCAGATGCCCGGACGATGGGAAATGAAAGAGGTGAGTGAAGTATTTTAAAATAATAGTAGCGATTAGTGAGCTATCTGCATCTCAGTCAATGATGATGTATACCAATTATTTTCTGGTTACTATGATAAATATTTTTCAAATTTTCTGATAACATACGTACTGGTCAGTAATTGCCTCAATTTAGATCTAACCCTAGTAACCTATCCAGTCTTCATGAAAAAAATAATAATTATAACTTTAAACCGATTTAGAAGCTGTCTTTCCATGACTTTCATTTTATCACATAATTACATACGATTAGACAAAAACGAAGGTGATACATGATAAGATACTGATATTATGAGCTTAATTTGATATATAAGGGGTATATCAGTGCGCCGTTTAGTCATGAGATGCACGAATTTATTGAGTATATAAGGGTGAATAATGAATATCTCACTATAATCATTATTTGTAACCCTCTTAGCGGTTTAATTAATCTAAGATACTCCCCACCTCCCCTGGGTCCTCACACAATCATACGCCCATACAATAACACCTAGAAATGTATTTTTAATTGTTTATTATTCTTGAATGGAAAATTATTATTTAGCGTTCACCAATAGTTGTGTAAATATCGAATGAATATTTTTATGAAGAAAAACTATCGAATTGTTAATTGGTTTAAATTGTATACGAGTTTCAGTGAGGAGTCCAGCGGCTAAGTTAGTGACAAACTTTTGAATGCTATATGGTACTAAGGTTAAAAATGATACTTTAAGAGATACGTCTCATAGTTGAGTTAAACTAGGACTTGTAAGATCTAAAATAAAATAAATTTCCTACTAAGTATCTGAAACTTCTATTTACTCAAAAAGAGAGAATGGCTTTACAAATTATGTATCTCAATAACTTGTGTATAATGCATATCATCTTGTAATTACATATACATGAATGTTTATTAATTATTAAAAATATTCCATGAAAAATGCAGATTTGATGAAAAAATCTGTAAATTGGAATGAGAGAAGTCGTACTTGGGGTGGAAGTGACCAAGGAAGCGGAAATTACCCGGGAAAACTGATGAAACCATCTGTGAATTGGTCTGGGAAAAGTCTTTCTTGGGCTGGAAAAAAAAATAAAGTAGATCCAGATGAAGATGGAATAGGAGGCTGGGGAAGACACAGAGGATGAAGAGCAACCGGATAAAGAGGAAGATTTGAAAGAAAAAGAGGTCATTTAAAATTATACAATTCGTGAATTACCTTAATTCGTTAGAAATATGTAAATTTTAATGACTTACTGCCTGAAATCAATTTCATAAAATTGATAATCAAGTATCAGAATTATAAATTCAAAGATAGGCCTAAATAGTTATATTTTCTTCATCCATTGGTAAGACATAGAACCAATAATAATTTGAGGATTTTGTGTAATAATTATTAGATTTTATGTTAAAAAAAATATTATTATATGTATCACAAAATAAATATATAGACATGCTATCAATTGTTTCATTATTTATTTTTACAGGATTGGTCATAATTAGGGTCTCTTTTTTTTTTTTTTAAAGATTTCTTTGGTTTTAAATTATACACTATACATACATGTGTGTAGCATGAATACTGGTATAGTAATCATTTCAATAACATATTTGATATACTTTTAATGCCAAATTATAGCTCCATTTGAAATTAATTTATTATATCCATTGATACAAGTTGTCCGCAAAAAATTACCCGATTTAAATGGGTACTTTGTAATTGTTAATCCCCTGTGCAGTGCAATTAGCAGCGTTGCTGTCATTATTTAGTGCTTTTATTTAGGTTGTCTATATTGTCATTTTTTTTTAATTCTTTTAATCTGTTCACCTGTAGTTAGCTGGTAAGTTATCCCTGTTTAGCTTTGTTGTTTAAGGTTTAAGTGAGAGCTGATTTCTCAAGTCCATCTAGGAATCTAGTGCCCATGTTGACACAATGTGTCATGGTTGCTTGGGTATTTAATCTTTTTCTGATAGCACATCATCACAATAGCTCTTTTTCCTGATTGAATGCCATCACAAAACAGATAAAATAGCCGCTGTAATAAGGTGCTATTGTAGCGTTTCTTTGCAGCGAAAGCATTTGGTAGCAGAGAAAATTTTCAGTAATTAGAAACTCTCTTAATTCAACTATAGAGACAAAGGAAGATTGGGGCAAAGAATCTTCGGAGCAAGTAAAGATAACAGACCAGAAACGGACCAAGTAAAATTATCGGACAAGAAATAAAGCTGGTAAAGATAACGGACCAGAAGTTAAGCTAGTAAAGATTACGGACCAGAAAAAAAGCTAGTAAAGTTAATGGACCAGAATATAATTTTAGTTTTTAAAAATATTTGATTTAGTATTTTATAAAAATATAACCTTATAAATAAAAATATTCGTGATTATACATTAATTTTGCATATTTTATTTATTGAAAGAATTGATAAAAAGAACGTGAACCATTTTTAAAAATGGGAAAAAAAACTTCTGCTTAAATCCATTAATGTGCTATCTATGATCACAGAATTATATTCTTATTCCAATTATTGGTCAAATATTAATAATTTAACCAAGTAAAGTTAACGGACAAGAAATAAAGCTAGTAAAGATAATGAACCAGAATTTAAAGTAGTAAAGTTAACGGACCCTGGTCCGTCATCTTTACTTGCTACAAATCTTCATTAAATTTCATACACATTTTAAACAACCGAGGCCACAACATTTGAAGCAGTGATTAAAAATCAATCAGTCAAGATCAGTTCTTTGGAAGTAGAAAGAAGTAAAATAATAAATACAATCAATGTATAATGTGCACACACGTTTATAAAGTTAATTTACATTATTCCCTATCTAAAGTTTATCTTGATTTTACTTTAAGTTTATGAATAGATAATGTCAGTGCCAGTTGATTCGCTCTACAACTTTTGATTTGAACTTGAATTGACGTAATAACTTAATGGAATTTTTTCTTCACAATTTGAAAACTTAGTTCATATAAAATTATAAATATTCCATGAAAATAATTTTTTTCTGATTATAAGTTACCTTTCTAATAATTTCTGTTTTACTTATAACGAATATATGTGTTAATATTGAATTATAATGAAATTTTAGCTTGCAACCACGTGTTTTCTATGCCAACATCACTGAACTTTGAAAAAAGTTTCTATTATTGATTCTTCATATTATATGATATTTAAAAATATGAAAACAATTTATTTATTAAAAAAATATATCAATAATAATTGAGTTACATCCGTGACCGAATCTTTTTATCTCCGTAATTAATCAGGTACAGGTAATTATATCTGTACCTCATTTATACATAGGTACAATGGAGTAATTAGATGATAACAGATAAAGAATTTCACACAACAACGAGCACAAAACATACATAAAAATTTTCATGGAAAAATTGAATAAAAGGAACACAATTCGTTATGTGTTTTAATGACTGTTGGTTTCATTGGTTGAGTGTTCAATTGCCAAAGTTCAGTTTCATTCTTTTCTCTTGATCAAGTATTGTATGTACTAGAACATCTTTTTATGACTTATTGATTAAAATCCTTTTACCTATAGTACTACTATAATAAAAAAATATTTTTATTATGTGAATTTTGTCGATTATAATATATCATTCTGTACTATACATATTACGTATTTATTATATAAAAAGTATAATATTGTTCCCACCATAGTTTGTATTGATTTTCGCTCATTAGCTTTATATTTAATTGACCCAAACAACTCGGTCAGTACATCATAATTATAGTCGTCAGGATGTAGATCTGTAATTATTGATTATAATAAAATACGAAAATGTTCTCTCTACTTCGATAAAGGATTATACGAAAATGAATTCGTAATACATGTATAACATAAATTTAAAATTATTTATTGAATATCAATGTATCGTGTTTCGTCATATATTCGCTACAATAAGTCCTGCGTTAATGTCTGAAATGATCCAATTTTCTGATACTATACCCCAGCAAACAGTGGTACATCTAGCCAATGTCTAAATGATGCAGGCATCCGACCTTAGCCGGAATTGGGCGACGTCGCAATGTTTACTGGGACGGTCAATAGTTACCGTTATAAACATTAATAGACGATATGTGGATGATAAATTAACTGACTAGTAATTGACGTTGAAATGAAGCAACCATTGTATGTCAATATTATAGGGTATTCTCAGAGTGATTATATGTAAATGTCATGATATATAATTAGGTAAATAATTATAGTTATGTAAGGTAAATTCACCGAATGATAAATTTCAATATATAATTAAATTCAATATGTGTGTTGAAATTCATTTGAATCAAGTTCAAAATATTGGTTTGACCTCTGTAAATATATTGTAACTAATAGATAAATTACTTAAATACAGGTGAAGCTCTTACAGTGGACGATATTCAATCGGACACTCCTTGAAAAGGACAAAAATGATCCGTTCTAAGGGCCTTGCAGTTTGTTCAACATCCTCTATTAATTAAATAGTTTAACACATATTTTATTTATTTACTGATTATCTATAAGTCAAACTTTGATAATATTCTGAGGTAACTTACAATCGAAATTTTACGTATTGTTTTTTTGCTCATCAGATTATCAGTAATTTGATTTTATTACTCTTTTCGATATACATTCTCTTTGATTAGAAAAGTTCTCCAGAAATTGAAAAAATGTGTACCTACAAATTCTATCTATTTAATTACCAATATATTTGTTTTATTTTACTCATTTTATCCATTTATATGAATAATTTGTAAAATGTTTTAAAAGATTTTCATAAATTTTTTTATATCATAATAATCATATATCATTTTCATCCATTAGCAAATTTTCGAAATGCTGCTAAAGTAACTTTACAAAGTTTAAATAGACAAATGAACTAATTCTGTGATTTCTTGATCCGTATAGCGACCTCTTTTTTAGATACAAATACTGTAATTTACGAGCTTTACCTGTACTTATACTTATTTTATAATTAGTCATACACATCCATTATAATAAAATGACTACAGTTTCGAGATCAAATGAATGAATCAAAGCATCAAAAAGAAATTGAAATGTAATATCGAAATTGAGTACAATGACTCATATATAAGCAAAGACATCGTAATGGCCGTCATTGGGCGAAACAAGAATTGTTTATTAAATTTAACACCTCTCTTTCTTTGAAATTGTTCATACTGGACTTCTAAACACTTCCATAGATTACAGACGTCATTTGCTCATCAAATACCCAGTTAACTTCCAACATTACCTTTGGTTTTGGTCATCTTTGTAATACCAAGATCTAGTAAAACATCGAAGGCTCCTGAAAAACATGCAGTTAATATAAAATTTAAGCCTTTGTCTATCATAATTGAAATTTTTTTTTTGCTATACCTTGAATTAAATTGTCTTCCGTTAAATTCGCCGTGCGGTGAAATTTTTGCAATGAATTGAGTTGCGGTGAAATATCGTGGTGAATTAAGTTGCGGTGAATTTACTGTTGTTTTTCTGTCTCTTATGCGATTTGTGGGAGAAACTAAATCTTTTCTCTTTGGATCTGAGAAAATCTTCTCAGAGTTTCGAGGGTGAATTATTCATGTTAAGAAATGTTTTGCTTTGGAAAATACAAATCTTTGCTGTGAGCATTTTTTGAAAGGTAACTATTTATTCTATGAAATATATAAGAAAACATTTTTTTCAATATATACAATTTATAATGCTGGATATACAAAACAATAATCTAAATATTCAACGTTAAATGATCAAATTTCAACAGTTGATTAGGAAAGTAATGTAGACAATTTTACAAACAATTGAAACAGCAGAATGAAAAATTCGAATCATCTCATTTCTATATCAACCAAAACTCATATTTCTCACAATGAACAGTGAAATAAATTGGATATCATTATTATTAATGGGAGTTTGCCAATATGAGAGCAAGTGAGTGGGCCATCGAACCGATCTGGAATCTATAGGAGTGGAAATCCTGAAATCTTGCAATTCTTTCAAGAGGTAGAAAACTGCAAGAAACTGATAATCCTGGTAATTCTGTAGAAGATCGTGGTGGAGTTAATTAGGGTATTTAGCTATTCCACGTGAGGGTAAGTTTAGTGCATCATAATACTATTACGACTATAATCAGTCCCCTCACTTTTATTCCTCATGAAAAGGTAGTTTTTTTATAAGCAAATGAAATATAATTTAGAGAAATAATAAACACTCAGATTTCACTACAATTGTACATAATGGTAAAATTACTAAAATGTAGGTATAATACAATTAGAGACCGATCGATTAAAATTAAATGGGATCAGATTAGAGTACATTTGAATGTATATGGTCCTGATGTCTCACTGAATAATCCACTCAAATATGAAAGTACAGCATTATATCTGCATAATTACTCACCAGGTAGTTAATTAATTTAAACCTCAACAGTTTTCTCTCACTTAAAGCTCCCTAATTTCATCCAGTTTATTTTTTTCACCTAACATCAATCTAGCTTTATCACTAATTAATTTAGGAACATTTAATTAATGCAATTACATGCAATTACCCTGAAGCTCAGCCATCCATCCTTCAGAAAGAAAAACTGAGACAAAAATATGATGTGAGAGAATATTAAGCATCGCTAGCGATAAAGCGATAGATAAGAAATGGGTTGTTATTCAGTATCATCAGAGGTAAAGCGAAACAAAAAATTGTTTTTTTTTGAATACTTTGCTTATTATTTAGTGTTTGTTGTTGGAATGAAAAAAAGTCAAGTCTATATTTTGCTCCATTTTGAATCCATGTTGAAATAAATATTATAATATTCTACTATAGCTTTTTTTTTATTCAGGGTGTCCGCTAAAAAGTAGCTGATTTCATAAGATTGTAATTGTAATCTATTATGCTAAAAGATTGAAATAGGTTTCATTTTACAGATAAGAATTTCAATTTTTATATCATTACAAATTTAGCAATACAATACCGCCATTAGACTGAATAAACTTATCCAGACGAAAAACGTTTTTTTTAATCTTATTCTGCATAGTGTAATAGCTGGGTTCTTGATGTTGTTCCATTTAAAACGGTGTAAAAAATGTATAACATGATATTTTAAGATCAACTGAACAATAATATTCTATATTTATGTCTCATTAGATAAATTTCTCACTAATTTCATTTAATCACGATATACCTAAATTTCTCTAGCCATATCAATGATGTTCCTGTCCGTGCTGTATTTTCATGACCGTAATTTCATTTGTTTAAATTATGAACTGTACAGTGGACATATCACGGAATTTAATTTCATTCAACTTTTATTTTAAATATTAATGTTCCAAATCTTGTCCAAAATCGATAAATTGTAGTCATCACGGATCCAGTTTTAACATCTCGACAAGTATAAGTTCTCTATTCCACTGTTAAATATGCCATTCTTTGAATAATAAACCACTAATGAAATTAATGCTCTATAGATGTGCGTATATATCCTCTTTATGTATGAAAAATTTCAAATTAAATTTCGGATTCTTTTCCTTTAAATAAAATCTATTTTAGTCTTTTAGCTATAATATTTTACAAATTACCCTTAAAATCGGCTGAAGAATGAAGAATTATCCTTTTATTTAATAGCTATACAGTTTGGGCTACAAAAATGTTTCCGCTTCTTCAAATACTTGTAAATCATAAGCCAATGGACAAAAAAAACTGTATCTTGGTATCTTTTTCTCCACACGTTGTACTATTACCAGGTAAAAACCATTTTCAACTGGTGGACATAGTTTAAGAACAGCTAAGTAAAGAGTGAAGGTTGTTATTTTTGTCATTGCGTGAAGGTTATTCTTATAGCTAACTCTGTGATTTTACTCACTAATAGGCAGTGAATAGATAGAAAAATTTAAAATGGTAGACATTTTAATACAGGGTGTTTATACTTCTTCCTAAGAAACTATTTGCAAATATAACAACTTAGGTTACATTTTGATCTCATCGAAGTTTTCACCATGAATATTCGTTCTTCGCTTCTTCATTGCATGGTTAAGGCCCGCTTCACACTTCCATTTTTAATAGCACGAAAAAAAACTCTCTTTAAAATGTGTTCGCACACGCGTTTTTTTATCGCTGAAGTGTAAATTTATTGTGATTTTTTCATCAGCGATGCATCAGAATGCAAGTGTGAAACGGGCCTTAACCATGCAATGAACAAGCGAAGAACGAATATTAAGAGTGAAAACTTGAATGATATCAAAATATCACTGATGTTGTTCAATTTCAAAGTAGTTTACAAGGAAGAAGTATAAGCACCCTATAATATAATGTCTAGCATTATAATGTTTTTCCTTTTATTCACTGCCTTTTAGTAAGTAAAATCACAGAGTTAGCTGTAAGAATTACCTTCGAGCAATGCCAAAACCTGTTCTTAATTTATGTCCATCAGTTCAAAATTATACAATAAGAGGCAGAGAGAAGGAGACCAAGATAAAGGTTTTTCGTCCATTGGCTAACGATTTACAAGTATTTGAAAAAGCGGAATCATTTTTGTGGCCGATACTGTATATCAAAAAAGAATGGTATAATATTTCTGTTTATTTTCTGTAAAACTATTTCCTTTTTCTTGGATTTTCATTAATTAAAGTTAGTAAAGTACATCTTAATTATTTTTTCGAATGTTTAAAGTATAGTCCAAAAGTGTAAATCTTGGTACACCTCCAATTTCAGCAGCTTTTCTGACAGATGAACCTTTTTGGTGTTCATCAAATGCTTTCGAATAACTTCTTTATTACGGCCTTCATCAGTTTTCCTTTTATAATGAAAAGGCATGATTACGATCGTCAATCTGTAAAATAAAGACATGCACTAATTTAAAATGTTTGAAACTAACGAATGCCATCTCAATTAAAATAATTAATTTCAAGATCTGAATGTCCTTTTAATAAGAATTACTTTAATAAGTTGTAAAGGTGGGCTGAATTGAACACGGAGGGGAAGTTCAGACACCGTCAGAACCAACCTCAACAGCTAGAAGTGGCCAATTCATCCCAAATGACACTTCAAAATTAAAAACATCACCATAATTTTTAATTTCATTCTCATTATTTTTTAACACACCAAACATAACATAAAATATTGATATAATCATACCTTTGAGATTGAGAATCAGTTTCGTATTTCCAGTTGAATCACGAAAAATAGCATCACTATTGAAGAAAACGGTAAATTACACCTCGTGGACGACACGCTACCACACTGGATCTCTCAAATAACTGACGGTAAGCACGTTGCACTAATTTAATTACAATAAGCAGTGAAATTAAAAATTATGAACATATTTAAACAATTTGTCTTAACTATCCCTATGTCCGAATGCTCCCGGTTCTCCCCTACACCTTAAAACTAATTATAAAAAAGGTACTAGATTTTGAAATATAGATACGCTTAACTATTAATGTTAAGCAATTTATTATAAATGAATGATATTTGAATTATTGACAGTGTTTATAGGTGTTGCAAGCCATCCTTTACATATTAAGGACGTCGTCCATTTTATGGTAAGACGTAAACTATTTTTTACTAACATCTCTCCGGCGTCAAAATATGTATTAAATTATATGGTAGATACAGTCTTACCTTTGATTACCTTTTAGTATCATTTAACAATTCATGAACATATTTTATTAGCTCACGGCTCAATAAATGAGTTTATATCAATAATATTAAATACCTGCAACATAATACATTACAATATGTAACTCATCATTTACTAATTTCCAAACACATTCCAAATAGTATATATTTCATTCTTTACTTTTATAAATAAGCAGAGTTTTCAATCAAAGGAGGAAATTCGTTCGGAATTTAAGAGCAACAAGTTGCTCCGAGTTGATGAACTGAGAGGAAATTGATGCAGGGAATTGTCTAGAAGAAGCGCCATCTTGTTAAGCATTTTGGTGAGTGTTGTTTGGTGTATTTTAATGGGTTTGTTATGTGAGATCTGCCGGGAAGATTATTTCGGGTAGGAATTAATAAACTTTCACCTGCTATATATTTCATTGTTCAAAATTATCCCATGCAAGTGGTAAAATATAAAATTCATACGAAAATCTACTATGCAAATATGTAGTTTACTTTGCACTGATTATAGGAATTAATGGCGCACGCAAAATAAAATTATAGAATTATCCAAGTTACGTTGGACAGTATTGAGTAACTTTGGAAGTAAAAGTAAAGAAATTAAAGTGATTTCTATTCTGATAAGTTCTTATTTCTTTTAAAAGAGTTAGTAGTCTTTCCAAAGTGTATTCATTTTATTTCTCAGGAATTTGCTAAATCTTTGCAAAATGTTTCAACAGTCTTCATATAATTGTTGGACGAGAGAGAGAGTCTTGAAATTGGGTACAGACTATCAATTTTGCAGCTATTTGAAAAAAAAACTCTTGAATATTTATTTATTGGAAGTTGTGCCAAAGTGTATTTATTTCAATCAAATTTGATTAGTTTTTGACATTTTAAAAAAGTAGCAAATTATATTAACAGCTTCCATCACTACCATGGATTCGTTCATGGAGAAATACATTTCAAGAGTACAATCAAGACAAACTGGTTGTACGGTATTCATTCACAGTTCCCTTTGTCTCTGACTTCAATAGTGCTTGTATCCTGAGATTAAATGACGTGCCAATCACTTTCCATGACACTCAGTACTTCTTGAAGTTATATAGTAACTTAGGTAATAGTCTGAAAGAATTCTATATCAGTAGAGCTAAATTAAGACATCGGAAAACTGTTGCAAGTAATAACCATCCGGAATAGTTCTGACCACAACAATCGCTTCAAGTTGTTACGCTTTCTTCGAGCATTCTGATGTCATTACAACTTCTCCGATAGAAAGACACAACAACAGACATTTTTTCTGAGGCGAGGTCTGCTATTACGAGAAAATATGTACAGTTGAGAGTGGAAGTTACTGGAGAGGTACGCTAAAAATATAAGTAATGGAAATTTCGGTTGATATTGTTAGTAGTGCAACGTCTAACTTGTAGCACTTCACCTGATGTTCGGAGAAGGAATGAACCATATAGGATATTTTTGCATCTGAAATATTTTAACTCCTCAATAATTCATAAGAAGCGTATATAAAATTGTTCTAACGGTACTGGAGAAAATGTATAAGCTTCATCCTAATATTACTATCATGAATGATGTCATTTACGAAAACATCCTGCCTTGTAAATATTCTATTATACGTATATGTTAATTTTAATAAAGTTTTACATAGTTATATCAATGTAAAAAAATATTCCTTCAAAGAAATAGAAGAATTCAGAAATTCAAAAAATAAATCAACTAGGTATTACCACAAAATATTAATTAGTAAAGCATATAGTATAAGAAGATGTCAATAACATAATAATATTCTAAATAAAACCAGTCTATATATCATACGAAAACTAATATTATATGAAATCGGAATAACTTAGTTGGATATTTAGTATATTTTATGATATTTGATGAGTCTTTTGAAAGAAAAAAAATCCAACCAACCAAATGGTTATTAAATTATTGAGTTTAGAACAATTTAAAACAATCTAAATTACTGTCATATTTTTTTAAATATTATCTCATATATCTTATATCAAAGATTTATATGTCGTTTAAAACATTCTGAATAATTAGATTCAAAGGAAGCTCTGTGATGTATGATAACTCGAATTATTTAGGCAATGAATTCCACGTATAGTTATTTTTTTAAAATAATTTCCGGGTTAATGCCAGATAAATTAAAGCTGCCGTCAACTAATTAGATTGTTATGATCTCTTTCAAAGACTCAATGTAGTTAGAGAGGGAATGAAGAAATTCAAGGACATTTTAGGATTTCTTTTTTTCTTAAATAATTTCTTTCTGAGGGAATTGCAGCTGATATTTGAAGTTATAGAGATAGACAGCTAGCTTCCTTAGTTAGTCTTACCGATCAAATTAGACTGTTCCTAATTAGGTTAATCCTACCCTCTGGTCTCAATTCTGCTCAATTTGGTCATGATTATCATGTTAATTGAAATGGATGTACTGAAAATTGAAATGCTCTGGATTGCCAATATCTGAACAGATTGAGTTCAATAATCCACTGAAAATGTGATTATTTCATCTAGATCGAGTGCAATCTCGAGGACAAAATTCGTTTTTTTAAACAAAGTAACAACACTGTTGCCCAAATCTTCAATGTTTAAAACTAATAATTTCTTATTTTCTGTCACTACTTCCTATCGACAATTTTGTGCAATGCAAACTAAAGGGCCAGTGATGAAAAAAATGCATTTCCAATGAATATTCTGTAGTAACGAATCTTAAACCCACACAGCTGGAATGAAATGGCTCTTAACAATATTCTAGATACGAAATATTGGAGAATTGTTCATCTGGATTAAAACCTAATTGCAAAATATAAAAGTAATGTTGTATACTAGAAAAATTATTAGGTTTGTGATAGTAGATATGTAAGAGAAACATGTCGAATGATAGGTGATAGAATTAAAGAATACAAATCTAATGTACTTTAGAAGATAGAATTGTCATAGATATTTTAGTATAATAAAGATACAGGCCTTAGTTTAGAGATTGATAATGTTAAGATATTGTAACAATGTCAACATACTTTCAATAGGAGGACATTAGAATCATTTTATACGCACATGTAGGATAACACTTTAGATAGAGCATACGAAGTCCCTCAGTTAATAGTTCCTAAAATTAATAAAATAGTTAAAAATTAAAAGTGAAATGTATAAAAAATAGAAATTAAGATTGGTATCATGATTACGAGTAGTTAAATTATATGTCGCTTGTATTTAAATAATTCAAACCCCTGAAGACCGAAACCACGAAGAATTATGAAAGCTGTGAAAATTTTATAACTACTTCTTGTTGAGTTCTTCACCCTAAATATAATACATTGCACGCGTGAACAAAATATGTGATTCTGCAAATAGATTTTTATTACAAACTGTACTTACAACTTGCACGTTGAAGAATTGAATGAATCCTTAGTTGCAGTGCTTCAATAAAAAGGTATCAAGTAACACTTAGATTAATTTGTCTGAAACTTTTCTCTATTCTCTTTACCTTAACCGTTTCTGCTCGCCTGTTCTCGATACTAAATAACCTGATGTGGCCTCTGATCCCTTTGTTAGGAAGAACCATTATTGAAGCTCAAGGATGCGCAATTGCGCATCTCAACCTAAGTTAACTCCTTGGGATGAGTCTCGCATTGATCCAAAAGCTACTCAGTACAGTGTGCCATTTCATTCCTAGAAGTTGAATACGGAATGATACGTTTTGAAAATATTCCTATCAAGTCTGGATTCCAGTAGTTGTTCCAAAACTGTTAGAGAAGTAATTCAAACTTCAATTAAAAAAATTAATATTTTCATTTTTTAATAATATATATATATTTTATATGTTGATAATGTATTATTGTCTGAATAATCCACCGGCATATAAACATATTTATATTCTAAAGAGGTTAGAATCTTTTCTGCAGTTCTAAAACTTGAGAGATTTTCTGTTCGTAGACTAAATTCTTCAGCTCACATGAACGCTGATGTCAGCAAAAATTTAAAGCCTAAATTACGACATTTACGGTCTGAGTTAAATGCAGCTCTAATGGAATTAAATGAATAGAATAATTGAGTAATTATTCACAGGAATGTGAATCATATATAATTATTTTAATTTGTAATTAATTCCTTTCTAACGGGAATCAAGTTAGCAAAAATAATAGCATTTTGATTATACTTATAGCATATATGAACTAGTTAATCGTATTGAAATAATATCGAAGAGAGATTTATATTTTACATCTTCGCAGATTATGACAGAAATATCGCTGGTATCTCGCAGATAGTGTCAGGTCGTGACCGGATTAATGCCATCCCAGGAAAATTGAAAACCTGACTATGGCTGCCATAAAAATTAGTATCGCGCTCTTAACTTGAAAAATGGTGATAATATAAAAACAAATTGTTTCTTCATTTTACAATTTTTTTTATTAATCGCATACAATAATATTTACTCTATTCAGTTTTTCACCGAAGGCTGTTGGACAGCGGACCGATTGAGGTTTAAGAGTAGGGGGGGGGGGGTAATTCTCCTCTCCCGGTGTTGTTCGATAGTGACCAAATGTATACCATACTGGACAATATAAATAGTACTTGAAAAAAAAAAAACTTCTACTTGTTTTTGATATTTTTTTGGCTTCGAATCGTACATGAGAATTAAAATATAATAGAATAAAATTATTAAGTACCTGTAAATCTATGTAAATTAAACCTAACTAGTAATAAAATATGATAAAAAGTAATAACAAATCTAAAATCATAAGAATATCTCTTAGTTGTTTTGATGTTCATTGTATTCCTCCACCCACTTTAAACAGAAACCCTCCCTTCCTCTCCGGTTCTTCATTTCAATCAATATTTTATTCTCAATCGAAACTCCACAGCGATTAAAGTTTTTACTTCAAAATCTCATTTGATTTTCGTTACAATGGAGTAAATAATAGCCTATGAAGTTACATGAATTACGCTAAATATTCAAATTGAATGATTTTTGGTTGGTTCAATTTGGTGCACTAAAAGTGAGATATTGTTTGTGAAATTTAAAAACATTTCGAACGTCTCATTAAAAGGCAAGTTTTCCAATTTTATATATGTATATTATTAAATTTTATAAATAATATAGTGTACACTCATATGTTTCCTATATTTTTTTCTTTGGTGTTTTACTTCACTTATATTTATCAAAAGTTTTCTAATTATCTACCAGATAACTCAATCTGCTTTCAAAAACTCAAAACTAGAAATTAGTGCAAATTTTGTCTAAGCTTCCTAGTTACTAGAGCATGTAATCACAATACAATTTACAACCTTTCTACTCTGTATTTCATTATCTCACTTTTGGAAAGGATTTTAATGTTTGGCGTTAATGAACATGTCGAGAGACTGTAATTTTGGAGAAAAATTACAGCGGAACATTGCAGTACGTATCATCAGTTCTATCATAGGCAGAAGTACCTTTATAAAATTGTGACTTTAATATAAATGATTTCTTGCAGAACTTGATGATATACTTTTAGAAACTATTAATTAAACAAAAGGTCAAGGTGTTGATTCTCTATTCCTGATGATGAATCTCTCTATTCGAAAGATTGAAACTTAAAATACCTTCAACGTTTAGGTTAAGAAACCTCTTGATACTATAGATATCTCGTTGAGTTTGACTATTTTAAATATAATAATAACAGTCAGTTTAATATTGACACAATTTTGAATTAAAAAGAAAGTCAAAGGATTTTAATAACTTAAATTATAAACAATTTGGTACAATAGATCAGAATAGATTCATGAAATTTAGAATAAATGTATTATTAAACTAGATTAGAACATATTAAATCGTTTTCCCTGATATCGTATTCATTGTATCAATAATAAATTATGCGAATATTTCAAAAAGTTAAAAGTGATAAAATTTTAAATATTTCTCAATCTTGTTCGATGAGAAATATATTTAGTGTCAATACAAAGTCATTTTTAGTAACTACTTTGATATAAAACTTTTTTGTTGGAAACTGCTTAAAGGAACAATATGAATCTATTTTGTAAAAGGTTTATTCACTATGACCCATATTTATATTTGAATAAATTATATCTTTTGGATAGCCTATCAATACCTGCATCAATAAGTCGTATTCTACATTATATACTTCATGCATCATTCTGATGGTTTAGTAATGAATATCCCCTTTTTATCTCTCATTAACAGAAAAAATATAAACCAGAAGAAGGAGAGATATTTAAGTGTCATTTTCCGTCACATCGATATGCTAAAGTTTTGGAACTAACAACTGTGGACATGTAAAGAGAGAAGAGTAACAGTGAATTTCGTTTGTCATGAAGGAACGAGGAATGTTTCATTGGATATTTATTCCTTTCGATAAAATATATTAACGTATATTATAAGTATATAAAAGTCTGAATGATTTTTCTCTCTAAATTTAGATACTAAACTTGATTCTCGTCCAGTGGAATTCTTCCATTTTAGCTGTTCAGAATGTTCATCAAAGGGAATAAGAAACCAATGCTCAGTGCAAGCTGAGCCAAACTTGTGATGACAATAGACTTTTGTTATCTCAATCCTAGAGTTGCTATTATTGGTGGTCTACTAAAAGCAACTTTTGTTATAAACTTAGAAAAATAAGTTGACTGCCTTTAAATTTTTTGAAAAGAACCATTATAACTGTTGTGGTAAGTTAATTCGATGCATTTACCACACAGATTTCAGTGTTTGTTAAGTGCTTTATATTATGTATAACAATCAATAAAAAGTTGTGACATCGAATTTACAATTTGTTTTCGTACTTTTAAACAAATTGGATAAACTCGTAGTATTATTCAGAATAAAGTAATAAGTAATTTTACCCAGTCTATAATTTTGAGATTACCCATTTGGTAATATGGAGGAAAAAATCCTTGTCATGTATCGACAGAGTTATAGCCATGAAAATATATGATGCAATGTATAGAGATTGCATTATTTTTGAACAAGACTACCATTGTCAACCAAAAGAAAATAAGGAAGAACTTAGATGATAGGGTTTGCATTTTAAAAGCATTCTCTTTCTGTATAATATAGTATTAACTTTTTTAAGAAAATTTTATTCAATTAAACAAAATAGCTAAAACTACCTTCTCTAATCTTTAACTAGTTATAGTATAACTGAAGTAGTCATAAATTACGATGTGAAAGCTACCTTACCGCTCTCTTGGTTTGCAAAAATGAAAACACTTTCCCACTTCCTATTGAAACTTCTGAAATTCTCGACAATTACGCAACTCTCGGCACCAAATTAAGTACTTTTGAGGAGGACTTTACCTCCCATAAATTAAAGACACTTTAAAAACTTTGAATTAACAGACCTTGGAAAGTGTTCAGGTTCTTTTCTATATCTTGTCTTTAAATTATTTGCGAAGTTACTGGAAGAGGAAAATTAGATATAACGAATAAATTGGATCATTTAATTCGTGTTTATTTACTACATGTCATTTATTAATGACCATTTCAAAATCCAATGAAAACTAATGTCTTCGTATTCTCAGATTTTTAATTATTGTAACAATAAATTCGATCACATTTTAGAAGCACTTAGCGAGGTTATCGATGAGTAATTTTGACATCTGATTCAGTAGAACCTAAATTAAATAATATCCAATCGGTCTGTTTTTAATTCACTAAGTTCTACCAACAGATAGTTTTACCGCAATAAAATTACACCTCTGAAAATTCAACCGCTAAAAATTCCCACTGCTTGATAGTATTAATGAGTGTTTGGTAGGAACATGACAATTGCCGCCGTAGAACATTTTATTTTTATTAGTTGAATAGCTGATAAATTATAAGTATAGATTATAAGTATCACATACAGTAAAGAAATGCATTGCATTTTTATATGAAACTTGGAGCACACATATTTCACCAACATTATAATGTTCTCAGTCGTGATATCGATACCCAAGCAACCAGGACACATTGTACCAACATGGGTACCACAGATGGTTAGATGGGCAAGAGATGGCAGACTGAATAGTAACCTAGAAATTACATGGGGATAATGTGGTTTTCAATTCTCATGGAATGTTTACCTTGGGAGAAGGTTGGTTCAATGTGGCGAATCCGTCCCACGGAATTGTCATATTGGCCCAACCTGATTAATATATAACGTATCAAAATTAAATGGCTGAAACGGATTAACATATTGGCAACATCTTGGGCCAAGATTGTTTCAACATAAAGCCCATGCTGTCACCATGTTGGCCCACTTTGCAAATAACCACACAGTACCAATACGATTTGTACACCTAGTGCCAACATGGGCCCCATTGACTTGTGTTTCTTGGGATATGGTCACTGTTCAGTTTATCTACTATGCTGATATTATGACGTCACATTATTGTAATGTTCTCAATCGTAATAGTGATATGGCCAGTGACTCTTAAGCTAATATTATGGCGTAATGCTTTCATGACTGTAATGTCTATTTTGATGTAGAAGAATAAATTCTATGGGCCATGAAACACATTTGAAGCATCGGAATGCGAAGTAAAGAATAAATTTCATATTCATGGTGCATAATATAATATTATATATTTCAAAATATTGTTTAATACATGGTATTGAAAGAAATCATGTGCACTCATATTATCCAATCAAATATTCGGTATTTGACATATGTTTTAAGAATGCAGTAAAGGGTACAGCATGTCTTTAGATTCTTCCATATTTAATCGAAACTTGTGAAGTTTTAACCAGAGTTAGAGTTTGGTCATTTGTGAAAAAAAATCCTTGCTGATGTTATAGACATAAAATAATGGAAATAGTTTCCGAACAGTGAAATAGTTCCTCATAAACATTTGAGATGAAGTTGTTGAAAAGAGTGAAGACAGGAAAGGATTTGGTTCATAAAATAACTCATCGAATCGTGAGGCGAACCCTATGTTTTGGCACAAGAACATTTTAAACTTTTGAAGTCGATTTACCTTAAGATATATGATAGGATAAATTTTTATGATGAACTAATAGCATCATAATTATTAAATAACTTGTAATTTTATAATTTTCTTAATGTTAAGATACATACATAAAATAGAAACGAATTAACCATTAATTTATACGAAATATTAATATGTGCAAGTCATAATTATGCTCCAATTGACTTAATGTACTCAATATTTATGAGTATCTACAGATTATTCGCTGACAGTGTCCGTATAATCAGTGTCCGATAACTGGGTTTCTCTTCAATTGAGATCTGTCATGTCTGTTGTCATGTTAGTCTTCAGAACATGCAATACGTGATTTGATTATCACTCATCGATCATGGGATTGAAGACTGGAATTTGAACAATTTTCGTGGTGTCTTGTTTGAATGTTAGAAAGACAGATTTAATTCAAAAAACCAAAAATTGAAGAAAGAAAATTCTTTTGACCCGCCTATAATACACATGCAGGTGAGTAAATACTGTAGGAGACACTGTGTGAAGATTACAGTGATAGCTGGTCTCCACAACCCACATGAGGTTTGTGTAGGAGTTGATTTGGGGTTACTTTTGGGGGAAAACAACCGCATTTACTTTGGATGAGGAGGATGTGTCACTTTGTCAAGAAAAAATTCCTTTTAGATCAAAATGATAGAGATGTTTTAGTCACTGAAACTAATGGTTTTGGTTTTTCGACGGTCAATTAGTCTTATCAGTTTTTGTTTTAGAGACGTAGCCAGGCTCGTTTGGAGAAAAGATAAGGTGCTCAATACTAGAACATGGATTTTTCTTCTAGACATACGATTTAGAAAAAAAATTAAAGCGAAAAAAATTGAAAAAATAAACAAAAAAATTGTTTTACAAAATATATTCTTCCAAATTAAACTTCTTAACCAAAATATATAATTTCGAATGAATCTTGTCACATATCTCTTGGGGATTTTTTTCCTGTAATATATCGTTCAAGTTATCCTTAAAATATTCATTTCCTATTAAAAACTTGTTTCCATTGAAATTAAGTATTAAACCCGGATTACGAAACTATTATGATTTAAACTACATTAATCTTATTCAGTAAGTGGTTTCAGCTGAATTTTCACTTCATATTTATATTCTTGGATATCGAACTATTGTCACAGTGTCTGAATAACTAATTATAACATATCCTGGAGATATTAGTTTTTTAATAAAAATTTGTGCAATATTATATATGAGAAAAGATTAGTATGCAAACCATTTCAAATGAGACACAAACTCTAGATATTTTTGGAAAAAGAGAATATGAGTGTACTATATCATGAATTACACTGAATACATTTGCATTAATTTTCTAATGAATAGTTATGATGGTTGAAAATTTCATTTTCTTTGAATATCATTTCGTTAATCTACATGACAACTCCCACATCTTTAGCTGACAATAAAATTTAAATCAGAATCTATTTTGATGGAATTTCACTCTATTTATTGAAGAGTTTTAATAAAGAACTGCCTTTTTGATAAAAGGATAAAATAATATAAGAAAACTGAAGAAATTATTGACGAACAATGCCCATTGTTAATCACAAGTGTTTTTAATCATATAATAAAGAAAATAGAAACAACTGAATTTGAATTAGGGCTTCATTTCATCAAGTCATATGATTCACCGAATCAAATGTGTCTTCCTATTACCATATGAATGCAACTAATCAAAAATTAATTACTTGAATAAGTTATCTATTGGATTGCAATTTGTTTTAAGAATGATTTATTACCATTTGAAAAAATGAAATTTTGTTGTAAAAAATGGATGGATATTAGTTCAGTTATGATACAATGGACCATGGGATTAATATCTTCTTTCCTTCTTAAAATCTCCATCTGAATACGAATGTCATTTGAAGACTCTTCCAACAAAAATAGTTTTGAAAGATAAGACTCTTCCAAAACTATGATAGTTTTGAATATGAAAACAAATCAAAATATAATTGATTCCTAAGAACACTTCAAAAGGTGCTTTAAACAGGCAAGATAGTTAGTTCGTATGCGAGTGAATATTAGAAATAATTAGGAAACTCGAACTTTGTCTAATACCAAATGAATGTGGTGACTATGTTTCGACAATTTGACAATTATTATCACATTAATCACGTTCTATTAAGTTGAGCTGTTTTTTAGTTATAATATTTTCCACTTCATTTCCATTACTTTACCCCGAAAATTTACTGAACTCCTCAGTCTAAATCTCTAACTCTTTCGTCCAAACAAACTCCTCTGTATTTTAATTAAGTTATCTCAAAAAGTGAATTTTATTCCTTTGATGTAGTAACGTCAAATATTTTAAGAGTTTGTATATATTTATTCAAAGAATTCAGGAACTTCACAAAGAGAATATTTAAATCTATGCTTCATAATTAATGTATGCTGTGCATGACTTTTTAATTAAATCAGTCTTGGAGATATTTTCTAACTAATTTAGAACAGAGTAAGTTACAAAAATGATTTTTTCTTAATTATATCGCAGGCTGATTATATTATTATGAAGATGAAAGTTGAAATGAAAAGTTTGATTTAAAATACTATAGAAGCATGAGTTTAGTTTCAATATAAATACAATTTCTGGAATTGCTAGTAAAAAAAAGTTTATCGTGATTAGCTAATGTGTAATTAGTACTGGTCAGTCTTAATTCTTAATATTTTTTAATCGGTTTATGAAACCATAAAATTAAAGTAAGAGAGGATGGTCATCAATGGGACAAAAAACACAGAAAGATTGATATTTCATTTACTATAAGCAAAGTATGTAAAATAAAAAATCCATGTGTAATATACATATTCCTTTATAAAATGAAACTAACTCGAATGCTATCACATATTCTGTTGTCTAGAAAAAAAAACAAAAAAAATTGTCCCATTGTATAAGAGCACTGGTGAACAATGGGACATGCCCTGATGAACTATGGGACAGTTTATCAAACTTGTATATTGTTGAGGTTTATGGTCAAATTTCAAGTTCGAATTATCTCTTTATGTTGTCCCACACTTAGTTGGTTCATATAATATCAATTTAATGTCCTCTAGCTTCACCGAAGCCATGTCAGGAACATTGGGAGAAATAAGCTCATTACACTTGAATCTTCGCCTAACATTATTATTTCGTATTTATCTTTTTCATGCTTTTGGCCAACAGAATACGTTTTAGAAGTCGCATCAAATCCTACAAGTGCATAAATCTTCATTTCCAACCTTTTCGGTAGAGATTTAAGTTCTTCAAACGAATGGATCAGTTGAATTAAGAGTTCAATACCAGACCACGAACAATGGTTCACCGGCCATCTACGACTGATACTTTATGAAGTGATTTCGAATGCCTTATCCTTAGTGGCACCAACTAAAAAATCTTCTTTCTCTGGTGTATCCGTTGCAATCATCCGGTGTCTTTTTCTTTTATTAGTGAATTTTTTTTCTATGCAGTGCTTTGTGATGACCTCAAATTACTAAAGGCCCTTGAACATGGTCGAAAGTACCGCTTCAGCTGGAAGCTCTGTTTCTACAAGAAGCCCTGAAGCTACAGTTCACGTTATTAATTGCATCAAAAATAGATATTCATTGATTCATATAGAGTAACTAGACAGTTTGGTTGACAATAGGGCACTGTCCCAATGTTAACCAAATTTTATGTCCCAATGATCACCATGACGCCATTTTGAAATCATATGGGTATAGCGGCTCAACTACAAAAGTATAAAGGCAATCCTTTCATACGATCATATTTTACATATTACCTAATATTATGTAAAAATGCCGTAATCATTATATGTTAAATTAACAGATTTATAACAATTGAAACATAGTAAGAAAAATTTAGTTTTCCTACCTCTAAAACACGTTTCCGCTTTTACACAGGGCTGACTGCACCCCAACTGCTGAATGCAATGCGAGTGAATGCACAGAAGTATTCCTAGTTTACCACTAAGATTTTGTTGAAAATTACCCTCAAATAAAAAAGTAATTCAGCATGTCCCATTGTTCCCAGTGTCCCATTGATGACTTGACCATACTCCCCTAACTTTAACATTTTGGCGTATAGACCACAGAGGCTTTATATATGTTTAACTTTTTGTGTATTTAAATGGTATAATTTGAAAGTATATTTCATTGATTGTATATGTATTTTTTGAATAAGTGAGTATTACTTATACTGTTAATAAATTGGTTATAATATTCTCTCGAAGTTTAAAACAGGTTAAATTGTTGGTCCTTGTTTGGCGGGCGCTCGTGTTTCAAGAGGTACTGGTTTAAAAAGCCTGTAAATCGAACTGTAAATCGAAATACTATAGAAATTCTCAAGGTTATGACTGCTAAAATCACTGCAGAGCTCGATGAACACCTTCATATCCAGTTAACACATGAAAAACTGTTCGTCGGTAGCTTCACAACTAAGGACTAAATTGAATATCACTATTAAATTTCCATTTGTCTAACCACGGTATATGTATTTCAAATAAAGTCCCGTAACCGCAATTCACCATTGGTAGTTTAAACCTATACTCACAGCACAATTTTTGTTTGATTCTCTTGATGGAAGAGTCCCAGGGCCAGAGACCCAGAGTAATGAATTACAAATTTTTCTCTCACAAAAAACTCTTACCGTTGAATATTTTAATTCGTAATATAAAATATTGAACGTAAATGAATTACCCATAGAATGAGTATCTTCAGTTTAAATTTAACTCCAACTGTTCACTGTTAAATTAATTTCCCAATGATACACATGTTAGAATTGGAATAATCTTGATAACAGACCAGTTCTCCATATTAAGTATTAATGAACTATCCTCTAATTTCACAAGAAAAAGATGACTCAGCTACTCTAGGATGGAGCTCCAATTACTGGATCTAATAAATGTCTGGAATATTCCGTCAATTTCACGGCTATTTTGGTACCAACGACTGCATTTTTATCGAATGAAAACCAATTCTCTTCTTCAATCATTGCCCGCATATTTAAAGAATATGTTTAATTTCTTCATTACCTCCAACATGTAATCAGTAACATGTCCGGAGAAAGTGTTCACTATGCCGATCAATCGACGCTATACACAACTGAGAGTTTACTTCAGTTGTGCCACAACAAAGTTCGGCCGGGTTGTATTGTATTACATATGCTTCACATGTATAACTCTGTACCTACATGCAAACTAATATACATAGCATAATTAATGATCGTTAATTAAGCTGCACACAATATAAAAAAATGAAGTATATATTACAATATAATAAAAAAAAAATTATGTAAACTTTCTGATCAAAGAAAATTTGGCGGGAGAGGGTAAAAATCAAAATACTGAAAATCTGAAAAAAAAACACATCAGCAAAATAATTGTTGAATCATATAGTTTAAAAAGGTCGTTATAGGAGACGCTTGTCCGGTAGAACTGATTTTTTTGTGTTCCTTGTTCCTTAGGGGGTAAAATCGTTCTCTATACGAGCTTCTCCTGTATTTATCACCGTCCAGTTCCTGAATTATTCATTTATGGTATAATATGGGAAACGGACTATTCCCCGCCGAGCTTTACCCCCGCTGAACTTTTCCTCGCCTGGACTTCACCCTGCCAGACCTTTCCCCGCTGGACTTTTCCCCACCTAATTTGTTTTTATATTTAAACTATGAAAGACGATTCATGAGTTATATATATATATTTTTTTCGAATAAAAAATTTGATAAAAAAATACGTTACGGTGAAATATTATGACAGAGTCTGCCGTCGCAACTAAAAAACTTTTTTTTGGATATACATCTTAAAACATGGTGCATGGAAATTGGTGAAAATCATCTTCTTGAACCGAACTCGTTTTATTGTTAGTATTACGATAATTAGTTTTCGTTTGAGATTTTGATTGAAAATGCAAGACATTACATTATCTAAATCGTCCTCAAATCTGACTGCTTGGAAAGTTTTGATTCAAGGATTTCTACACTCTAACTCAGGGGTGGGCACACATTGTGTTTTTCAGTGCCGGAAGATGGAATCTCAGTGCCAATTTTTTTTTTTTTTTTTTAAATTGCTGGGAATACTGATCAATTATATAATGAGGTGGTAGATTTAATTGAAGTTCGTACAGGTACAACGGTAAATATTTTGCACATGAATATTGGTAGTAGATTTATAATTTGCATTAAAAAGAATTATTAAATGATATATAATAATTTTTTTCTTCATGCGAAAATATTTCACAATAAAAACAATAATTAGCTATCTTGCATAAGTAATAATAAGTAACTCATAAATTCACAGAATAAATTACTATGGCTACCTAACTTATTAAAAAAGGGAATTAAAATGATTGCTTAAATTTTTAACACAATGTGTGAATGTCCCTAGACAAGCGTATGAAAGATATAAAATTAACTGATACAGATAAAAATGAGACGGAGGTAAATAAATTAAACACTGGCACTATTGTAACAATAAATAAAAAATATTTTATTAACGAATAAAATTTACTATCAAAGTATTAAGGTCATTACAAATATACTGTTCTTCAATTAGTTGACCATTCTCTTTTATATTATCCTTGTAATTTATAAAGCAGTTATGGCTAAAAATTCTGAATTTTCTTTGAAAGAAAATAAAGCACAGTTTCCCTGGTGGGCACGGGTGCTGCTATGAGTGCCAAAATAGCACTGAGTGCTGCATTTGCCCACCTCTGCTCTATTTTATGTATGTATTTTCATCTTAGTTGTGGTTAAACCATTGTAAGTGTTTTAAAGTATAAATTAATATATTAAGTGTTATAAAAATCTATAGTTGGTTTATCAATTCTGTAGTATATTTGTTTTCCGCAATATGCCAATTTAACACAATTTCGAGAATATGATTCGAATTTTAAGAATCGTCCTAAAAAGATCATAAAAACGCGCAGCGCATTCTGCTATGTAGTTTTATGGCAAATTTTTTTAAAATTTTAATTTGAATTGAGAGATGATATTTTCACATTAAAAAAAGGAAAAAACCAATTGAGGTTAATTCTAAACGTTCGGTACAATGTTTGACATATCAGTAAATTTAAATACCAGTTTTGTTCAGGCTTTCTTAAAATAATAACTCAAGCTTAAAGGTACCCTCCACTCTAATTTTTGTATATCTCTATTCATTAAAACTAAGGTTACTGGTTATAACTGCAAACCATTTCAAATTTGATTCTATAGTTTTATTACAATATGTAACTTGAGATTTTTTCTGTTCTTTCTTCTACCATCTGAATTTCATGCAAAGAAAAATTCCGAATGTCCGATAGGCTTACTAGATCGGAAAAATTCATGACAATAACTGAGCTGATTCCAAGACAATAGATCCATATAAAGAATCCAAGTACCTAATTAACTATTTATAGATAATAATTTTCATATATCATATATCAACATTTTTTCAAATCTAGAGAACTGTTAATTTTAAAACACTGCATTTGAATAGATATGCATATATGAGACATACTTACTAGGTATTTATACATTTTCTTCTAATGAATCTTAGGAAGAGTGAAAGTTCAATGTGAATATTTCCGATAAAATTAATCGTGAACAGAACACTTGATCGTTTTCTTTTCTGCCAACTAATATATGTACATATAACCTAAGTTCCACAAATGTAAAGCAATTTGAGATTTTTTTAAATTCAGAGTTGATAGGATCTTTAATTACAAATATATTGTAAAATTATTTTGTGTAGCTCTAACTAACATATTTTATAGCTTTAACTATTCTGAGTCATACCTTTTACGTGACTTGCACACTCTCGAAATTGACGAACATTTTTAAAGAATCTAGATTGTGCAAATCGGCAAAAGACGCGGTACATATTAATTGTCAAATTAATAAAATATAAATCAATTTATTAGTGTTATTAAAAAATATAAATTCATACGAGAAGTAAATAGATCGTCATTTACATATACAATAGCTGACCAATAAAATAATAAATTAACGATATGATTACCTAGAGACTCTGAATAAACTGAATTAATCGAGGCTGCTTAGACTAAATTCCGACATTTGGCAATCCCTTAGTATTGCCATTATGTTTGAACTTTGAAGCATAACTTATTTATCTGCACATTTACGAAGGCACATTATTAAAATCAAAACGAACAATGTGGACAAATACAGGAATCAAAGCTAAATATATAGATTGAATAACTCCGTAAGTATGTTAATAAAATATATCTTGTATTGATAAAAAATTTGTTTATTAAAATTATACCTTAACCCCAATGAGTTTTACTATCAGAATGTACGGGAAGGATTGCCCATGTGATTAAAAAACACATGTCTTATTTAAAAACAATTACGGTAATGTATTTTTAATAAAGTTTTTAGTATATATTCTAAACTAATGTGTATCAAACTTAAAGTAATGATTTTGAACATATAAAGAGAAATAAATGCATAGGTATATAAGACATCCCAGTTAAAATTCGGTGCAGGATAGGGGCAGCGGACAAGGCGCGCAGGGCCGGCATCACGGCAGGCAGGGGGCCGCGATAGGGCCGCGACAGAGCATTTTTGTCCGCTTTTGGGGACCTCATTCTACGTCCCCCCACTGCACTGAACTACACTGGGGCGCTACCCTAAACTGCTGACACGCGCGTTCTAAATACTAATGCGCGACCGCGTAGCGTCCGTGGCCACGCGTGAAACACTAGAGAAAAAATACCCTCATGGCAGATATTGACTGCGTTAATACTGCACTGAATATGAACGCACATATTCATACTATAAAATATGACGCGTTTAACGCATACATACTTTATATTATGAATGTGACGTTATTCGGCAGCAATATACCAGTCAATATCTACCATGAGGGTAAAAAATGATCATAATGTCTATATAGCTAGTTGAATTTATGTGATTGACGTTTCAAGTTAGGGAAAAATTTATTTAGGAGTTAACTGTCTGTTTCAGAACAAAAAGGCCATACCGTTTAGCTACATCAAAAGGAAATTAAATAGAAGGGACTGAAAGAATCAGTTAGAAAGAAAAGTGGCAATATAAACAATATCACCTACCACCCGTCAGTGACAATACTAATGAATGGAAAAAAGCTTCTCCGTAAATGCTGTCACTTACCAAGGATTGTGACGAAAAGAGTCACAAGCACCTGTGGCGATGGTGGATGGAAGAAGATGATGGGAAATGAAGCCTTCCTAATACAAAAACCTAAGAACTCGCAGTTGATGAATGTAACCTTGCGCTATTCTCCAAAACTGCAAGTAGCGTTAAAAAATAAACATGGTAAAATAATACATTCCAAATTACAAGAGTTCGGGGCTGAAGGGACACCATCCTCTTTTAAATTCACGATATAATAGACTGTAAAGAGTAGAGGTAAGGTTATAAAAGTAAAGTAGATAGCTTTAAAAATTTTATTAGTAAACTTAAGCTATGCATTGTAAATCTTACTTATATATTTTTCTTCCTAACTGATTGTCAAAGTTTGTAAAATAAGTATCACTTGTTACTAATAATAAATAATGTAACCATACTTACAAATATAAATTGAGAGAAGAGTAAGAGATTAGGTCGCCAACTGCCAACTTTGATAACGTATTCCTCGGGGTTGTCCCCCCCCCCTGCTTTCTAATCCTTATTTACCTATATTATTTAATCCTTATTGACACTTTTATAGTTCATTACTGATTAAACATAAAATATATGTATATCGGGGGGCGTGACGCCCCCCTGCCAGGTCATTGAACAATCATGAAGTGTGCAGTACAACAACCTACATTAGCAACTTTCAGTTATTTCTATCTAAGTAGTTCTTCATTTGTTTAACTAGGTAAATAAGGATTAAAAGGGAAGGGGGTTGGCTCGTGACCGAGGGGGCTTGTGACCTGGGGGACTCTTGACCGTACCTTGTTCCTCGGTACGTAGAGTGCTCAGGAGTGGGAGCGTATGCCACTTCCTCTATGTCCATCCCAATCGCCAGAATTCTATAGGGAGATTCCAATGGTTTCATGAACTGGTTTGAAATCGGGTCCGGACAGTGTTTCTGAAAATTGATACGAACATTATAAACAATTCACTGAATAATTACATTTCGTGCTTATAATAGTATATTTATGTTCCAACTAGACAGCTGATATTGCTGTAATCAATCAACAGATGAATAATAATACTAAAAACTAACTAGGTACACCGCACTTCAAAACTAACTAGGTACACTGTAGTTTAAAACTAACTAGGTACACTGTAGTTTAAAACTAACTAGGTACACTGTAGTTTAAAACTTACTAGGTACACTGTAGTTTAAAACTAACTAGGTACACTGTAGTTTAAAACTAACTAGGTACACTGTAGTTTAAAACTAACTAGGTACACTGTAGTTTAAAACTAACTAGGTACACTGTAGTTTAAAACTAACTAGGTACACTGTAGTTTAAAACTAACTAGGTACACTGTAGTTTAAAACTAACTAGGTATACTGTAGTTTAAAACTAACTAGGTACACTGCACTCCAAAACTAACTAGGTACACTGCACTTCAAAGCAAAGTAGGTACACTGCACTTCAAAGCAAACTAGATGCTCCGCACTTCAAAACTAACTAGATGCTCCGCACTTGAAAACTAACTAGATGCTCCGCACTTGAAAACTAACTAGACGCTCCGCACTTGAAAACTAACTAGATGCTCCGCACTTGAAAACTAACTAGATGCTCCGCACTTCAAAACTAACTAGGCACACTGTAGTTCAAAACTAACTAGGCACACTGCACTTCAAAGCTAACTAGGCACACTGCACTTCAAAGCTAACTAGGTACACTGCACTTCAAAGCTAACTAGGTACACTGCACTTCAAAGCTAACCAGGCACACTGCACTTCAAAACTAACTAGGCACACTGCAATTTAAAACTAACTAGGCACACTGCACTTTAAAACTAACTAGGCACACTGCACTTTAAAACTAACTAGGCACACTGCACTTTAAAACTAACTAGGCACACTGCACTTCAAAACTAACTAGGCACACTGCACCTCAAAGCTAACTAGGTAGCGTCGGACCGGGTGGCTTTGCGCATTTTCCGTATACTTTGATTTTACGAAAAAACTAGATGTCACCAATCTGACTTTTTGTGTGCAGATAGATGAAGGGTAGTCCTAGGTGCACATCAAGTTTCAACTCTTTAAGTTTGATAGAAAAAAAGTTATCATCGAAGAACTGTGCGCAAAGATTGTGGGGATAAACCAGGTAAATTTTGCGCACTTACCGGGTGTACTTGCGCACCGCGCGAATACACCCAATGTGAAACTGAGCAGTGCGCAAGTTCACCCTGTGTATAAACTGTGCATAGAAAATATAACCCCGATATGCTATGCAACTGCCGTGAATCTGCCCCAATCTTCTATGCAATTGCCGTAAGTCTGCTGTGCAATTGCCGTGAGTCTGCTGTGCAATTGCCGTGAGTCTGCTGTGCAATTGCCGCGAGGCTGCTGTGCAATTGCCGCGAGGCTGCTGTGCAATTGCCGCGAGGCTGCTGTGAAATTGCCGTGAGGCTGCTGTGAAATTGCCGTGAGGCTACTGTAGAATTGCCGTGAGGCTGCTGTGGAATTGCCGTGAGGCTGCTGTGGAATTGCCGTGAGGCTGCTGAGGAATTAACGTGATATAGGAGTATCAGGGATGAATATCACAGGTTTATTAATGAATAAGAGCTCTTTAGCTTCATTAAAAAATATGCGCAAGTCCACCCGTGATAAAATATTCCCAGGGTGTTCTTGCGCATCTAGTATATTGGTTATATCTCAATAATTTATAATTATTAAAATCATCTTACATGACGTTAATCTGCAGTAAATAATGCGTATCCAACTTAAATTGCAATCAAATTTGAGCATAATTATCAACACTACAGCATATAGTTCGCCGAGATTCGATTCTAGTCCAAAATAATTATTTTGCTATAAAAAACATAGGTCTCTGTTTGAACACTTAGTATCTATACTTAATCTCTTACGATTTTCGTGAAATTTATGGACTTGGTAGTTTAAGAGCTGCTCTTTCCAATGGTGTTGTCAGATTTGAAATCTTTTCACGCATTCGCCGTCAATTACCGATGCGCAACTTCACCCGGAATGTTGAGGTGCGCAAGGCCACCCGGTCTGACGTTACACTGCAGTTCAAAACTAACTAGGTACACCGCAGTTCAAAACTAGGCACACTGTAGTTCAAAACTAGGTTCACTTTAGCTAATTGCAATAACACAAAAATATTCTAACAAATGAAATTTATAGGTATTACACTGAGCAAGTAACACTTGTAAGAGTTCACTTCTAATGTTAGACAATGAATTGTTATATTGCTATGACGTTAGGATGCATTATTGCATAGGTAGTATACTTGTATAAACACCTAGGCAACAATCACATATCATGAAGATCCGTAAGAACTAGGTAAATGTAAACTTTATAAATTAGTGGTAAATTTAACCACATGTACCTATCTAGAACTAATATTTTTGGCGTCTATAGCTTCAATATCATACTATAACTGGTATTGGACTTTTTACTGGTATCAGTTACCAATATGGTATCAGTGCATCTAGTAAATTCCATTGTGTCAATTATTTTATTGAAGATTGAAAAGAGAGCTGAACTTACCTAATACTTCATATTGAATAGCATCATGTCCTCTTCATCATCTAAAGACATGTAATAGTTTGAACTGAATATCCTTGATTGTTTGATACATACAATTTTTCTCAAACTTTTCCTCAAACTATTTTCCTTTTAGAATGTGTTGAAAAATTATATTCCTGAAAAGAAAAACATTAGTTTTGACATATATAACAAATTCAACAACATATATAAAAACAGCCTAGTTAGTAACAATATCCAGAGGGAGCAATACAGATTATCATAAACAAACTCACAATTTGAGTTAGCTATGTATAATTTTTTAGTAATGATCACACTCAGTATATATATGAAAATTAACACAAGAACATAGGTAGATAACTGATAGAACACCAGTTATCTAAATAAATAGGAGTGATATAAGCCACTTCAATACTATGCAATAAAAATTAAATTTATATTTAATGTCCTAAACATTGAGTTTTAACGTTTTAATATGGGGTAAATATGCATTAAATTCAAATATCTATTCAAGTTTCTTGGATTATCTGACCATTTGAGATACTTTGTAAAATATCTCATTGGTCAAAGGACTGAAAACAATGACACTGGTGAGTGAGAAAGGATTTAGACTCTGAATAATATAGTATATAATAACCACCCAGCATCATCTTTCTAAGTAGGTATTGCCATCATGATCAAATAACAGAACCATCTCTGAACTATGACTTAAACACTATTTTTCTACTCAATGCATTACTTCAAGTTGTAATAGGAGCATGCACTTAAAATTCTATACATGTTGCTAATAGAAGAATAGATGAGATAATTAAATAGGGGTGTAACATGTGTGAAAAAATAGTGTCGTGTGTACCTTGCGTCAAAAAATAGTCACCTCCTGCATCAAAAATTAGTCACCTCCTGCATCAAAAATTAGTCACCTCCTGCATCAAAAATTAGTCACCTCCTGCATCAAAAATTAGTCACCTCCTGCATCAAAAATTAGTCACCTCCTGCATCAAAAATTAGTCACCTCCTGCATCAAAAATTAGTCACCTCCTGCGTCAAAAAATAGTCACCTCCTGCGTCAAAAAATAGTCACCTCCTGCGTCAAAAAATAGTCACCTCCTGCGTCAAAAAATAGTCACCTCCTGCGTCAAAAAATAGTCACCTCCTGCGTCAAAAAATAGTCACCTCCTGCGTCAAAAAATAGTCACCTCCTGTGTCAAAAAATAGTCACCTCCTGCGTCAAAAAATAGTCACTTCCTGCGTCAAAAAATAGTCACTTCCTGCGTCAAACAATAGTCACTTCCTGCGTCAAACAATAGTCACCTCCTGCGTCAATGGGAACATAGGAATTAATTCAAAATTTTAAGCCAAATAGACATATCTGAATTTTGACCTCTTGAAATTTAAGCCAATTAATTGGCTTTAACTGACATACTCTGTAACCCAGTCTGCAAAAGATGCATGAAGTTGTGAAATTTATCCGGTGACTATTATGGCCTTGAAATTAGTGTCCTGAATTATCTGGCGACAATTTCTTAATCAATTCCTATGTTTACATGTAATTATTGGAGTGTTTTGAGATTTCTGGCCATTATAGAGAGAAATTTGTAAATCTTTTGGAAAGAATTGCTCCAAAAATTGAATATTTGAAGACTGATTGTGCATGTTTTGCAGACTGGTTTGTAACATGGACTGGTTTGTAACCTCCGTCAAAGAAAAGCGACCTCCGTCAAAGAATAGCGACCTCCGTCAAAGAAAAGCGACCTCCGTCAAAGAAAAGCGACCTCCGTCAAAGAAAAGCGACCTCCGTCAAAGAAAAGCGACCTCCGTCAAAGAAAAGTGACCTCCGTCAAAGAAAAGCGACCTCCGTCAAAGAAAAGCGACCTCCGTCAAAGAAAAGCGACCTCCGTCAAAGAAAAGCGACCTCCGTCAAAGAAAAGCGACCTCCGTCAAAGAAAAGCGACCTCCGTCAAAGAAAAGCGACCTCCGTCAAAGAAAAGCGACCTCCGTCAAAGAAAAGCGACCTCCGTCAGTCAAAGAAAGGTTTCTAGTGAAAGTAACCTAATTTTACTGCTCCATTTATCTAAATTTTAAAACTATGTTGACTCTAAATATAGCTTGTGTCGAAATTTACATGAGAATATGTAGGTACCTAAATATATTGAAACTGTCAAGATGCATGTCAAGATGCATCTTATATAATCTGAATAATCATCATCATGCCATGTTCAAGAGACTGGCAGATTGTTAGCCAATTTCAAGCCAAAATTTAAAGATTCTGAGACATGTCAATTTTGGCTCATTTCTTAAAATTTTAGGCCAAATTAACATGGGAACATAGAAATTAAATTAAATCAAAACATTAAGCCCAGACTGTAGGAGCTGGTAAACTGTTCTCCAAAAAATCTTCTGTTTTGGCTTCTGTTCTCAGTAAAATTAATGCAAATATAGGAGAAAACTAAGGACTGTTCAGACTGTTATTACAGAAAATGTTAAAAATGTCCCATATTCTGTAGACTGGCATTAAGCCAATTAGACATATCTGAGTTTTGACCTTTACAAATGTAACTTATTATGTAAGGCTGAGGGTCAATTAATTGGCATCAACAGATTAACTGGCATATTTTGTATACAATAATACAGAGATCTCTTTTAATGATCAAAGTAAAATTCAGGTAAATAGATATAGCTTGTATAGGTACTAGCCAGTCTGCAGAATATATGACATTTTTAACATTTTCTGTGCAAACAATCAATAATTTCCTCCTACATTTACATGTATTTTACTGAGAACAGAAGTCAAAATGTAGGATATCTTGGAGAACACTTTACCAGTTCCTGCATTCTGGATAGATCATAGGTAGGAATGAATTCAAAACTATTGAAGAAAATTCAATATACCTAGTAGTCAGTCAAGACTCTAGCGACTGCGAATATCTATCTCTCTGACTCAATTAATGTCCCAGTCTGTATTTCGTGGTAATTTTTTGCCCTTTGAAAATAATATTCTGGCAAAGTCGGTAGATTTTTATAGCCATTTATTCCAATAATCCTATGTTACCATTAATTTTTGGTGGATAAGTTAGAAAAAAGTTGCTGGATCAGCCAAATTAATAGAAATTTATGGTGGATTTTTTTCAACTTTTAAAAAGTCAGTGGAATTATGTGCCCCAAATACAGACTGGTATAATGACCAGACTGTATTTCATGGTAAATTCCATCCACTTGTCAGTGGAATTTTTCCCCTTCGAAAATAATATTATACTAGAAAAGTCTGTAGATTTTAGCTATTTATTCCTATGTTAGTATAACTATAATGTTACCATTATTTTTTTTATTTTTGGTGGCTAGGTAAATAAAAAAATGTTGGGGGCTCATTCAAATAGCTACTACCTATCTTAGTATCTATCATGAAATAGGTAGGTAGGTATGTATTTTGCTGATTTTTTTTCTCAGCTTTTTGGAAAAGTAATTGGAATTTTGTAAACCAAATACAGACTGGTTGTGGATTCACATCATTCAGGTATCATCAGTCATAAATTTGAAACAACAAATATCAAATTCACTACATTTATACATATAGGTATCATAAATCATCTTTCAATCTACATATGATCTATCTAATGGAACGTATGGTGGGTGCGCCGTGATCTGATGCGCCGCTCATCTTTTAGATACGTATCAATATTGGCTATACTGACGACTTTGTTCACATTGCACACTTTGAAACATGGCTAAGGTAGCTATCAGAATGTGTGGACGAGTGGACCATTTAAAATAGAAGCCAACTAATTTGCTTAACTGACATCGGTAGTAGGTACTCTATAACTAATAACTTGAGTCGGCTGTTGGCTGTGATAGATATGTCACAGTGGGAGTAACTTGGATATAGCATAGGCTACTTAGAGTACAAGTTACAGTGCATTTCCTGATACCTATGTGCTAGTACATTATACATAGCTAGGTGAAAAATCATTTATTGTTAGATAGATAACTGGTGTCATCACTCATCAGTAGGCACCTTACCTAGGTAGGTAGTGAATTTCAAATTCAAAACCCAAAAAACTGAAAAAAGTACAAATTAGCTAGGCTACCTATATTATATATATAATATATAGCCTAGCATAGCTAGATTTTTTTCAATAGGATACAATAACCACTGAACTCTTAAATATTATACACGTGATAGATACACAATTTCATTTTCACCAATAAATTAATAACTTGGAACATTAAATCACCACAGAACCTTATTTTAAACTAGAAACTATTCAAAATATAGCAGGTTCAATGGTTCTCAATAAGAAAATCCGATATTTTTCTTTAGAACGTACAAAATAATTGTTCTATATATTTCGTTTTGCAACCCTGTTTTTAATAATTTCATCATGGAAATGATTTTATCTTTAAATAATTATTAAGAATGACCGATTTTTTCAATAATGATTTCGTGTTATTTGGTATTCTTGTATTCCAATATACCTACTTATTTAAATGGCGCGGATGAAGAACAAATACATGATTAATGTTAAAATAATATTAGTATATAATTTTAACTGGTTAGTTATTGCAATTATTTCACTTATAATATTGAATCGTTGTTAGATGAACCAAATTAATTTTCTGTACTAACTATATATATGCAGAATACTGTATGCATTATATACAATATATATTTACATATTGGAGTATAAACTTATTAAACTAAGGTCAATGTAAGCTTGTTTATAAGAATGTCATTATATATTCCATATATGATATATTTTATATATTCTCACATGCCAAAAAGTTTAATTCGACAAATAATAACCTACATCAGGGTTAATAATTACCTAATATCTTATAAATTGAAAACATGATATGCAATAGTAGTTTAGTATGCTTATAATTTATCTTTATAAATCTTTTCATCTATAATCAAGCATCAGCACTTTGATATTTATGGAAATTATTTAAGAATGTCTCCTGTAACTACGATTCTCAGTCATATGTACGCATGGAAGTACTATTAGAACCTACATGATCGATGTGTGAGTCTGATGAGAGCTGTTTCAATTCATTCAGTGAGAAGATACAGAAAAACTGTATTCTGATAAAGCCTGATATCAACATTGTCAGACTTCACTATTGCTTTGATATCCTATAAGTGTTACTTTAAAAAAATTTAGTGGTTCACTCTGACAAATGAGAAATATAAAAACGCATACAAAATACTCAATGATATCCGTGGTTAAATAAATATTAGGTAACAATAGATTTAATATAAAACTGAATGAGCCAAACCATAGCTGAGTACCAAGAACAATAGTGATTAATGTTTATTTTATATTAGGGCTATCCACCAATTAATTAACTATAGCTATTATTACCTATTATTAGCTACACTATCGATAAAGAAGTTGTATTTTTGTTCAAATTAATTTGTAGGATTATGATTCATGAGCAATATGTGGTGCTTCAATCTCTGGAGATTTTAGCCAATATTATCGACTATAAACTCTGAAGATTTTCTATGCTCTGTTCTCCAGAGTTTTAGGCAGATAATAACGCGTCAAACCTCCACAGATTATCTCGTCCTTATACTGCCGTGGCCTCCGTAGGTCGCGGTAAACATTTGTAGAAAGCAGAGATTATCTGCTGAGCGCTGCTTAGAAATGCTGAGACTGCCATAAACTACAGTAAAACGTCCGCTATACTGCACCGAATTTTAACTGGGTATTGAAAGACTAGTTATAGAAAAAGAAATACTTCAAAAACTAGTTATAAAACAAAAGGTATATTAAAAAACTAGATGACATAGTTATTGAATTATAAATGGAATTGACCTTCAACTTCGATCAGATTTCAGATTGCTCCTAAAATTAAACCAAATGGTTCCTGGATATTGACCAATCATCCACCCAAATTTTTAGCAATTTTGTAGAATATTTAGCCAAGGACAAGTAAGCCCATAAAAATTGTGACAGCAGAAGAATTATTACATATAGTTCTTTATTACAGTAGCAATGGTCTCAAGTTAGGTAAAACAGTACACTCGGATAAAAAACGAACTCGAATACAGCCTGGAAACTTTAAATTTTCCTGATAAATTTCCTGATCTTCTTGCGCATATTTAACTTTTCTTATTTTGATCTTGATTTTCAGTATTCATACTTCTAAATTTATTTTAAAAATAATTAGGTTCCAATTACATTAGGGACGAATTGTCCTGGCCCACTTGTCGACGCGTCCTTGTTATAGAACATTGAATACAAGAATAAGCATCGATCCCATTATAATACTCTTGAGTGCGTTTACAGTGACGTTATTTCCACTAGAGCCAATCAGAGCTTCGTTTCAAAAGTTCTGTTAGAAGTCCATTATTTTGAATGCGTAGTACCAGAAGTCCATTATTTTGAATGCGTAGTACCAGCGAAATTGTGTCTTTTTGTGTTTGTTTCAAAGAAGATTCGGTTTATTACTGCGTAGTAGCTGGGCTATAAATAATCGTGTACATAATTTGGTAGGTAGATATGGCTCCCTTTATTTAAAAATGTTCCTTTTTTTAATTGCCAATCTACCAGCAAAGAAAATGAGCTGTAATCGAGAGAGCGTTTATAGTAACGTCAGAGATCAGTGGAAGTGATTGGTTGAATTTTTACGACTGTGTACACGTTCGATCTGAGCTTCTTCTTATTCAATGTTCTGTGACATAGAATACATTAACCTTCCCCTACGTATTTAGTTGGGCAGATAGTTGCCCACTTTAAATTCATATGTATATTACTTCTTTCAAGAGTGTTCGATTAATATTTCATTTACATGACTTTCGACCTGAAAGTGTCCTCTCTCTATTGGATATAGAATTATTTTTCTGAGAAATTTCAATCATGAATAATAACACAAGATGTGAAACGTATTTCCAAATTCACTCTGTTTTTCTTGTTTGGCAGTCTCAACCTGTCAGGAAACCGTGTCGGTTGCATTGGCTTGAATCTGTGCACTGTGTGCAGTGCCCAGGCGGCTAACATTTTGTTTATATGCGTCTGTAGTACAGTCCACTGCTAATACATGCATATTCACGGACTCACAGTATATAGAATATAGTAGTGACAATTGAGACGGTAAGTGTGAGTGACGTCATCTCTGCAACACTCTAAATCAAATTTAAGACAATCTAAGAGTGTTAAATTATGAAAAAATGTTTATTTATTGCCAATATACGAAGAGAGTAATGGTGTATTCAGTTATTAAAACTACTTGACCTTAATTTTCGATACATAGTCTGTTGCCTTAATGACGTCACGATAACAAATCACTTTACTGTCATTACTACGTTTATAGCAGTGGACCGAAAAACAGACCTATTAATGTAGCTGAGAGACGTTGTTATAGTTCCCGTACTAGAATTTCCTTGGCAGTGCCTGTCGATTATTTGTGCCGTATGGTTATGTTCAACATGTTTCAGCCACGCGGGTTGACTGAGTTTCATATTGATGTTTGATCGAAAAATACTGTAATGCAAGCTTGACCAATCAAATATTATATGAAATGAGGAAGTCTCTGGGCAGTGTGCGCGTGTGTGTTTCTTGGCGCGATAACTGGGGAGGAGTTGAGGTGCTCCAACTCAACTGGCTGATTGTGCGTGTGTGGGTTATTTGAATGTGATAACAATTCTCTATACATTGTTGTATATCATCAAAATTGACTTGATGTACGTGCTAGAAATTTCTTACACATTGTCTTAATACAAGTGGGCTTCCGTCGGCCCTATCGTTAATCTACGGTACCCTAAGGTAGCATGAAAGATAGGGTTGAATATTTCAAGGCTGCGGCACTGAAACTTGCTGATGTAAAATAATAATAATCAAGATACTCGTATAATTTTGTCAGAATCTCATTCTGTATTCCATAAATTTCTTTCCACATTGTGTGTAATAAGTGGGGGGGGGGGGGGAGGGCTACGGCAAGCGAATGTGCGGGTCAGGTGGGGAGGGGGGGTAAGCTTGATAGCAGAATCTCTAGCCTCTGTGCCTCTCCCGCCATTCAGTCGGCAACATCATAACATGCATTTGCCGGCGATACCTACTTCACCAACAGTCGCTCCATTATTGAAATTCAACAAGCCTTTCGAGGGAGGTTCAATATTCCTCCAGCTGATCGTGTGCCTGACCGGCAAGCAATAGAACAGGAAGGCACGCTCCCAATCAATGTAAGTGTGAAGAAAGCATGATCAGGAAGTCATCAAACTGCCAGAACTCCAGAAAACTTTGAAATGTTGAGATAGTCGGTCCTCCGACCATCCCGGCGTTCGGCGAGGAAACATGCAGCTAATATGGGAATATCTGATTTCGAATTCTTCACATATTTCTAAGTTCCCATCCATACATAATGGCTGTAGTGCAGAAGCTGAATGAACAAGATTGGCGTGCCAGCCAAAATGCATGTGAATCGATGCGTGACAACATGCTTGACGACGCGCCTGTGTTCTTTAGTGACGAATCTCAATTTTACATAACTTGCTGTATGAACAAGCGGAACATGTATTATTTGTGCGCTACTAATCCACGTGAACTCCATGAGAAAACCTTTTATTGTGAACGTGTTACGGTCTTGAGTGCAGCGATTATTTGCCTCTACTTCGAAGAAGACGAACGAGATGCTACTGTGACCGCAGCTTGTTTCAGGGAGATGCTATCAAGTTTTCTTTTCCAAAATTAGAAGAAATAAACCTTGGTGATGTGTGGATCCATCATGGAGTTACAGCACACACAACAACTAGAATCAATCAAACTTTCGAGGGAAGCATTTCTCTTGGCGTCTCATTTCCTTGAAGAGCGATCTTCCGTGGCATGCGCGCTCGCTTGACTTGACTCCATGTGACTTATTCTTATGGGGTTACCTGAAATCCATCGTCTACAATGATCGCCCTAATCCCTACATCATCTCAATAACAACATTCGCAACGCCATCGCCGATATACAAGTCTCTGTGTTAGTAAAGGTTGAAGAAAATTTTATAAAAACGAGTATCTCAGTTTATTGACTTGAACTACGTCATCTTCAAAACTGTTTAAAGAATAACTTTAAGGAATGTAAAATGACATTCTGCCTAAATTATAACACTATCTCAATTACTTTCTTTATTATTATTGTATTTTAAAAGACTATATTTTCTCATTAAAAACAAGAATACATTAAAGCTTGTAAATCAGCCCTTCATTACACTAAATTAATACCCTTCTAAATCAGCCAGTGTCTGTCTGTTCAGCACACTTCATAATGATATAATTTGATGTCAATTGAATGAAAATTAAGCTGGTTTGCAAGGTATTAACAATGCATTTTTTTCGAGGTTGTAACGAATAAATTTTAAGATACGGTAGAAACAACAGCTAATTTTCGTTACATTCAGTAGTATTTTATATTTATTTATCACATTTGCTCAAAAAATATTACTGTATAATTTATAAGGAAATTTTGAATTTTCTTTTAATTTCCAAAAATATCTGATATAACCACTTTGTTATACATAATACAAATGTGAATATTTATATATAATACATATGTGTAGTACAAATCACAATTTTACATGAACTAGATTACGGTTCACTCCGACATACCGAACAATATAATACCTATTGACGAATTATTATCAATGAATTCAATGACAACAGTTCAATATATTCAATTTAATCAAAATAGTTCAAACTTTCGAAACCCATTCGAGAGAAACATTAAACATTTTTGTTAGACAGATCAATTGAATCTGGAAGAAAATCACAGGTGATATTCATTTCTCAAAACAATGAACAAAAGTTGCCAACATTGGTAGAAAAGATATGATTAGTTTGTAATACTATCTATTATTTAAGATTACTTCATCAGTTATTAATGTGTCATATTTAGTGTTATATCAATATTATAAGAAATAAAGATCACATATTCTCAAAATAAATGCAGCAATTGAGGGGAAAATAAGGTGAATTATCTAGCTAGCATTTATATTATTTATCAATAGTTTAATTACGCTACTGCAAGCTCTGCTATATCTTTAGTAAAAGATTTATTGAGCCATAGACTATTTACTTACAAACTATGGATACATCTTTTCAGCCTATAAGTGTTTCTATTTATTCATAATTTAGTCGAGTAGAAATTATGTGAGTACTCCTCATAAAAAATGACTATGAGAAAACTGAATGCATTTTTGAATATCCCAGGTAACATTGAACCTTCCCAGAAGATTCCAGGAACGTTCCATTGGAACGTTCCCTGAATGTTCCACTGGAATGTCCCCTGAATGTTCCTTTTCTGACACATTCCAGGAATATTCCAATGGAATCTTCAAGAATATTCCCTTTGGAACATTCCCTGAAGACTCCATTGGGACATTCCGCGAAGACTCCATTGGGACATTCCCCGAAGACTCCATTGGAACATTCCCCGAAGACTCCATTGGAACATTCCCTGAAGACTCCATTGGAACATTCCCTGAAGACTCCATTGGAACATTCCCTGAAGACTCCATTGGAACATTCCCTGAAGACTCCATTGGAACATTCCCTGAAGACTCCATTGGAACATTCCCTGAAGACTCCATTGGAATATTCCTTGAAGACTCCATAGGAACATTCCCTGAATACTCCATTGGAACATTCCCTGAAGACTCCATTGGAACATTCCCTGAATACTCCATTGAAGCATTCCCTGAAGACTCCATTGGAACATTCCCTGAAGACTCCATTGGAACATTCCCCGAAGACTCCATTGGAACATTCCCCGAAGACTCCATTGGATCATTCCATGAAGACTCCATTGGAACATTCCAAGAAGACTTCATTGGAACATTCCATGAAGACTTCTTTGGAACAACTTCTGAAGACTCCTTTGGAACAACTTCTGAAGACTCCTTTGGAACAACTTCTGAAGACTCCTTTGGAACAACTTCTGAAGACTCCTTTGGAACAACTTCTGAAGACTCCTTTGGAACAACTTCTGAAGACTCCTTTGGAACAACTTCTGAAGACTCCTTTGGAACAACTTCTGAAGACTCCTTTGGAACAACTTCTGAAGACTCTTTTGGAACATTCTCTGAAAACTTCTTTGGAACACTGTCAGAAGAATCCTATGGAACACTTTCAGAAGACTAAATTAGAACTGTGAATTTATAGTGGGAATGTTAAATGTCACCTGGGTCAAGATGGTAGTAATCTACTATATAAGCTATAGTGAGTCAAGATTTGCTGCGGAATCAATGGAAATATATTTTTACTACTATCTAATGGTTTTACAGTATACTCTCGCATCCTATTTTCAATGACTTTTTTCATCAAGAAAATAGAAAGAAGACATCATGGAAGAGGGGGGAAGTAAAACTAAGCTCTATGCACTAGGTCGACTACTCTGATATCACAGGTAACAGTGTCGACCCAGCGCACTCTGGCAATATTGCAGAAACCAAAATGAAAATGAACTCAAGGAACTATAGGGAGAAATGACAGACGGTAAAAATAGAGGAATAACAGTTTATAGTAAATAATTACCTAAAAAACAGAAAACATGATAATTGAAAATGTAAGCAATAGATTTATTGAAAAACAAATATAGTGCTATTTTTGGATAAAAACTAACTATTCAAATGGATGCTTCATCTATAGTTTAATTAATATAGATTGTAGGGAAATGATTAGCAAGTAAGAGGATATTTTATTCAGGTACCTGACACGTATAGCTGCTCAAATTCCATTACCCTGAAGGCTATAAAAAACGTTTAAAAAATCTATTAAAATACTTGAACAAAAAATCTATATGACTAGCTACAAAACTTAATATTTATCTATAACATTCTATCTAATAAAAAAAAAAAAAAAAAAAAAACTCTTTATTTACAAACGTTCTATAGCTGCAAGATTAGGATCAGTAGTCTCAAAATTAGGATCAGTAGTCTCAAAATTAGGATCAGTAGTCTCAAAATTAGGATCTGTAGTCTCAAGGCTAGGATCAGTAGTCTCAAGGCTAGGATCAGTAGTCTCAAGGCTAGGATCAGTAGTCTCAAGGCTAGGATCAGTAGTCTCAAGGCTAGGATCAGTAGTCTCAAGGCTAGGATCAGTAGTCTCAAGGCTAGGATCAGTAGTCTCAAGGCTAGGATCAGTAGTCTCAAGGCTAGGATCAGTAGTCTCAAGGCTAGGATCAGTAGTCTCAAGGCTAGGATCAGTTGTCTCAAGGCTAGGATCAGTTGTCTCAAGGCTAGGATCAGTTGTCTCAAGGCTAGGATCAGTTGTCTCAAGGCTAGGATCAGTTGTCTCAAGGCTAGGATCAGTTGTCTCAAGGCTAGGATCAGTTGTCTCAAGGCTAGGATCAGTTGTCTCAAGGCTAAGATCAGTTGTCTCAAGGCTAAGATCAGTTGTCTCAAGGCTAGGATCAGTTGTCTCAAGGCTAGGATCAGTTGTCTCAAGGCTAGGATCAGTTGTCTCAAGGCTAGGATCAGTTGTCTCAAGGCTAGGATCAGTTGTCTCAAGGCTAGGATCAGTTGTCTCAAGGCTAGGATCAGTTGTCTCAAGATTAGGATCAGTTGTCTGAAGATTAGGATCAGTTGTCTGAAGATTAGGATCAGTTGTCTGAAGATTAGGATCAGTTGTCTGAAGATTAGGATCAGTTGTCTGAAGATTAGGGTCAGTTGTCTCAAGATTAGGGTCAGTTGTCTCAAGATTAGGGTCAGTTGTCTCAAGATTAGGGTCAGTTGTCTCAAGATTAGGGTCAGTTGTCTCAAGATTAGGGTCAGTTGTCTCAAGATTAGGGTCAGTTGTCTCAAGATTAGGGTCAGTTGTCTGAAGATTAGGGTCAGTTGTCTGAAGATTAGGGTCAGTTGTCTCAAGATTAGGGTCAGTTGTCTGAAGATTAGGGTCAGTTGTCTGAAGATTAGGGTCAGTTGTCTGAAGATTAGGGTCAGTTGTCTGAAGATTAGGGTCAGTTGTCTGAAGATTAGGGTCAGTTGTCTCAAGATTAGGGTCAGTTGTCTCAAGATTAGGGTCAGTTGTCTCAAGATTAGGGTCAGTTGTCTCAAGATTAGGGTCAGTTGTCTCAAGATTAGGGCAAGTTGTCTCAAGATTAGGGCAAGTTGTCTCAAGATTAGGGCAAGTTGTCTCAAGATTAGGGCAAGTTGTATCAAGATTAGGGCAAGTTGTATCAAGATTAGGGCAAGTTGTCTCAAGATTAGGGCAAGTTGTCTCAAGATTAGGGCAAGTTGTCTCAAGATTAGGGCAAGTTGTCTCAAGATTAGGGCAAGTTGTCTCAAGATTAGGGCAAGTTGTCTCAAGATTAGGGCAAGTTGTCTCAAGATTAGGGCAAGTTGTCTCAAGATTAGGGCAAGTTGTCTCAAGATTAGGGCAAGTTGTCTCAAGATTAGGGCAAGTTGTCTCAAGATTAGGGCAAGTTGTCTCTAGATTAGGGCAAGTTGTCTCTAGATTAGGGCAAGTTGTCTCTAGATTAGGGCAAGTTGTCTCTAGATTAGGGCAAGTTGTCTCTAGATTAGGGCAAGTTGTCTCTAGATTAGGGCAAGTTGTCTCTAGATTAGGGCAAGTTGTCTCTAGATTAGGGCAAGTTGTCTCTAGATTAGGGCAAGTTGTCTCTAGATTAGGGCAAGTTGTCTCTAGATTAGGGCAAGTTGTCTCTAGATTAGGGCAAGTTGTCTCTAGATTAGGGCAAGTTGTCTCTAGATTAGGGCAAGTTGTCTCTAGATTAGGGCAAGTTGTCTCTAGATTAGGGCAAGTTGTCTCTAGATTAGGGCAAGTTGTCTCTAGATTAGGGCAAGTTGTCTCTAGATTAGGGCAAGTTGTCTCTAGATTAGGGCAAGTTGACAATGCTCATGGATACAGAAAAGCTGCATCGTGAATACTGTCACTTACCAAGGTATATGACGATAAAGGACAAAATTGTCTCCAAATAAAGCCTATACGATCCTGTCTACCTAACACAAAATCTCTAAGACCTCGTAGTTGAAGATCATATCTCTAGCATTATCATCTAAAACTTCAAGTAGCGTTAATAAAATTATAAACTTGGTGAAAGTAAAAAAAGACAATCCATAATGAAAATTACAACACGTAAAAACCCAAGAGACGCTACTCTCATTCTCTTCCATTAGCCATATACAGCTTCAGGATAGATCCCCGCCTGGCTTATTAAACAAATTGTAAATAGTCATAATTTGAGGTTCACTATTTAGGGTCAGTTACGAATTATCGATATTTCCACATTCTCGATCATAGAAGTAAAAATTATAAAATTGAACATTTTAGATTGGTGACCAATAAAAATAACGTATAGAAAAGTTATATTAAATATATTCGTTTTATAGGTAGTATAATCGAAAATGTGGAACTGTGCATCAATTTGCAACTTAGCTGAGTAAATAGTCTCATCAAATACTGAACATGAGACACCAGATTTAACGAATAGAGGGGAAACCTTAGGAAGGGAATAACTTCATTCATTCTTCTCGTCCATTTTTCTGTTCCTCGCACCCACAGTCCGACCACAGAGTAGATCTCTGAAGTTGTACAGCCATTCTCCCATAAGATGTCCGTCTCAAAGTATCTGTAATTGAAAATGGCTTAGCTATTATTCTGCAAAAATTAAAGTGATGTAGCAGCCGCAAATAAATAGAATTGGATATAATTAAAATAATTAAGAATAGAATAGACTTTAACCCTATTAGTAGTTAAAAGAGCACTAATGCTCTGAAATTAAAATAAAGTATGTATCCATAGATTATTGCATGCAGGATGCATATTAGAAGTAGCATTCGAAAGTTTGGCCTCATTCAAGAACCAATGAATAATTAATTGGTTTCTAAAAATATTACTAAATTATCTGAAAGATTGAACTATGATTTCAAAAAAAAAAAATAATAATAATTTTAGATATTGCTAATTAACTAGATATTATCAATGAATTATTCATAAGAATATAATTGCTACAATACTCACCTAGCTTTTTCGATCAAGATTGTCCAAAAAATAATAAGATTTCGTATTTTCTGTAGTAGCTACTGTGACATGCTTCCTTATTTCTTTTTTGATTTACATCAGTGAAGAGAGCCCAATTTGCTATGAAGTATGAACATCGTTATTCGTCATTTAAGAGTAGAAGAGCTGGAACTGTAAGAGAGGGGTATACAATGAGATTACAATTGCATGAGCTGTATTGGCTATTATGATTTAAGCTAGTTATTATCCCGTTATGAATAACGGGTTTTTAATGGAAAACGGAATAGTTTTGTAAAATTTTAAGTTTCCGGAAAATTTGAGTTTTTGGAAGAATTTTGAGTTTATGGAAAAATTTTGAGTTAATGGAAGAATTTTGAGTTTATGAAAGAATTTTGAGTTTTTGGAAGAATTTTGAGTTTTTGGAAGAATTCTGAGTTTTTGGAAGAATTCTGAGTTTTTGGAAGAATTCTGAGTTTTTGGAAGAATTTTGAGTTTTTGAAAGAATTGAGGTTTTGGATGAATTTGGATGAGTTTCTTGAGAGAAAATTTGATCTTCGGACAAGTTTGAGTTTTCGGAAAATTTAGTGTTTTCGAAAAATTTAATGTTTTCGAAAAATTTATTGTTTTCTGAAAATTTGATGTTTTCTGAAAATTTAATGTTTTCGGAAAATTCAATGTTTTCGGAAAATTCAATGTTTTCGGAAAATTCAATGTTTTGGAAAATTTAATGTTTTCGGAAAATTTAATGTTTTCGGAAAATTCAATGTTTTCGGAAAATTCAATGTTTTCGGAAAATTTAATGTTTTCGGAAAATTTAATGTTTTCGGAAAATTTAATGTTTTCGGGAAATTTAATGTTTTCGGAAAATTTAATGTTTTCGGAAAATTTAATGTTTTCGGAAAATTTAATGTTTTTGGAAAATTTAATGTTTTCGGAAAATTTAATGTTTTCGGAAAATTTAATGTTTTCGGAAAATTTAATGTTATTGGAAAATTTAATGCTTTTTGGAAAATTTAATGTTTTCGAAAAATTTAATGTTTACGGAAAATTTAATGTTTACGGAAAATTTAATGTTTTCGGAAAATTAAATGTTTTAGGAAAATTAAATGTTTTAGGAAAATTAAATGTTTTAGGAAAATTAAATGTTTCAGGAAAATTAAATGTTTTAGGAAAATTTAATGTTTTCGGAAAATTAAATGTTTTCGGAGAATTTAGTGTTTTCGGAAAATTTTCTAGTTTTAGGAAAATTTGGTAGTTTTCGAAAAATTTGGTAGTTTTCGAAAAATTTGGTAGTTATCGGAAAATTTGGTAGTTATCGGAAAATTTGGTAGTTATCGGAAAATTTGGTAGTTTTCGGAGTATTTGGAAAATTTATGAGTATTTGGAAGATATCTAGTATAAGAAAACTAAGTTTTATAAAAAAATTCTTGAGCATGATGGATTTATATATGTATTTATAAAAACACATTGCTCTTTATTATGAGGAGGGATAATATTAACAATAGCTATAAATTATAATATATACATTTCAATTCAAATCATGACTCATGCATTACTAGAAATAGAGTTATCAAAAAGTTGCCCTGAAGTGAATCAATTCGATCACAGTTATACCTATCAGCAGGTCATTTTTCTAGGTACTCACTATATCACCTCATTAATTATTACTTTTATTTTACCTATCAGTTGACAGTAGAAAAAGCTATTGGCAAGACTGATGACTTTATAATTTATAGGCATGAATAATATGAATTGTCATAGCTAACTTGATATTAGGGCAAATTACGAATTATCAGTCAGTTCCACATCTTCGGTCATAGACTCAGAAGAGAAAACGATTTAGGTACATGGGTAGTACCTAACAAGAATTAATTAGCCTAATGTTTAAATAATTTATATCCATGATATGACACCGTTACCATCCATAATACATTAATAAATACAAGAATTCAATAATAATTAATAGGTACCTAGGGTAGGTAAGTTTCGAATAATCTGACAGTTTCACAATCACGTTATTGGTCATATAAGAAAAAATATATAAAAATTATTACTTTTATTGGTATCCATGATACCTTAACATGGATACCAATAAAAATAAATTTCCGATTAGGTATATAGTTTTTTCTTATATGACTGAACATGTGAAACCGACCGACAAAGCGTAACTTACCCTACCTATAGTCTAGAGATAGGTAGCTCCTATTATAGTTTTTCATATGATCGAAGATATGGAACTGACCGATAATTCGTAACTAGCCCTAGTACAAAGGTAACTAAGCATACCTAAACAATAATAAAGATAAGCCAATATAACTGTAAGAGAGTAAAATTAATAACATATCTACTCATAGATACGTAACAAGGTAGGTACTATTGCAACATGTATTCATTTTTTCATTGTTTATTAAGATACTAGATTGCTTGATATCAAGTGCCTACGGACCTAATTTAGTAAAACGATATAGGAATTTGATTAAACTACCTATTTAATTTGATGATACCTAAGTAGTTATACCTATACTTACAGTTAATGATATCAGAGTAGCTCTGTCACAATAGCCAATAAGAATCATCTCTTTGTAGTTTGTGGTAGCCTGTGTAAATAGTGTAATATTCACTAGCTACTGCTGCAATATGGCTAACTTCCGATTGGGTAGCAGGAAGCCATCTAGCGGACAACTGCTGTTCAATATGGCGGAGACACTTATTTCACGGGCACGTTTTTGAAAGTAAAATCTTTACCATTCTACCTATTTTCAATAGCGTTGAATGTAGCTACTATAATTCTCTAAGTTGAATTGAAAATAATTGTTTTTTCAATAGTATTTGTTCCATATTTGACGAAAGGAGCAAACAATTTCGATTCATTAATTGCACAACAATTCGCTCAACCACTCGCTGTGAAATGGAAAATAGAACTGATCTAGTTTCAACTGTTCCAGTTGAACTTTTACTTGTCAGAGGCAAATCATGTGCTTAGTGTACGTGACGTCATCAAGGCAGTACTATTAAATAGAAAATTAGAGACTTATGTGATTAAATAATAAACTAAATTTATTATTGCATTCATATATTGACCACAAATTAAAATTATTATGATTTGACGCATTTTAGTTACTTTAAATTTGACTTTCGAGTGTTGCTGTGATGACGTCACGCACACTGCAAAACTCAACGAATATCAGAAATGGCTTAGCCTCGCACGGGGTTTAAATATAATTCACAAGATATAAAAAGATGATTTAAACTTTAAGAAATTGATTATCTCATATCGAAAGTTTTTAATATATGATTATAACCATTAACATTACACCAGAATAATTTTAATAAATCCTCCTTAATTGTTTTATATATTCATATTCAGTGGAATTTTTTTTTATATATTTGAATTCAGTTGTCAACACCCCTTGCAAGTCTAGGTAGCAATAATATTGATTAATTAGAATTCTGAATTAAAAATCCTTGGGAATATTCAAGAAATATTCCCTGAACATAATATTTTCAAACTATCTGCTATAATTTAATGGAATGTTGTGGGAACACTCTTGGATTATCGGATAACACTTTAAATATTACAAATATTACAAATATTATAAATATTACAAATATTACAATATTACAAATATTACAAATATTACGAATATTACAAATATTACAAATATTCTTATAATTACAAATAATACTTGCAAAGTATTAAAGAAAAAACCTCTGAACATACAATATGCATACAATATTCTACAATATAATGGAATGTAGAACATTCCTGGATTATCGGTAAAACTTAAAATAACTCTATTGTTTTACCGATAATTCAGGAATGTTCCCTGAACATTCCATTTAATTATAAAAGATCGTATGAATATGCTAATATTGAGGGAATATTCCTTTGGTACTCAAATGATATACTAAAATGTTAGAATTATTTAAAGTATCTTCTGATAATCCAGGAATATTCCTTGAAGATTCCATTTACTTGTAGAATATTGTTTGCATCTATACTTATGTTATGGAAATTCTCCTCAAGAAATCCATTTATTTAGTTTAATCATTTAAAGTATTCTCCGATAATCCACGAATATTCCCTAAAAATTCCACTTAATTGTAGAATATAGAATAAATAAACTTATATTCAGGGAATATTCCTTGAATACACTCAATTGAAATTGTTGATTGTTAGAATTATTTAAAGTATTTTCCTATAATCCAGGAATGTTCCTTATACATTCCATTATATTGTAGATTATTGTATGCTTCTAG